>JABFTP020000185.1:57886407-58486407 GCA_013387265.2 Cryptolaemus montrouzieri
TTTGACAGCTCGAGGGTTTGTTTATTTCAGCGAATTTGTAGCCGTCGGAGATTTTCGGAATATGGAAAAGTGACGAAATTCCCGAAAGTCGGCCGATAGCCCTCCGTTCGATGGAAGATTTTTCCGTTTTCCCGTGGTTTTATGAGAATCTAACTATGGCGGCGCAAAAGCGAAACTCGAGACTTTTCGTCGTCCAGGTATCGTAACGATCGAAGGCGTAGAAATATTTTGTATAGCTGCAAAGTCCATAAATTATCCTCCATCCCGGAGATTTCGGAGACGTATTTTATTTTCGCTTTTTCGTAACTTTTTCCCGGAATTTTCGCCCGATCGGCCTCCCCGATCGCCCTCCGAAAGATCCGAGTTATCGATTCCGAAGAAATCTCGCCGTTTCGACGTTCCGTTCGCCCAGGGCGACGTTTCGGCGAAATTTTTCGAAAAATCGTCGCGCCTCCGTCGTTCGAGCAGGAACTCCGAATTTCGCTCGGATCTTCCTTAGACGTTTGTCTAGCAGAAAAAAATTATTCGCGGGGGCCTGCGGACCCCGCTTTTCCGCGCCGACCATTTCTTCCCGCCCGGTTCAAACTCCAACCGTCCCCACCACTTTCCTCGAAATAAGGCTTACTGCTTCAGTAT
Source organism: Cryptolaemus montrouzieri (assembly GCA_013387265.2). Lineage (NCBI taxonomy): Eukaryota > Metazoa > Arthropoda > Insecta > Coleoptera > Coccinellidae > Cryptolaemus > Cryptolaemus montrouzieri. The sequence continues at coordinate 57,887,044 of JABFTP020000185.1, forward strand.
TATATGGACTAGTGAGCCCATTAAGATCGCCTCATATACAAAAACGCCTAATAGACTGAACGCCTAATATACAAAAACGTCTAATATACAAAAACGTCTAAAATATAAAAACGCCGAATATACAAAAGCGCCTAATATACAAAAACGCCTAGTAAACTAAACGCCTAATGTACTAAAAACCAAATATACTGAACGGCTTTTCATATCCGACTAATATATCATATATATATATATATATATATATATATATATATATATATATATATATATATATATATATATATATATATATATATATATATATATATATATATATATATATATATTTTTCCATACTGTTCCCTGTTTTGTGCAATTCTCTTACGCTTCATCTCTAAACTATCCATTCTACATATATCTCCAAACCACCTTAGCTGATTTCGCCAATTATATTCTGTTATCTATTTCTAGCTGTTGTCATATCTTGATTTCTTAGTCTACCTCTCTTTCTCATTCCAACCACACCTCTCAGATACTTCATCTCCATCGAAACTATTTTGCTCTTCTCCCTACTACTCAATGTCCAAGATTCAGAGCCAAAAGTAAGAATCGGCGCGTATATTGACTTATAAACTTTCAATTTCGATTTTGTCCCGATCCTTCTGTTTCTCAGAAAACTTTTGCTGAATGTTCCATAAACTGTCGCAACATTCTGAATCCTTCCTCCAATTTCCAAATCCTGTTTACCCTTTTCCTCCACTATACACCCCAAATATTTGAAACTTTCTACTCTCTCTCTATGATTTTATTGTTGAGTGTCACCTACGGATTATTTCTGTTATTCGATATAACTATAATTTTCGTTTTTCCTTCGTTCATTTTTAGGGATCTTCTCGTAAGGCAGTTATTCCAAACATCCATATTGTACTGAAGGTCATTTTCATTTCTGGCAAAAATCGCCAAATCATCAGCAAAGGCGCACACAGTGATTTCAACTGGATAAAGATTTTTGAAACCCAAGTGGAGATTTCTGACTTTAGTACTCGCCTCTTTGATAATTTCATCCATGACCACTATAAACAGGAGGGGACTCAATCCTATCTCAAGCCTTGTTCGGTGACAAACTCTTCAGATTCTATTCCTCTTACTCTTACCACGTTCCTGCATACAGCATATAAGCTTTTTAGTGCACTTAGAAGATTGTGTCCCATCTGTCTTCGTGCCAAAATTTCCCAAACTCGACTTCTGACTTTAGTTCTCGCCTCTTTGATAATTTCATCCATGATCACTATAAACAGAAGGGGACTCAATACGCTACCCTATCTCAAGCCTTGTTCGGTGACAAACTCTTGATTCTATCCCTCTTACCACGTTCACTGCATAGCCTTATAAACTTTTTAGTGCATAGAAACATGTATATATATATATATATATATATATATATATATATATATATATATATATATATATATATATATATATATATATATATATATATATATATATATATATATATATATATATATATATATATATATATATATATATATATATATATATATATATATATATAATTATTCTTCGTATTCTATTCTTAGCAAACTGTTTGGCTTCATTCCAATTTGTGCGTTTCTTCTATAATTGTAGAATGACATTCGTCATGATGTCTTCTTAAGTTTTCTACCCAGCAGTTCCTGACTTATGTTTTGCTATATATATATATCACTAGTCCCCTTCTATATTATATATTATATATACTGTTCAATATATATATCATTCCATAATATAGTTATATATACTTATATAGTTCATTTCTTATATCTTTCCTTCTTCAGTCAGTCCTTTTTAAAGCCAATTAATTTTATTTTTGCAGTGTACTTTCATTTTGATAACCTGTAGCTTCCAGTTCTTCTCAGCAAACTCTTGTAGCTTTCAGCTTCCACTACTGCATGCGATAACAGATCTAATCTAATGCTTTCTTCAATTAAAATATTTTGTTCTATTATCGATCTTTCTGTTTCATAAATTAGTTTGCAATTAAGAAATGCAGCTTAGAAGCATTTCCATCCACTTATATTCTCTCTTGATTCAGCTTTGTTTCAACTATTGCAGTATATATGGTTTTTTCCAACTGTATTGTCCATACTTCTGCAAATTATCGTGCAGTCTCGTTTTGTTCTTAGAACATACCATCACATAATTTACAAATTCCAATTGATTCCAGGCTTTTGTATTACGTGTGATGTTTTCCATTACTTAGTGGTTAACATCTATAACAATAAGAAATAATAACTTACTCAACACTCCACCCTGCCTGAGTTATTACTAAAATGAGACCAATATCGAATTTCCAGTCGTTATGATTTTTTTCTGCTGTATATAGGCTTCTATATACTTCTTCAGTTCATAAGTCACCTCTTTTTTCAGACTCTCCCCTACTACTAATTTCAACATTCTGCCAAAAGCTTCCTCCAGATCAAAAAGCCATTCATATTTGTTTGTCTTTCAGTCTACCTCAGCTATACCAGTACACACTCAAAAACTTCTTGCATCCCTGAAAAGTGTGTTTCTCAAGTTCTTTTTCGCCAATTCTCCTAGTTTGGTTCCAAGAATTCATTTGGTAAAGTATATCTCCAAAATTTGCTTTTTACTGTTGTTTCTATTCAGTATTGGAATTGTAATGTCAATCCTGTAATTGTTATGAGCTGGCACATTTTCCAAAGTGTTGCCATCATAAATGAGGACAGGACCGAAATCTACCTTGAACATGTTCACAGTTAATAATTCACTGCTATTTTCCTTAGCCTCTCCCATAGTGTTCTTCTCAGTTCTCTATTGAAAGCCTTCCCCAGATCAGAGAAAACCTATAATAATTATATTATGCCCTTAAGTCTGTTCTTCTATTTGTTAGTCAATGGTAAAATGTAATCCTGAACACTTTCATTTTGAAGTTTTTACCATGTTGTTTTAAATTATTTCTCTCTAATTCTAAAGACAAACAGGTAATTTTTATATTGATGACAGAAAAATTTGGGAAGAAGTAAACTTTCTCACATACTGTTGTACATTATAGCTTTCGCCAATCTTTCCTTTCATAAATAACTCCTTTTTTCCTGAGACTCATCATACTTCTTCTCAGTGTTCTGTCGAAAGCCTTCTCCAGATGAGGGAAATCCATAAATTTTTTCAGTCATATATTTAGTTTGTTGTTTTTCATAAGGTTGTTAATCGTGAAAATAAGATCCTGAATACACTTCTTCCTCATATGAAGTGTGTATTTCTCAAGTTATTTTACATATTATTCTCTCACTTTTCTTCGAAGAGGTATTTCGAAGAGTTTGGCAATAATGTAAGTCCTTCAGAATATTCTCAGTTCCTGCAGCCTTTTTTTACAGTATTGCTTTTCAAATGTCGATCATTATGAGCTGTGAAACTTTCTCAAGCCCTTCTGAATATTGCAGATTGCAGTCAGATCTTCTGCCCTTATGTACCATGCATTGTATTATGATAGGTCTTGTTATATATAGAAACAAATTAATTTTAAGTTCTTTTGATCTTTTTATATATATATATATATATATATATATATATATATATATATATATATATATATATATATATATATATATATATATAATATAATATATTTGTAACATTAGATATCTGAACTTTGTTACATACAAAACCTGAATATCTCCCCATATTTGAATTTTATATTATATAATTTACTTATCTTCAATTCATTACCTATAAAATGAAAAATTGCTCTTCAGGCTAAACCATCGCACAACGTGAGTATATGAAACGAAAATCATCAACTATACACAGCATTTTTTCAAGAAGTAATTGCATTTTCCACAAAATGTATAATTTTCTCCGACTGAAAGTTCCTGTTGTAATGAAGCTTCATATGCTTCTCCTGATTTAGAAACTTTATTTTCTGAATGTATAGACTACCTGTTATTCAGTGAACAGCTTTGAATAAATTTCTTAAGTACAGAAAATGTGTTATGAACAGAAGTAGCTCAAATATATATGCATATGTGTTATGTAAATGTTGGAATATCCTGAAAAGCTCAAGTTTTTCATGCCAACTATATGAAGAATTGTTCAATAAATAAATTTTGAAGTTAAGAATTGCAGGTAATTTACTTGATCTCTTTCCTTCAGAGTTAGAAGATCTGACTCTATTGTCCTTCAATATTAATCAGACTGGTTTACTTAGACAAAAATATCTACGAAGATTATTATCAGAGAACAGAGATGTATTACATTCATATTTACTAGAAGTTTTTTCTTGTTATTGCTTATTATTGTCTTTGCTTATTTTTCATTTAATTTTCAACTATTTACAGTGGAGCTCAATTTATCATTCTTGTTAATCAAGTGAATTGTAATCTAAAACTAAATATTTCATTGAAAAGAAACTATCTTATATGCACACAAGTAAAAATACTCACTTTCAAAGTGATTTTCATACGTTTCAACTTGAATATCATTTTCCATAAGTGTGATGAACAAATACTCAACTTTTACACAAGTATATAGAGTGACCATATAAGTAATTTTCAACTGACCTATTTACAATAAAATTGTTATAAATTCATAGCATTCTCAAGTAGTAGTTGAATTATTTCCAAAATATAGGTCATAGAAGCAGCATGTTTCCTGTGACTTTCATAAATCTTAGATTGAAAGTTGTAGTTTTAAGAATGAAACTTCATACTGCTTCTACATTTTTTTGAACATCATGTTTCCACTATCAGACACCTATAACAGAAAACTTTCAACTTCAAATCAATGAGAATTCCTGTATTCATTCAACAACCTTGATAAAATTTCCTGAGAAACAGTAACTATGAGTTATGAATGGAAGGAACTCACAATAGTTACCTTTTGTGCAAATTTGATCTTATTTCTTTGGTTCAAACTTGAACATTGTCAAACACATTGAATCTCATTAACTTTTACATTAGAATAATTGTAGAATAGAAACTTACTTCCACTTGAATAAACTGAAACGAAATTCAATTTGAAATGGCACCGTCATATTGACATCCTTAACTGGATAGCTTCCAATATTCATATGATACATACTCTAAATGACATAACGAAGACTTTATTGAATTCCTTCCGGAAAAAAATTATTATATAAAATACCTATTAATAGCAACTCGGATAACTCCCATCATTTTGTAAGATCCTCCAATTGATTCGTTAAAAAATCCTAGTAATTCCAGGACATTTTTAGTATAGAGGTTGAAATAACCATGAAAGAAATATGAAATGTAATTCTGAGTACATTTCTTGAGCATGCCTAAAAAATATACATTAATTACATGAATAAACCTCAAATTACATTCCTTACCTTTCAAACATTATTGTAAGTCTCCTTAATTCCTTTGTTTTATAACATTTCGTTTGAATCATATTGTTTTTAGGTTAGAATATACAGAATGTTAGATTTATGAATTTCGAAAGTCTATCGTTTCTTTCCTTAAACAAATTAAACATTAACATGGATAAAATAAACCTCAAACTACGATCACTTACCTCTGAAAATTTATTTCAAGTCTCGTCAAACTTTTCATACAAATAAAATTCGGAATCACTTGTTTTGACATATAAGAATAATTGAAATGGTTAGATTCGAATGTTACTCAGAAGAGAGCACTATATTCTAGATGTTGTTAGTACCGAAATTACGTTGGTGAAAATCAAAGTTACTAACTATTTCCATCTCACTATTTTCGTTCAGAAGAGAGAGAGAGCATTACATTTTACACGTTGGTAACGCTCACTTCCGACATTGAATAGCGATATAAGGGGCAGAAGGAGATTTTCGGAATATGGAAAGTAGAGCGAAAATTTGCGAAAGTCGGCCGATAGCCCTCCGTTCGATGCAAGATTTTTCTGTTTTCCCGTGGTTTTATGAGAATCCAACTATTGCGGCGCGAAATGCGAAACTCGAGGCTTTTTCGTCGTCCGGGTTTCGTAGCGATCGAAGGCGATAGAAATATTTTGTATAGCTGCAAAAGTCCATAGAAATTATCCCCTCCATCCCGGAGATTTCGGAGACGTATTTTATTTTCCTTTTTCGGAACTTTTTTCCCGGAATTTTCGCCCGATCGTTCTCTCCGATCGTCCTCCGGAAATCAAGTTATCGATTCGAAAATCTTGAACTAACAAATTCCTCTCGGATCGACTTTCTCTACCGGAAATTTTCAAAATCAATGCGCCTTTCTTCCGCCGGTTCAAACTCCAACCGACTTTCCAAAATTTCAGACTTAGATATGGATTAGAATGATCATATCTAATTATATGAACAATATACATAATATATAATAGATTATATTGATTTGCCTGGAACGTCTCTCATATTATTTATATTTATCCTCATGGTATTATAGCTTCAGTATTAATTTTTGCGGAGACTGACTCATCAACCATATAAATTAAAACACACTATTCACTACTATCCCAATTCAATTTGAAAATATCAACTTTCTCCTATTGAGGAAGTTAAAATTAAAATAAAGAATAGCAAGATGGACGAATTGCTCAAGAATGTTAATGAAATAAGAAAATTCTCTTCAAATTAAAATTTCTTGAACGTCTCTAAGATAAAGGCGAGAACTCAGTAATGAAATAAAGGAACACTACTGAATACATAGAAAGTTTACCTTATATGATTGCCCTTTACATAACTATTTTGTATCACCTCAAATTGACGAAAATTCACACAATTTGCTTTTAGAAAAACAAACATTTTCTGAATTGAAGTATTCTTGTAGAAAGTACAAATAAGATTCAAGTATCCACAAATTTGTAAATTACGTTATGAACCTTCATATAGATTACAATAATGTTAACTATATTATATCAGTTTCAGTACAACAGATATCATGAATACTGTTTCCTTGTTAGATGCTTTCATCTGTGTTCTGTATTTCTTCTTTCCTGAAGAGTTTTCCTATGTTGTTTTCAAATTATATCTCTGTTTGGTTTTTAGAATTCTTTGAAATAGTTTTTCAATAGTATAAGATCCTTGAAATTTGCGTGGTGTCTTTCTACCTTTAGGAAATATAAAATAATACTCAATCATATGAGCAGATCATTTTTCCATTCCTTTCTGAATAGCTGTCAGGTTCTTCTTCCCTCTCTTTTGATTTTTTCTTATATCAACATTGTTGCCACATTATACTGATATACCATTCCTAAATGATTTTGATACTCTTTCTCAGTCTATAATTTACTCCTCTTTCCTTAGGCTCCTCTCACTTACTACTTTTTCAGCATTCTGCAGAAAGCTTTCTCCAGAACAAACATTTTGTCTTTTAGTCTGCTCTCTATAACTGGTTGATGGTAAATGACAATCTCACAAACTTTATTCCTGAAAAGTGTATTTTTTAAGTTGTATTTCAATATGCCCTTTCAGTTTGGTTCCAAATTTCTTTCATTGTAAAGTCCTGAAATTTTCTTGGTTACTTTTTAGTATTGGAGCTATAATGGCAATCCTGCAATTAATATGAGCTAGCACATTTTTCCAGGTGTCACTATCATAAGTGTAATTCACTCCTTTCTTACACTTTCAGTACTATCCTCAATTTTCTGTCGAGCTCCCAAGATTGAAGAATACCTCCAATTATATTTTGTCCTTTAGTCTGTTCTTTCTATGAGCTGGTTGATGGTGAAAACGTAATCCAGAACATTTCTTCCTTTCCTAATTGTTTCCTATGATATCTCTAGTTGATTTCTAGAATTCTTTCAAATAGTTTCTCAATAGTATGAGTTCTTTGAAATTCGCCTGGTCTTTTCTCCCTATTGGAACTATAATGCCAATTTTTCATTCATCAAGAGCAGGTACATTTTTATATCCTTCTGAATTTGCTGTCTGAATTGTTTTTCTCCAATCATCAACGCATTTTCTCATCTCATCATTTGTGTTGTCACATTATTATGATATACCAATTACAAAGGCTTTTGATACCTCTAGTCTCTAATCGTACTCCTTTTTCTATAGACCTCTCATACTACTATTTTCAACATTCTACCCCAAACACGTTCTCAGTTTATAATTCACTCTTTTCCTTAGACTCCCAACTCTCCCATAGTATTCTTCTCAGTTCTCTCTTGAAAGCCTTCCCCACATCAGAAAAAACCTATAATTATATTTTGTCCAAATATGTTCTCTATTTGCTGGTCTATGAAATTGTGATCCTGAACTTTCTTCCTTTCTTAGTGTGTTTATGTTGTTTTCAATCATTTAATTCAAAGACAAACATGTAGAAGTTTATATTGATGACAGAAATATTTGGGAAGAAGTCCAATTTCCAGTATGAGAAAGTTCAAATTAACAATTTGCCGGTTATTTTAAATTGCTGTTTTATATCCCAGTATTGATGCTGGTAATAGTTGAGAAAAATGAAAACAGTCATGTATAAAGATCTTCCCACATACTAATGAAAATTAAATATTGAGACTAATATTCAAATGAGAAAACACACAGGTTTAACTTTGATCTACACTTTATTTGAAAAATTCGACGACGTTTGCTGACACAGCAGCTTTACAAGAATGAAAATAGAATGAAGAGGGTATTATAAACAAATCGTAGAACAAGCGATGAATAACAGGAAAATCCACACCGAGCCATTGTACAGTTAGTATGAAAGGTAATAAAACCAATTGAACAAGTTAAGTAGGGGTGAGTAATTCAAATCTACCTGTTCATTCAAAAGCTTGTCCGAATGTTTTGAATCTATTTATTTCTAATGCTTCTAGAGATCTAATTTTGAACTTTTGATTTTATATATGTAATATGTCAAAGTTTTTATTGAATGAATGGTCTTTTATTAGGTGGTTTGAATAATTTGAACAGATTTATTTTTGTCGAAGCCACGTTTATGTTCAGATGTTCTATGCCAAAACCCTATAGGTCCTACCGATATAAATTTTTATCACAAGAACCGCAATTGAGTTTATAGATTCGATTTACTTGATTTTTCAACACGAGATTTATTATTTTTAATATGTTACCTAAGTTATTAGAAGTTTGAAAGCTATATTAAGATTTTGTTTGATTAAAGGATTTAATATTTGTACTTGCAGAACCGCAGAATGTTAAACCGTTGAATATTTTATAGTCTTTATGAATAGGATATACTTCATTTATTGCTTTTTGATAGAGTTTTTACGAATGATTTAGGTCTATCATATCCGATTATATGAATTATTAATGGCTATCTGATGATGTTTTCTTAACTTTATTATAATCTTCTACTGATAAAGGTAAATTGAGTAACCGATGTACCATGCTGTTCAAAGCTGCAACTTTGTGTTGAATGGGATGTAATGAGAAGTTTGTATAATTGTATCAGTATGTGTTGGTTTACGAAAGACCGAAAAAAACATGATTATTATTTTGTTTTGTGATTTTAAGTCCAAAAAATTTATGGAATCGTTCTGTTCAATTTCTATCGTGAATTTAATGTTCAAATGGATGGAATTAATGAAATTAACAAATAAGTCTAATTGACGAGTAGTTCCAATGAAACATACTAAGATGTCGTCAACATATCTATACCAATAAAGAAATTTGGAAATGAGTGGATGTATGAATTTTCTGTTCAATATTATTCATAAAATCTCTGCTAAAAGTGGACTCAAAGGTTTCCCATGATCAAACCATTTTCACTACTGTAATAGATGTTGTTGAAAGAAAAATAATTTTGTTCAATGCAAACGTCCAACAGATTCAATATTTCTGATTTGATTATGTGGTTAACATGATTCGAATTCAACATGTTTTTCGATTAATATTCTGACATCACCTGGAGAACACTTGGGTATAAATTCTCAACATCAAACGAAATAAGTTTTTGCGTTAGGTGGTAGGTTAACGTTTTTTATGTTATTTATCAATTCAGATATGAATTTTTATAGAAAATTTTGATTTGAATGAACAATAATTTTAATAATATCTATAAGGTAGTGCGACAATTCTCACACTGGCTGGGCTGCAACGTGAGATACGACTGGTCTAACGAGGGTTATTTACTTTATGCAATTTAATGAGTGAATACAGTTGAGGTGGTTGAGGGTTTGTGTAAAATTAATTTGTATTTATCTATTGCTTTAATTAAAGATTTTGCGTCATTTATTGCAATTTTAAGTATTTTTCTGGAATTTAATAGTTGGATCTTTGTTTAAAATTGTATAGTTTCGGACAGAAATGAAATTTAGAGTTTTAAATAGGTAGTCATTTTTATTTAACGCCAATAACAGTATTACCCTTATCTGCTTTTGTAAAAATAACTTCATTTAGTTGAGATTTTTGTTTGATGGCCTTTAAAATATTTTGTTCTTTACTCGGTTTAAAGTCAGCTAATGATTCATTTTTATAATGTCAGATGCTAAATATTTAAGGTGAGTGTTATTAGGAATATTTTTCAGAGAAATTTCAGTATCTATGCCAAGTTCCTCTAAATCAGATTTTATCTTGTTTGATTTAATATTGTGTTTGAAACCTTTCTCCAAGAGATTAGTTTCATCAGTTGTGAAATTAGTATCAGAAAGGTTAACGAATCTATCAAAAATTGATGGTCAGAAAATTTAGTTTACGTGGAGTAGGTTTGGTTTTCGTGACATTGAGAAACTTTAATTTGCAGTATTGGATGGTATATTTATTATGTATTATTGATCTAATTTTGAATCTATTATTGTAATCTAATGAATCGAATTCAAGTGGATGAAGTCTGTACAATAACTCGGTATGAATTACCTTGAGATAAATGTTGTAGATGTCTCGCTTGTGGAACAAAAATCTTGCATTCTGATTTGATCCATATCTTCTGTCCAGAGATAACTGCTCTTCGAGCCGCATAACTGTTGTTGTTGGTCTTGAGTTTGATGTACTTAGACACACTTCACTTCAAACACGTGGTTAAAACCACAGGTTTTGGGATGTTATGGCATTTTTAAGCAACAACTTAAAATACCAAAGGCCAAAAAGCTTGTATTCGCTTTCTTCAACATTTGAATTGTGAGGCCGTTACTTGATGTAGATCCATGATATAAATGAGATAAAAACACAAGGTTTAACTTTGATCTACAACTTTATTTGAAAATTCGACGACGTTTCGCTGACACAGCAGCTTTATCAAGAATGAAAAATAGAATGAAGAGTATGGTATTATAAACAAATCGTAGAACAAGTTGGATGAATAACAGGAAAATCCACACCGAGCCATTGTACAGTTAGTATGAAAGGTAATAAAACTAATTGAACAAGTTAAGTAGGGGTGAGTAATTCAAATCTACCTGTTCATTCAAAAAGCTTGTCCGAATGTTTGAATCTATTTATTTCTAATGCTTCTAGGAGATCTAATTTTGAACTTTTTGATTTTATATGTAATATGTCAAAGTTTTATTGAATGAATGGTTTTCTTTTTATTAGGTGGTTGAATAATTTGAATCAGATTTATTTTTTGTCGAAGCTACGTTTATGTTCAGATGTTCTTATGCCAAAACTCCTATAGGTCCTACCGATATAAATTTTATCACAAGAACTGCAATTGAGTTTATAGATTCCCGATTTATTTGATTTTTCAACACGAGATTTATTATTTTTAATATGTTTACCTAAGTTATTAGAAGTTTTGAAAGCTATATTAAGATTTTGTTTGACGAGAAAGGATTTAATATTTGTACTTGCAGAACCGCAGAATGTTAAACTGTTGAATATTTTATAGTCTTTATGAATAGGATATACTTCATTTATTGCTTTTTGATAGAGTTTTTTACGAATGATTAGGTCTATCATATCCGGATTATATGAATTATTAATGGCTATCTGTTTGATGATGTTTAACTCTTTATTATAATCTTCTACTGATAAAAGCAAAATTGAGTAACCGATGTACCATGCTGTTCAAAGCTGCAACTTTGTGTTGAATGGGATGTAATGAGTAGTTATGTATAATTGTATCAGTATGTGTTGGTTTACGAAAGACCGAAAAACATGATTATTATTTTGTTTTTGATTTTAAGTCCAAAATTTTATGGAATCGTTCTGTTCAATTTCTATCGTGAATTTAATGTTCAAATGGATGGAATTAATGAAATTAACAAATAAGTCTAATTGACGAGTAGTTCCAATGAAACATACTAAGATGTCGTCGTCAACATATCTATACCAATAAAGAAATTTGGAAATGAGTGGATGTGTATGAATTTTCTGTTCAATATTATTCATAAAATCTCTGCTAAAGTGGACTCAAAGGATTTCCATGATCAAACCATTTTCACTACTGTAATAGATGTTGTTGAAAGAAAATAATTTGTTCAATGCAAACGTCCAACAGATTCAATATTTCTGATTTGATTATGTGGTTAACATGATTCGAATTCAACATGTTTTCGATTAATATTCTGACATCACCTGGAGGAACACTTGGGTATAAATTCTCAACATCAAACGAAATAAGTTTTGCGTTAGGTGGTAGGTTAACGTTTTTTATGTTATTTATCAATTGAATGAATTTTTATAGAAAATTTTGATTTGAATGAACAATAATTTTAATAATATCTATAAGTGTAAAGAGACAATTTACGGCTTGGGCTGTAACAAGATACGACTGGTCTAACGGGTTATTTACTTTATGCAATTTAATGAGTGAATACAGTTATGTGTGGTTGAGGGTTTGGTAAAATTAATTTGTATTTATCTATTGCTTTAATTAAAGATTTTGCGTCATTTAGCTGCAATTTTAATATTTTTCTGGAATTTAATAGTTGATCTTTGTTTAAATTGTATAGTTTCCGGACGAAATGAAATTTAGAGTTTTAAATAGGTAGTCATTTTTATTTAACGCAATAACAGTATTACCTTTATCTGCTTTTTGTAAAAATAACTCATTTAGATTGAGATTTTTGTTTGATGGCCTTTAAAAATATTTTGTTCTTTACTCGGTTTAAAGTCAGCTAATGATTCATTTTTATAATGTCAGATGCTAAATATTTAAGGTGAGTGTTATTAGGAAAGTAATAAAGTAAATAACCCGTTAGACCAGTCGTATCTTACGTTACAGCCCCAGCCGTGAAATTGTCGCACTACTATAGATATTATTAAAATTATTGTTCATTCAAATCAAAATTTTCTATAAAATTCATTCTGAATTGATAAATAACATAAAACGTTAACCTACCACCTAACGCAAAACTTATTTCGTTTGATGTTGAGAATTTATACCCAAGTGTTCCTCCAGGTGATGTCAGAATAATTGAAAACATGTTGAATTCGAATCATGTTAACTACATAATCAAATCAGAAATATTGAATCTGTTGGACGTTTGTATTGAACAAAATTATTTTTCTTTCAACAACATCTATTACAGTAGTGAAATATTTGATCATAGGAAACTTTTGAGTCCACTTTAGCAGAGATTTTTATGAATAATATTGAACAGAAAATTCATACATCCACTCATTTCCAAATTTCTTTATTGGTATAGATATGTTGACGACATCTTCAGTATGTTTCATTGGAACTACTCGTCAATTAGACTTATTTGTTAATTTCATTAATTCCATCCATTTGAACATTAAATTCACGATAGAAATTGAACAGAACGATTCCATAAATTTTGACTTAAAAATCACAAACAAAATAATAATCATGTTTTTTCGGTCTTTCGTAAACCAATACATACTGATACAATTATACATAACTACTCATTACATCCCATTCAACACAAAGTTGCAGCTTGAACAGCATGGTACATCGGTTACTCAATTTACCTTTATCAGTAGAAGATTATAATAAAGAGTTAAACATCATCAAACAGATAGCCATTAATAATTCATATAATCCGGATATGATAGACCTAATCATTCGTAAAAACTCTATCAAAAAGCAATAAATGAAGTATATCCTATTCATAAAGACTATAAAATATTCAACAGTTTAACATTCTGCGGTTCTGCAAGTACAAATATTAAATCCTTTCTCGTCAAACAAAATCTTAATATAGCTTTCAAAACTTAATAACTTAGGTAAACATATTAAAATAATAAATCTCGTGTTGAAAATCAAGTAAATCGGGAATCTATAAACTCAATTGCGGTTCTTGTGATAAAATTTATATCGGTAGGACCTATAGGAGTTTTGGCATAAGAACATCTGAACATAAACGCTAGCCGACAAAATAAATCTGATTCAAATTATTCAAACCACCTAATAAAAAAAACCATTCATTCAATAAAAACTTTGATTATTACATATAAAATCAAAAGTTCAAAATTAGATCTCCTAGAAGCATTAGAAATAAATAGATTCAAACATTCGGACAAGCTTTTGAATGAACAGGTAGATTTGAATTACTCACCCCTACTTAACTTGTTCAATTAGTTTTTATTACCTTTCATACTAACTGTACAATGGCTCTGTGGATTTTCCTGTTATTCATCCAACTTGTTCTACGATTTGTTTATAATACCATACTTTTCATTCTATTTTTCATTCTTGATAAAGCTGCTGTGTCAGCGAAACGTCGTCGAATTTTTTAAAATAAAAGTAGATCAAAAGTTAAACCTTGTGTTTTTTATCTCATTTATATCATGGATCTACATCAAGTAACGGCCTCACAATTCAAATGTTGAAGAAAGCGAATACAAGCTTTTTGGCCCTTTGGTATTTTAAGTTGTTACTTAAAAATGCCATAACATCCCAAAACCTGTGGTTTTTAACCACGTGTTTGAAGAGTGAAGTGTGTCCTAAGTACATCAAACTCAAGACCAACAACAACAGTTATGCGGCTCGAAGAGCAGTTATCTCTGGACAGAAGATATGGATCAAATCAGAATGCAAGATTTTGTTCCACAAGCGAGACATCTACAACATTTATCTCAAGGTATTCATACCGAGTTATTGTACAGACTTCATCCACTTGAATTCGATTCATTAGATTACAATAATAGATTCAAAATTAGATCAATAATACATAATAAATATACCATCCAATACCGCAAATTAAAGTTTTTCGTGTCACGAAAACCGAAACCTACTCCACGTAAAACTAAATTTTCTGACCATCAATTTTTTGATAGATTCGTTAACCTTTCTGATACTAATTTCACAACTGATGAAACTAATCTCTTGGAGAAAGGTTTCAAACACAATATTAAATCAAACAAGATAAAATCTGATTTAGAGGAACTTGGCATAGATACTGAAATTTCTCTGAAAATATTCCTAATAACACTCACCTTAAATATTTAGCATCTGACATTATAAAAATGAATCATTAGCTGACTTTAAACCGAGTAAAGAACAAAATATTTTAAAGGCCATCAAACAAAAATCTCAACTAAATGAAGTTATTTTACAAAAGCAGATAAGGGTAATACTGTTATTGCGTTAAATAAAATGACTACCTATTTAAAACTCTAAATTTCATTTCGTCCGAAACTATACAATTTTAAACAAAGATCCAACTATTAAATTCCAGAAAAATATTAAAATTGCAATAAATGACGCAAAATCTTTAATTAAAGCAATAGATAAATACAAATTAATTTTACCAAACCTCAACCACCTCAACTGTATTCACTCATTAAATTGCATAAAGTAAATAACCCTGTTAGACCAGTCGTATCTTACGTTACAGCCCCAGCCGTGAAATTGTCGCACTACCTTATAGATATTATTAAAAATTATTGTTCATTCAAATCAAAATTTTCTATAAAAATTCATTCGAATTGATAAATAACATAAAAAACGTTAACCTACCACCCTAACGCAAAACTTATTTCGTTTGATGTTGAGAATTTATACCCAAGTGTTCCTCCAGGTGATGTCAGAATATTAATCGAAAACATGTTGAATTCGAATCATGTTAACCACATAATCAAATCAGAAATATTGAATCTGTTGGACGTTTGCATTGAACAAAATTATTTTTCTTTCAACAACATCTATTACAGTAGTGAAAATGGTTTGATCATGGGAAATCCTTTGAGTCCACTTTTAGCAGAGATTTTTATGAATAATATTGAACAGAAAATTCATACACATCCACTCATTTCCAAATTTCTTTATTGGTATAGATATGTTGACGACATCTTAGTATGTTTCATTGGAACTACTCGTCAATTAGACTTATTTGTTAATTTCATTAATTCCATCCATTTGAACATTAAATTCACGATAGAAATTGAACAGAACGATTCCATAAATTTTTTGGACTTAAAAATCACAAAACAAAATAATAATCATGTTTTTTCGGTCTTTCGTAAACCAACACATACTGATACAATTATACATAACTACTCATTACATCCCATTCAACACAAAGTTGCAGCTTTAAACAGCATGGTACATCGGTTACTCAATTTACCTTTATCAGTAGAAGATTATAATAAAGAGTTAAACATCATCAAACAGATAGCCATTAATAATTCATATAATCCGGATATGATAGACCTAATCATTCGTAAAAACTCTATCAAAAAGCAATAAATGAAGTATATCCTATTCATAAAGACTATAAAATATTCAACAGTTTAACATTCTGCGGTTCTGCAAGTACAAATATTAAATCCTTTCTCGTCAAACAAAATCTTAATATAGCTTTCAAAACTTCTAATAACTTAGGTAAATATATTAAAATAATAAATCTCGTGTTGAAAAATCAAGTAAATCAGGAATCTATAAACTCAATTGCGGTTCTTGTGATAAAATTTATATCGGTAGGACCTATAGGAGTTTTGGCATAAGAACATCTGAACATAAACGTAGCTTCGACAAAAATAAATCTGATTCAAATTATTCAAACCACCTAATAAAAGAAAACCATTCATTCAATAAAAACTTTGACATATTACATATAAAATCAAAAGTTCAAAATTAGATCTCCTAGAAGCATTAGAAATAAATAGATTCAAACATTCGGACAAGCTTTTGAATGAACAGGTAGATTTTCATGTATAAAGATCTTCCCACATACTAATGAAAAATTAAATATTGAGACTAATATCTTATCTTCACTGCCACCAAGCTAACTTGCTGTACATATGAACTGATAATAAAATATTGTTATTCTGAATATTCCTGTCATGATTCTTCTCCTATCTTCAATTCATCTTCTCATCCTAACTAAGGTATTAACATATTATACTGATTTACCCATTTCAAGGGTTTTGATACTCTTCCTCAATCTATAATTCACTTCTCTTTTCCTTAGACTCTCCCATTTTACTCTTCTCAGTTTTCTTTCAAAAGCCTTTCCAGATAATGAAAAGCAAGGAATATCTTCTTACCCTTTAGTTTGTTATTCTCTGAGCTGGTTGATAGTGGAAATGTTATTCTGAACACTTTCTCTTCTCCTGAAGGGTATGTTTTCTATGTTGTTTTCCAATTATATCTCTGTTTGGTTTCTAGAATTCTTTCATATTGTTTCCCAATAGTATAGGTTCTTTAAAATTTGCTCAGTTGCTGTTTTCTTCTTTCCTATCTTCGATTCATTTTCTAATCTCAACATTGATGTCATATCCTCCTGAAGTACTTTATAAGACTTCTGCTATTCTTTCTCAGTTTATACATCACCTCTCGTTTCCTAAGACTCTCATACTGCTCTTCTCAGTGTTCTGTCGAAAGCCTTCTCCAGATGAGGGTTAGCCATAAATATTTTCTCTGCTTTCAATTCGTTATTCTCTATAAAATGGTTAATTGTGAAAATCCTGAATACACTTCTTCCTTATATGAAGAGTGTATCTTAAGTTGTTTTACATAGAACTCTCTCACTTTTCTTCGAAGAAGTCTTTCGAAGAGTTTAGCATTAATGTAAGTCCTTCAAAATTTTCTCAGTTCCTGCAGTCTTCTTTTGCAGTATTGTTCTTCAAATGTAAATCCTTCAATTATTATGAGCTATTAATCTTTCTCAAGCCCTTCTGAATATCGCAGTCAGACCTCTTCTTCCCTTATGTACCATGCATTGTCTTATGATAGGTCTTGTTACTTGTTATATATCCTGGTAAAACACCAATTTTAAGTTCTTTGATCTTTACTTCTTTTAGATAGATATATATATATATATATATATATATATATATATATATATATATATATATATATATATATATATATATATATATATATATATATATATATCTCAAATATCTCCCATATTTGAATTCTATATTATATAATCTATATAACAATTATATAATATAAAATGAAAATGAAACAGCAAACTGGACTAAAACATATAACGTGAGTATCTTTAACGAAAATCATTAACTATACACAGCATTTTTCAAGAAGTAATTGCATTTTCCACAAAATATGTGATTTTCTCGAACTGAAAGTTCCTGTTGTAATGAAGCTTCATAATTTGCTTCTCCTGATTAAGAAACTTTACATTCTGAATGTATAGACTACTTGTTATTCAGTGAACAGCTTTGAATAAATTTCTCAAAATACAGAAGAATGTGTTATGAATAGAAGTAGCTCAAAACATGTACCTTATGTGTTATGTAAATGTTGGAATATCCTGAAAAGCTCAAGTTTTCATGCCAACTATATGAAGAATTGTTCAACAAATAAATTTTGAAGTTAAGAATTGCAGGTAATTTACTTGATCTCTTTCCTTCAGAGTTAGAAATCTGACTCTATTGTATTTATTATTAATCAAACTGGTTTACTTAGACAAAAATATCTACGAAGATTATTATCAGAGAACAGGGATGTATTACATTTATATTTACTTGAAACTTTCTTGTTATTGCTCAATATTGTCTTTGCTTATTTTTATTTAATTTTCCAACCTCTTTACAGTGGATCCAATTAATTCCTTCTCGTTATCAGGTGGATTGAAATCTAACAATAAATATTTCATTAAAAAGAAACTACTTAAATGTACACAAAGTAAAAACTCACTTTCAAATAGTCACTTTCATACATTTCCACTTGAATAACTTTACTTCAAATACATTGAATTCCATTTACATTTTCATTAGGATAATTAACATACTTCATCGTTTATAAACTGGAACAAAAATTCAATAGAGATTAATACAAAATTCAGTTTAAAATACCTTATTTATTATTGTTTTCTTTTATTGAAATACATAGGTTAGAACACCGAATGTAAATATGAAATATGTGGATTCTTCATTATGCTGAAAAAAATATACATTATGATGCATTAAATGTTCGTTAAATTACGTTCACTTACCTTGGAATGATTATTTGAGGTTTTATTAATGTAACGTAAATAATTCTTCTTCTTCTCTTCTTGTTATTGGCCTCGGTACGATGAAACCGATGTTCAACGATTCAAAGACCGCCGTACACGACGATGTCCGTCGTACAGGACGGATATTCGATCGTTTAGTGAGAGAATAGAGGGGATATAAGTGTTCGTTTATATCCCGTCTACTCTTTTCACCTATGTTTCCGGGTACGGTCCTCTTTAAAACTTCTTCTTCTTTGCCTTGTCAGATTGAGAAACGGCGGTTTAAGGAGAGTAAGGGAGGGTGATTGGCTCCGCCCCCGTGTTTCTCTTTTCCTTAGACTCTCCCATTTTACTCTTCTCAGTTTTCTTTCAAAAGCCTTTCCAGATAATGAAAAGCAAGGAATATCTTCTTACCCTTTAGTTTGTTATTCTCTGAGCTGGTTGATAGTGGAAATGTTATTCTGAACACTTTCTCTTCTCCTGAAGGGTATGTTTTCTATGTTGTTTTCCAATTATATCTCTGTTTGGTTTCTAGAATTCTTTCATATTGTTTCCCAATAGTATAGGTTCTTTAAAATTTGCTCAGTTGCTGTTTTCTTCTTTCCCTATCTTCGATTCATTTTCTAATCTCAACATTGATGTCATATCCTCCTGAAGTACTTTATAAGACTTCTGCTATTCTTTCTCAGTTTATACATCACCTCTCGTTTCCTAAGACTCTCATACTGCTCTTCTCAGTGTTCTGTCGAAAGCCTTCTCCAGATGAGGGTTAGCCATAAATATTTTCTCTGCTTTCAATTCGTTATTCTCTATAAAATGGTTAATTGTGAAAATCCTGAATACACTTCTTCCTTATATGAAGAGTGTATCTTAAGTTGTTTTACATAGAACTCTCTCACTTTTCTTCGAAGAAGTCTTTCGAAGAGTTTAGCATTAATGTAAGTCCTTCAAAATTTTCTCAGTTCCTGCAGTCTTCTTTTGCAGTATTGTTCTTCAAATGTAAATCCTTCAATTATTATGAGCTATTAATCTTTCTCAAGCCCTTCTGAATATCGCAGTCAGACCTCTTCTTCCCTTATGTACCATGCATTGTCTTATGATAGGTCTTGTTACTTGTTATATATCCTGGTAAAACACCAATTTTAAGTTCTTTGATCTTTTACTTCTTTTAGATATATATATATATATATATATATATATATATATATATATATATATATATATATATATATATATATATATATATATATATATATATATATAACTCAAATATCTCCCATATTTGAATTCTATATTATATAATCTATATAACAATTATATAATATAAAATGAAAATGAAGCAGCAAACTGGACTAAAACATATAACGTGAGTATCTTTAACGAAAATCATTAACTATACACAGCATTTTTTAAGAAGTAATTGCATTTTCCACAAAATATGTGATTTTCTCGAACTGAAAGTTCCTGTTGTAATGAAGCTTCATAATTTGCTTCTCCTGATTAAGAAACTTTACATTCTGAATGTATAGACTACTTGTTATTCAGTGAACAGCTTTGAATAAATTTCTCAAAATACAGAAGAATGTGTTATGAATAGAAGTAGCTCAAAACATGTACCTTATGTGTTATGTAAATGTTGGAATATCCTGAAAAGCTCAAGTTTTCATGCCAACTATATGAAGAATTATTCAACAAATAAATTTTGAAGTTAAGAATTGCAGGTAATTTACTTGATCTCTTTCCTTTAGAGTTAGAAATCTGACTCTATTGTATTTATTATTAATCAGACTGGTTTACTTAGACAAAAATATCTACGAAGATTATTATCAGAGAACAGGGATGTATTACATTTATATTTACTTGAAACTTTCTTGTTATTGCTCAATATTGTCTTTGCTTATTTTTATTTAATTTTCCTAACCTAACCTCTTTACAGTGGATCCAATTAATTCCTTCTCGTTATCAGGTGGATTGAAATCTAACAATAAATATTTCATTAAAAGAAACTACTTAAATGTACACAAAGTAAAAACTCACTTTCAAATAGTCACTTTCATACATTTCCACTTGAATAACTTTACTTCAAATACATTGAATTCCATTTACATTTTCATTAGGATAATTAACATACTTCATCGTTTATAAACTGGAACAAAAATTCAATAGAGATTAATACAAAATTCAGTTTAAAATACCTTATTTATTATTGTTTTCTTTTATTGAAATACATAGGTTAGAAGACCGAATGTAAATATGAAATATGTGGATTCTTCATTATGCTGAAAAAAATATACATTATGATGCATTAAATGTTCGTTAAATTACGTTCACTTACCTTGGAATGATTATTTGAGGTTTTATTAATGTAACGTAAATAATTCTTCTTCTTCTCTTCTTGTTATTGGCCTCGGTACGATGAAACCGATGTTCAACGATTCAAAGACCGCCGTACACGACGATGTCCGTCGTACGGGACGGATATTCGATCGTTTAGTGAGAGAATAGAGGGGATATAAGTGTTCGTTTATATCCCGTCTACTCTTTTCACCTATGTTTCCGGGTACGGTCCTCTTTAAAACTTCTTCTTCTTTGCCTTGTCAGATTGAGAAACGGCGGTTTAAGGAGAGTAAGGGAGGGTGATTGGCTCCGCCCCCGTGTTTCCGTTCTATTCTTCGAAAATGTAGATCTCAAAAACCGTCCCAAATTCGAAAATTAAGTCCTAAAATGACGTTTTCTCGCCGGGGACCCGATCTCGAGATATGTAGGAATCGTTCGAAGGTCGAATCCATTCTCCCGGTGACCCCGTTTAAGTAGGATGGTTAAAACAAAAACCCGTATTCTGACAGCTCGAGGTTTATTTATTTCGCGAATTTCTGGCCGTCGGAGATTTTCGGAATATGGAAAGTAGAGCGAAAATTTGCGAAAGTCGGCCGATAGCCCTCCGTTCGATGGAAGATTTTTCCGTTTTCCCGTGGTTTTATGAGAATCTAACTATGGCGGCGCGAAATGCGAAACTCGAGGCTTTTTCGTCGTCCGGGTTTCGTAGCGATCGAAGGCGATATAAATATTTTGTAGCAAAAGTCCATAGAAATTATCCCCTCCATCCCGGAGATTTCGGAGACGTATTTTATTTTCGCTTTTTCGGAACTTTTTCCCGGAATTTTCGCCCGATCGACCTCTCCGATCGCCCTCCGAAAGATCCGAGTTATCGATTCCGAAGAAATCTCGCCGTTTCGACGTTCCGTTCGCCCGGGGCGACGTTTCGGCGAAATTTTTCGAAAAATCGTCGCGCCTCCGTCATTCGAGCTAGGGACTCCGAATTTCGCTCGGATCTTCCTCAGACGTTTCTCTACCGAAAAAAAATTATTCGCGGGGGCCTACGGACCCCGCTTTTCCGCGCCGACCCTTTCTTCCCGCCCGGTTCAAACTCCAACCGTCCCCTCCACTTTCTTCGAAATAAGGCTTACTGCTTTAGTATTATAGATTATAATCAGTAATATTGACCAAATAGCCTATGAGAAAAGAACAGTATTCACACAGCTTACGCGAGACTGGGTATCAAACAGGTACACCACAAATGCAATAATTATTTCCGAGAGTGATTTTAGAATAATCACTATCAAACGAGGAGTATTAAAGTATCGACCAGTTCAACGCACTTCAATTATGATATGAATTGGTGAATAAAAAAAAACTTTAGTAAATTTATACCTGTTACCCGTTTGCAACAGAGAACTATGAAGACGGAAGCGTTGAAATTCCTTAAGGAAAAGATGCAGGATAGTTCAAATAAACTAGAGGAAAATTTGAACAACTTGAAAGAAGATTTGAATGAGAAGAAAGGAAAAATGGATGAAAATTTGAAGAAGGATGAAGAAAAGATGGAGGAAACTTTGAATTCTATGAGAGAAAAACTGAAAGAAAATGTCAAACAGGTTTGAAGAAAAGATGGAGGAAAATTTGAATTCTATGAAAGAACACTTGAAAGAAAATTTGAACAAGGTCAGGGACAAAATGGAAATTTGAATTTGGTTAAGGAAAATTTGAATGAAATGAGAGATAAAATAGAGGAAGAAATGGAGGAAAAGGTCAAAGGAAAATTGAGTGGCTTATTCGAACATCTAGATAAAAAGGAACCAAAACTAAAAAGGTTGGAGCAATCATATAGAGTAAAAATGAATGAGAAGCCAAGTTTGTCAAAAGTGGAACATGATGGAGCTCAAAAAATGAAAATAAAACCTGCTATTTTCGACAGGAAAATTCCTTGGTCGACGTACCAGAAACAGTTGGAGGTGGCAGCCACAGCCAATGGATGGAATGAGCAGGAAAAGCAACGTCTTTGATTGTAGCTTTACGTGGAGAAGCACTGAACATTTTGCAGACACAACCAGCAAGCCAGCAGGTATGCTACGGCACGTTAACATACAAGTTACAAATGAGGTACAGGGATACTCATTTACAACAAGTGTACCACGCTCAAATCAAGCATTGAGCCAGAAATCATAGAGAGCTCGCAGAAATTTGAGGCTGATATAACGAGTAGGATTGGCTTACCCTACTGCTCCTGATACCTTCTTGGAGCAATTAGCTGTTCAGAGATGGTGAAACTCTGCCGGCCTTGAGATTGGCTAGGCAAAAAAACAATTGATGATGCTCTGGCTCAGGCACTCGAGTTTGAAGCTGCAAAACAAGCATCGAATAGAGGAGGTACCCGTACTATAAGAACCATCACTGAGGAGGAAGGAACTATAGAACAGATGATTCTTCGGCTCTTGAGTCAAAGGAAGAAGAAAGAAATCAGATGCTGGTACTGCGATGACACTGGTCATATAAGAAGGCAATGCAAAAAGCCTCGTAAGGAGCAGAGGCAGGAAAACTGAATGGAGTTCACTTACTCGTAGATACTGGTGCAACAAAAACAATTATAATTCCAGATAATTTGTTGTGTGAGAAACCAACTAAGAGAAACCGGACAAGAAATACCTACTCATGGAATTATGAGAGTGAATTTAGAAATTGGTAGTCGAGTCTTCAGACATGAAGTTATTGCTGCTGATATCACAGAAGAAGTTAGCATTGGAATGGATGTTATCAAGAGGTACGGTTTCAATCTTGATCTGAAGAAGGATGTTCTAAGGAAAGGCAGGGTATAATTATTATCTTTACCTATTGTAACAATATCCAATCGTCCCTGAGGCCGACCCTGCCGCTGCCTGGAAGAATGACGATTTGCGAGAGAATTCGAGGAAGATCTAAAAAAAACTACCAGCGTGCCGAAATACTGAGAAACCAGGTTACTGTTCAGAGAAGGCTCTGGAACATCTGGAACAAAGCGGAAGTTTCTCGAACCCCCGTCCTTGTATATAAAAAGAGAGCGCGAAGTGCAGGGAATAAAGTTTTGAATAAAGAGCGCGAATTAGTGGAAGAAGTGTTGAAAATAAATTAAGCTCTTTTTGTATACAAGGACGGGGTTCGAATAATATATATATATATATATATATATATATATATATATATATATATATATATATATATATATATATATATATTCGCAATCCTCATAATGAAACTATCTTGAATATTTAAGAGTTGACTCAAAGAAAAAGCATTGTTATAATCTTGAAAGAGTCCTATCTCTTTGTTTGTAATAGAAATCTAAGTATTTACTTATCGAAATCTTTTCTATCCAATGTATGAGAAAAAGTACGCCCATGGATTATCATTGTAAGATATCTTTGAAATTTTTAGCTGCCATCTAATAGTAGTAATTGAAATTGAAAATTTGTAATACTCTCTTTTATCGAGTGTGTTTTTATTGCCAATTCTGGCTGGTATAAAAACTTCAACTTACTCTGTGAGATGCGTTGTCTTTTTTTATACTTAGTCAATGCCTTAACACTTTGTCACTTCAACGATAACCTAACAACACAAAACAAATACACAAATAGAGGCAAAGATAACTTAAATACACTAGATAAAGAACCCACTTCAACGTAAAGTGTAGGAAGTATACCTACCTACTCTGAAATTTCTAAAATTGGGTTCCCCTATGAGACAACATATGAACGCAAAGCAGAGAATGGCGATAATGTGTAGGGCTCTGAATTACCTGCTACTTAAGTTCTTGAGATTCATTTGCGGATTAAATCCGTATTTACAAACTTGATCTGTTATTTACATTATTTCAACACGTGATTTCGGGTAAGTAACTGTTGTAGTCCTCAATTCGATTGTTTCTTAGTTGGTAAATCGTTAATTGGCTTCCATATTTGATTCTCAAAGTTTTGGTTTTCATGTAGCATTTTCCATGTAGCTGAATCTCCTATTTGATATCAGTTTGAGATTGATTGGATTCAAGTTCTAATATTGGCACTTTCTATCATTGTCAAGAAAAATTTTACTGTATCATCTTTCCAACATGATTACTTTCGAAAGAACAATACATGACTATAGGCACTATTGGAATGGTTTTTCATATCAAGTCATAATAAAGGATAATTATTCATAGTAAGCTTTGAAACATGGTGAATTTCAGAAATCTTTATGAAATATACTATGTATTTTCGAAATTGAATCTTAATCAATACTAAAATTTGAATTGTGTTTGAAGGATTGTAGAAATGGTGAAACAGATGTATTCACTTGAAAATGTTAGAAAAGAGAAAGAAATTTGTGATTTTGTAAAGGCGAAAATTCACAAAATAGAAGAAATTCGATGATGAAATTCCTCTTCGAAACTATGAAAGAGATGATGCCATCAAAGTTACATTTTCAAATTGAACCTGACTCATGACAAACTTCTCCTGAAAGAAGAAATGAGAAAAAAAAGAGTAACGGAAAATTTCGGATATTTTTGAAGCTATTGACAAGGAGTTGCAGATTATTGAATCAATCAAAAAATATTCTTATCAGTTCCTTAAATTTTGATAGGAATGAGTCGATGATTAACATGAATTTATGTATAATAAAAAACAAGTACTGTGATAATGGAATTTTACCAAGTAAAAGCCTCCCAAATTCAAATGAATTTATGTCATTCTAGTTTAAGTTTTTAAGATTTTTTTGCAAATTCTGTTCCAAAAAATCCATCCGTAATAAATCCTAGTAATATATTATCCTAACAACACACTACACTGTTAACAGTGGAGCTGGAAATTTATTTCAATTTTCTGACAAAAGATGAAAGCGTATAGCCTATATCGAGCATTAAATTTCGAGCTTATTTCTATTGGACTTGGCCTTCCTAAGGAAATTGCCAAGAAACTCCAGTAGACTCGTGTTTGTGTTTCGAGAAGCGGCCTAAACAAAACACACATAGTCTTAAAATACCAATAGTGTCTGATCTAAGCTATACTTTGAAAATGTTTCAAACGAATCTTCAGGTCTTACTTCCAATCGAGTTTCCACTTCAGCAAGGGAGTGCCTATCTGAGGTTCACACCCGATACAGGATACGGATTAAGGATAAAAACAGATAGGTACTATCACACAATCTCTCACCTGCTGTATATGGATGACATCAAATTATATGCTTCGAACAAGAAGCAACTGGATGATTTGCTGAAAACAGTCATTAAGTTTTCGGCAGTATTCATATGAAATTCGGGATTGAAAAACGTAAGACCCTCATCATTCAAAGAGGGAAAGTCATAGATGGTGAAACACAACTTTCAAATGGTGATATCATAAAATGTATGAAGGTGGCGAAACCTACAAATATCTGGCATACCAACAAGCCAGATTGCTAGACCAAAAGCGTCTGAAGAATGTGCTGAAGTCAATGTTGAACTCGGGGAATCTAGTCCAAGCTATTAACATCTACGCCACTCCAGTGTTGCTTTACTCATTTGGAATTAATCAGATAGACTAGCACAGAACTGGATGATATTCAAAGGCATACCCGAACGATGCTGAACAAAGTACAACAATCTTCATCCAAAATCGTCTGCGATAAAGACAATTTTGAAGTGGAAAGAAGGAGGTGGGCGTATCGATGGATGTTGTCAACTCACACACCGAACAAATCTCAGAGAAGTTTTCGCTGCAAAAGCTCGCACTTCTGATCTACACAGAGTGGTATCGTTAGCTGATATGGGACATACACCTCTAAATCTTGCTACCAGGGGTGACCTGGTGAATCTACCGTTCCTATCAGATAATGAAAAACAAGAGCAATGGTCAAGAAAGAAATTGCATGGACGACATCATCATGAAATTAATCAACCATAGATAACAAAGAAGCTTCCAACAAATGGTTGATGAAAGGAGAACTATTCGCGGAAACAGAAGGATTCCTTATGACCATTCAAGACCAAGTCATCGCTACAAACAACTACAAAAAATATATAACTAAGGACGGAACATTAAAAACAGATAAGTGCAGGAAATGCCATATAAGATCGGAGACTATACAGCATATTACGTCCGGCTGCGAACAACAGGCCAATACGGACTATCTTCACAGGCATAATCAAGTGTGGAACATTATCCATCAGAAAATTGCACACAAGTACGGACTTCTGAAGGTCTTCCGGCCGTATTACAAGAAATCAACCGGCGCCTGTATTGGAAAATGACTCTATCAGATTATAGTACGATAGGCCTGTTATCACTGACAGAATGGTGACGAATACTAGGCCGGACATAGTGGTGTATGATGAGAGAGCTAGAACATCAGTGCTGGTGGATGTCGCCATACCGAATAATAGCAACGTGATGAACAAGTTCCAAAAGAAACTATTGAGATGGAGCAGATAAGAAGAAATTACAGTTTCATAAGATTACCTATATAGAATTGCAAAAAGCTGTAATTCTTAATACATGTAGGATAGTGAGAAAATTCATGTCTAGTATATTGTAATCGAGCCTATTACCTTTGATACCTGAATCTGGGAGATCCAGCTAACAGCTGAGATAGTGCACATGATAATAACAATGAGACAACACATTTTATGATTAAAAGGCATAATATATAATATACAATATCTCTTCTTACACTATGAATATTGTAATTCCGGTATTCAAATTCATAATGTGAGAATATTATATTTCTGAGGTAAAGCATTCGAATGTGAAAATCACATTCAAGAACTTTATTGAAATATTGAATAATATTATAGTCGTCAATTCAAAGGAAGGTGATGAAAAAGAATCAATACGATAATCTTAGGATAGCATGATATGTGTCGACTGCTATTTTTTCAGTTCCTATTGAGGTTTTTTTTTCATCCAATTCTTGATGAAAATGTTCTTTCTGTTCTTTGAGACAAAAAGATGGGCAATATAGTAGTAATTATCCTGATTTAAAAACAATTCAACAATCAATTATTTCATCACTTCTTGAAATCCAAATGTTTTTCTTGGAAATAATCCAGAGGGTGTTACTAAGAACCTAAGTGAAGAAAGTTTACATACAGCACTAATTCTAAGACTTACAAGTGACTGGGATTTTCCACTTAGATGGGCACTGTTTTATATTTCTGAATTGTGATTTTGATAATTCATGTCTATTATTTGTCTTTCTTACCAATCTAATTATACGGAAGCTTATTATTCACTATGAAAATATTTATATTCACGTATGTGAATATTCATTCATGAAATAATTCGATGTTTCCATTTTACCAATCTTTCGAACATAACAAAACCTATGATCTATGTGATCGTATTGGTTGAAATCCTAAGTATAAAATCGTATGAAAGCTCCAATATATTTGGTTAATGAAGGTTATGATAAACGTGCATTCTCAGGTACTTTGAAATCTTATATGCTTTGAATGGTTCAGAAATTTTGGCATTTTCGTGTTCGTGTTTTTTCGGAAACATGTATTTACGTAGAATATTGTAACTGTTGGAATATTTTCAATATTTTTTTCCGCTATCAAATAATCTAACCTATCCATAATTAATAAATATAATACGATCCGACAACACTACATTTTTAGTTCAACGCCTCTAGCGGTGATCGAAATAAGACACTAGGCAGAGGTATGGACAACAATCGTCGTTCGGCGCCAGTTTTTTTATAACAGAGGGAAGTAGGCGCTGTAGATTTTAGAAAGAAAGCAAATACAAAATACAAAACAATAAATCAATTGTTGCAGTGAGCGAATTAGGGGGTTAAACAAGATATGCTGTAATTGGGAAGTCATATATTTCGTACCCTCTTTGATATTCTGGTTCATAACAGTTTGTCAACGATCAAATCATTTTTGAGTATTTTTTATTAATGAAAAAATGAAAATTTTTCAAGATTTATAAATGTTCTATGAATATATAGCCAACCATCATGATATAACACCTAAGGGTTAAAAAGGAGAGTTCATATAAATATTGGTCCAGAAACTCTTCCATCCAAAATAAAGGATATCTTTTAAAAAATTGTTGTTATCTTAGAAAATATTTTGTGGATTGTGAATAAATTTGGCAATGATAATAAAGCTCATGGTTGTCCTATTTAGTTTCGATAAAGTAATAATATATTATTCCAGATGGGTATCCCAGAAGACATCCTAATCAAACTAAAATTTTCGTTAACAGCTTGGACAAGACAGAAATGCTTCATTTGTTACTGCGAGAATTCGCTTTGCTAAATACTGAATTGGTATTTGTTTAACGAAAGAAGGTTTTTCTGCTGTTTCAATAAATTTTTTTCATCCTATCCAAATTTTGTTAGCTGTACAAAATTTTATTTTCAAAATGAATACTTTGCTCTTACATAAACAGAAAACTTTGGTTGTCTGAAATTCCACTAAGTTTTTCTGCAGAAAGTAGCAAAATTTTGTAGAAGTCACCACTACCAACCCAATCCCGATAATACCATAAACACAAACATGAAATCAATCAAACAGAAAATATCAGAAAATGGCCTTATCGTCACAAAAGCAGACAAATCAAATGTCTCTGTGATAATCCCACGCCCCACATACATATCAAAAACAATTGATTCTTTGAAAAATGAGTCCATAAAACAATTAAAATAAAACTAACCTAACCTAACCTAACCCAATTTCTGAAAATTTTGCAAATAACTTTCAATCAATAGACAATCTACAAATTATATACCAAGCACGACAAAGTATAAAACTTAATTATCTTGAATTCTCATAAATATTCAAAGCCAAACACAATACGGGCAATAATCAAATATTACCTAATGACCTGACTGGTTTATGTTATTCCCCAATATTTAGGATTTTAGGTAGTTCTCAATTATGTACGTGTAGCCAATGTTAATCTCTAATATGTATTTTACCTGTTCTATTAACCCATTTCTTTGTACCTATATACTAGAAAATTGCTAACTTTGTATTGTAGTGTCAAACTCATACTTGTCTGATGATAAGCGAAAGCTCAGATTAGCTATAACGTTGTATAAACTTTTCCATCTTAAACAGTGATATTTCTTACGTAGTAATATTCGCAATCCTTATAATGAAACTATTTTGAATTTTTGAAAGTTGGCTCCTAAAAAACAAGCATTCTTATAATTCTCTTATGAAAGTCATACCTCTATTCTTGCAATGAGAATCTAAGTATTTACTTATCGGAATCTGTTCTATCCACTGTTTGAGAAAAATTACGGCCATAGATGATTACCATTGTAAGATATCGTTGAAATTTTTTGCAGCCATCTGATAGTAGTAATTGAAAATAAAAGTTTATAGTATTCTGTTTATTTTAGCCATCTATGAACCTCATTTCAATCTTTTAATCCTGACCTATCCTAACCAGCCAGAATTGCTGTTTCTGGTTGGCATAGAAACTTCATCTAACTCTATTGGGTGCGTTGCCCATAACTCGTCAAATCTCAATGTGGATATGTATTTTTCGGCAAGGTAAGTCCATTTATTCATTGTGAGATAACTTTATCTGCTGTATCTCAGTTTGGTTCTTGATAGATATTCTTAATATATTTTTCCCGTTTCAGATGTATATACTGATATATAATTTAGTGGCTGTTTCTGAAACTTTTTACATTCATGGGCATTCCGGGGTAGTTTTCAGGTCACCATGACGAGAACCATACAATACAACCATATAACAGTTACAACGTATCCCGTAGTAATATTTTTGTATTGGAACGAGGAGAAAGTAGGGCCCTAGTAATGGAATGCAGCAGTAAGCCGGATCGATCTTGCATCTTGGTTTTCATTACCATTATGAGTCAGTGGTGTGCAGCGTGTGATGGTAAGTTGATGAATGGTGTTTCTAGTGTATTTTCTGTCCCCATTCTTTGTTGAATTTTGACATTTTGTGGTTTTCGTGTGCCTTTTTGTCGTGTGTTTTTTTTTTAGTTTTGCCAGTATAAAGGAGGAATATGAAACAAAATAGTGGAATTTTTGAAAAAAAAACCTGAAATCGGTTTGCCCCGGTAGGCTAATGTTTGAAAAAAAAATTTCCTTGAAAGTCCTCTTTCAAGAATTTCTCATTAAAATGCTTTTCAATTCGAATGTTTATTTTCTAGACAGTTAACCCGCCATATTTACAATGTTTTCATGTTACATTTTATAAGACGTACGGCTCAAAACAATGCAAGAACGAGATAGAAGTACTCACTATCTCTCTCGTTCAAAACAGATACAGAAATTCAAAAGGAAATCTTTCAAAGCCTAACCCAACTAACCTAATTTTACCTAAAACCTAACCAACTAACTTATTCGATTCGAAATGTCTAAATCAAATCAGGTTTGAGGTTTGGTTAGGTTAGTTAGGTTTGGTTTGGGGCAAAACGATTTCAGATTTTGATTCTGGGTCCCAAAATTAGTAAGTAAACATTTTTTCAGTGAATTCAATCTATCGACACTATACCGTATAATTACCAGAGTATAAAAACTGAATGCTCTCAAATAGATCTAACAACAGAAATTAAATTAAGCTTAAGAATATTCGAAAGAAAAAAATTCACCTACATCGAAATTAACAAATACTAATCCTATATTTTACTTAACTACTCATCTATTCTCATAAGTTTTAATTTCAAAGCCAAATATATGAATATTTTCTTCTCGTATTGATTGTAAGCATGCATTAGCTTCAAGAATTATTTAAAAAACCTTTGTTTTTTGTCAGAAAAATCTATGCATAATTCTAGTCATTGTAATGAATACCTCCTTGAGCAAGTTTTTCTTCGTACAGTGTTTTGATTATGAATTATTCAACGACGAGATTATCAAAGCAAAATTGAAAACTTGATGTGGAGTTGGATATTTTCTCCTTTTTTCATATTATTGCAGTATAAAATGACTTCATAATATTCAGTGGCAATTAAGTACAATTTTTTCGAGCTTAAAAAATAATTTTTTTCTTTTGTTAATCTGAAGTTTGATCCATTCAAAATTGACAAATTGATAAGCAGTATAAGCAATTAACTGCCTTGTTATATATGATTGCTTTTGAGGGTTATAAGTGGGATACATTTTATGTAACGTTGTATGTTAGAAGGTCGGTATATATTAATTTTCAAAACTTAAATTTCGCATTCATACTCATAATCATACTCAGTAGTATTGGTTATTGATGTGCATTAGAACTTGTACTTGTTTGACAAACGATCGTGGACATATTTTTACGCCACTCATTCAAGAGATTGGATGGTTTATCCTCCCCTTTGGATTATACCACGTAAGGTAGTCGCATCAGTCATCATCTTTTGAGGGAACCCAGAACGGGAATTGATTCTGCCTTACTCATCTCAAGAGACAAAATATATAATTCATATTTATTAATAATAATTGTCATTGATCACACGTGATCCTACTTTGGTCTCAATCCAGAGGAATTCAGATAGAGAAATCTGCGTGATTCTGCAAAAATCACCAACACTAAGAAATATATGAAATAAAACTATAGATTCTCTATGTGAAGGGTTCATACCACTCATCTTATTTTTTTAGGAACCCGGCACGTGTTATGATCATGTCTCACTCATCTCCGGAAAAAAAGTAATTTCATTTGTATATATATATATATATATATATATATATATATATATATATATATATATATATATATATATATATATATATATATATATATATATACATATGTAACAACATATATTTCATCAATATTCGTGCCCATATTAATCATTTTTTTCTTAAAATTCTCATTCGTCCATCTCATTATATTATCTGTCTCAAGTACTCAAGTAATGATACATACTCTAATGAAACATTCCATACCTTGAATTGGTTCCTTGATAATGTTCGGACATAGGCAAGACAGGATTTGCTGGCCAGCTTTTGTCTAACCTATGTCTAGACTTTGCTGATTCTGAAGTAAGTAAATTAATTATATAATTGAAAAAATTAAGATCATTCAACATGGATTTCTCTATAACCTTAGATCATTATTCGATATTACTGCATCTCAGTATTTGTCCTGTTTCTAACATTTCAATAACGCCTTGTAGAATCAAACTTGGTGTATTACTTCAAGAAATTGAATTCAAGTGTGTGGCTTGGCACTTTTCTCTGTTCCGCAGGAAGTAGCACACCATGATTAAAAATTTTGTGGTCAGATACAATATGAGGAGGGTCGGAGAGGTACATTACAGACCGAAAAATAAGTCGTGCCAAAGTGGATGTCCATCATCTACGACTGGGTTAGTTAAATGCTGAAGGAATACCTTCCTATTATTTCCGAAGAGTAAAAAAGCACCAATTAGCGAAAGGATGATGTTCCATATGAGGAAGAGTAGAGGAGTGTGTAAGTCATAATTTGCTGCTATTGTTGATACCACTTTTCATTTCTTGTAACCCTCACTAGAATCTTAATTTGAGTATGGTACATTCAATGTCCCGTTTCTGTTAAGGGAATCCGAAAAGTTGTGGTACTAGGGGGGATGTTCGACTTTTGGGTCAAGAATAAATGATTTTAAGTTTGACAATGCAGCCGGGACGATATTAGTTAAAGCTGGTTGTTGAGTTGGGTAAGGAGAGCATGAGAATTTTTCTAAAATAACTGCCTCTTCAGCCATTGAAAGTTTGCCATTGCAAAGAATGTTGATTTTAATTGCCCCGTGGTGTTTGCATGATTTTGTCGAAAGTTATGTTAGTCTGCTGGGGCTACGTAGAATTGTTGATTGAATATTATGGGGAACTGTAGTGATGAAACCTGGAAAAACATTATTTTGATATTTATTGCATTGAAAGTATTCTTGGAATTTTATTAATTGCATTTTAGTGAATTTCTTCACAAGATAAGATAAATGCTATATTTTCGAATTAATTTCAAAGAATCCTTTCTTATTATTTTATCCAAGGATGAAACAGTTGAATTACATTTATTGAAACAGAAATAATACTTGAATTTGAAATGTATTCTCGTTTTATTAGCACTTGTTCCAATATTTATCGTAATGGAAAGGAAGAAACACTGTCAATCACTTTTAAATGGTAAGATCATGTTATCCAAATTTTGAAACTAAATTAAAAACAATACCTACCAAGAATAAAAATATAACATAATGCCAAATAATGATTCAATGTTTTTGAGAAGTTCAGTGAAACTTCCTTCATAAAAATCCTCACTATCGAAAAGAATTTCTTATCTTTCAATATACTTTTACTCTGATTAAAACTTATTATGAATTGATTGAATATATAAAAATGAATAAATGTGTTCAACTTATTCCTCATCGATACAAAATACTTTGGAATATATTGTCGAACGAAGCTTCGATCAAAATTTTTCAAATGATACCTATTGTCATTTGTTTTGGAAATCTCCGAAAAATCCATGAGTGTCCTTTACCATTTCCTGTCTTGTTTCTCGTTTCATGATAGTATCAAATTTTAATATTCATCACGATTCAAAAGTCATTCCGCGATTTTAGTATTAAATGAAAATGATTTCACGAGAATATATATTTATTATGTAACCACACTTTTCTGAACCAGTAATTGAATGATTACTCACAGAAAATGATCGAACTGACCAACTTTTTATTGAACACACATAAGTATTTTTGCTTCGAATGATCTTTTTTACATTCTGAAGCATTTCTGAAGTTATGGTCGGAAATGTATTTCATATTATATTCTTCATATCTTCCTTGTCGGCAGCGCTTGGTGAGCAATATCCTTTGGGAATCCCCAGAAAAAGAAAATCAGGTTAGTATGGCGATTTTGTTAACCAATTGCGTGTTCTACCTCTTCTGATCCATTTATCAGAAAATGGCTAGTTTAAAAATCTTCGTCAGCTCTGAAGTAAGTAGGGGCACCGTACAATTGAAACCACGTTTGTTGTATTACATTTGGGAGCGCATTCTTCAAGAGTTCCGTTAGACTTTGGAGTAGAAAAATATGGAATCCTTTCCAATTCCCTCCGAAGAAAAACGGATGTTTTGGTTGACCATCTATGCTGTCTGGTTGGAATAAATGAGATTGCTCTTCACTGCAATAATGGAAATTGTGCCGGTTTACATAGTCATTATTGTGGAGGGTGATTTGGTCTGAAAAAAAATGATTGATATCCGAGAAATCTTTATTTACAAGATCCGTGAACCAAAATCAAATCATCGTTCAAATTCTCTTTTCGGCAGTTTTTGGTTGGTTTTAATGTGATATAGGTGAAAATCGTGTTTTTTCAGTATTTTGAATTCACTGGGTAAACTAATTTCGGTTTCTTGGCTTATGTTCTGCCGACTCATACTGTCTCTACAACAGAGGCAATAATAGTAATTTCGTTTCCTCATTTTCATCCTTCGTCGTGGTTTCAGTCAGTTTACTTTTGGCTAAAGTCGAAGCTAGTGGCATAGTGGCACGTGTGACCTAAGGCTTAAATTGTCTTGTTGACGAGTTCAGTCGCTCTAGTCTATCGCGCCGACCGCCTATGAGCACTTTGTCAAATGCCGCCAAATGCACCGCACTGACCCTGATTTCATTCTTTCTATTACATTGGACAATTAACTTTTTCCGAATGAATGACGTAATTTTTTACGGGGTTTAAGTGTAGTCAGAGAGATGAAAAAATGATAATTTTTTATAGTTCTTTTCGCCTGTAAATTATTTCATTTTATAAAAGAGAAAACATCATTAATTAAATGAGGTTTCGACTTGACTCGACATAAATTTCAGAAAAAAAAAATAATAATTGTTAAAATAATGGCTGTTATGTTGATCCAGTTTCAGCCGAAGCTCCTTGCGATGGTCATCACTTATCCTTGAAAGTTCATCTAGAATTTAGTGCCTGATCGAAGTTTTTTCTTAATTTTTAAAATGGCCTCAAGAAAATTTTCACGGATTTTCGGTAAAAAAACAGCAGTTAATATTTCTGAGAGTTTAAAAGAAAACAAACAATCCTTCGATCAGGCTCTAGTCTTTCATGTTTTAAGAAATCTGTATAAATTTCATTGAAATATAGCGAGTTTTCGAGCTACAGTGGTCAACAGTTCATAAAACATAGTTTTGAGAAAAACGCACTTCAAGTTTTACACTCAATTTACGTAAAATAATACATATTATTTAATTACTTACACCGAGTCATCTATTTTTGGGCCTTATAATAGTTTTTCAGCTGTTGTAGCAGCTTCCAAAATATCTATTTGATGATGTCTACGTAACATTTCACCTTCTCGAGTGTTGTTAGCGCGCTTATCTGCCACTTTCACATGTGCAGTATCGGTTTTTTTAACATACCGATGCGAACTACGCCCAGTGTATTCATTATGACCAATAATGATTTCGTACTTTCATTGAATATACCAGTAGCTATGTATGCAGCAATTTTTACAACAGTCAAATTAGTATTTATTGTTTTTAGGCATATTTTCCACACTAGTTGTTTGAAGCTCTCATTATTATTTCGATTGAATCTTCTTCTTCTTCTTCATATCTTGAAAGGTAATTGTAATTACTGAGATCTTCATAAACTGGTTCGATAGCTCCCAAAACACCAGGAGGTAAGTGAGAATAGTCATGAGTATAAGCAGTAAGCTCTCCACTTGCTTCAGCGCGTGGAGAGCACCAAGAATCTTCGCCTTTTGGACACATACTATGATTCGGATTTCTATCACTTGAGCCGTAGTGATGAAAAGTCGCCATTATAGCACATTTCATATCATCTATAGAACCACAATGTCGACGTATTGATAGTACACAGTTAATTCATCTATCACTTACCTCTACCACCAAGACGTTTTTGTTCAGTTTTCAGCATACGTAATCGAGTCCCCATCTGCTTTTGAATATGCCCTATACATTCCTTCTTATTTATGCTTGTAGGATCTGCTTTTATAATTTGTGAATATGTTTTCGAATCACCATCACCGATGTAGTTTGCATATTTAACTCCATATTTTGTTTCAGACTGCTGAAACATTTCGACCATTGCATCCAACTCCAGCGCACTTATAAGAGCACCAAGAATCTTCGCCTTTTGGACACATACTATGATTCGGATTTTTATCACTTGAGCCGCAGTGATAGAAAGTCGCCAATATAGCAGATTTCATATCATCTATAGAACCACAATGTCGACGTATTGATAGTACACAGTTAATTCGTCTATTACTTTTCCCGTGAGCTTACCTCTACCACCAAGACCTTTTTGTTTAGTTTTCAGTATACGTAATCGAGTCCCCATCCGCTTCTGAATATGCCCTTTACATTCCTTCTTATTTATGCTTGTAGGATCTGCTTTCATAATTTGTGAATATGTTTTCGAATCACCATCACCGATGTAGTTTGCATATTTAACTCCATATTTTGATTCAGACTGCTGAAACATTTCGACCATCGCATCCAACTCCATTTTCTCAGAAGACTCTTCGTTATTAACACTAAACTCATCTTTATGTGATTCATATCATTCCGTGAACTCTGTAACGAACCATTTTCCGTTTTGTTCTATTTTCTAATAACTTCATC
Organism: Cryptolaemus montrouzieri; assembly: GCA_013387265.2. NCBI lineage: Eukaryota > Metazoa > Arthropoda > Insecta > Coleoptera > Coccinellidae > Cryptolaemus > Cryptolaemus montrouzieri. The sequence continues at coordinate 57,925,130 of JABFTP020000185.1, forward strand.
GATATTCCAAGAGACCGATAGTCAGAAACAAAAACATTAAAACTCTACCGAGAGACACTCACCAGACAGAAACAGACAATAGAAAACAAGGAAAACAGCATCTAGTTAGTTGACATGATCGAAAGGGTATCGAGTAAGAAGTGGAAACGATCGAGTTTACGCAAGTCTACGCATTGTTTCATTTTTGGAATCCCGAAATCATACAAATAGGCGTGTTTCAGTAGTTTCCAGACAGTGTGTGTTCCGCTACCGACCCGACTTCCAGACCTGACCCCAGTTGCAGACCAGACCAGATCTTTAAGGTGAGAACCAGCTTCCAGTGAAATTGTGTGTAAATTCCAGAGATCACCGTTGTGCTGAACTGCAGTGTGTTATACCGAAGGAGCGTTCCTGGTGTGGTCCGCCCGTTGTGCTCTAGGTATGAGCTCCCGAGTAGTTGCTGGTCCTAGTTGGAAATAGGTGGATGCCCTGCGCAGTTGCTGTGTCCTGTGCACTTATCGCCGTGAATAAAGCGTTATACTACATGTAGAAATAATTGATCGCTTTTCAGGCGACGCCTTTTTTCGACTCTTCGGATATCCGTCAAACTACAGAGTTATTCAGAATTAAGTTTAATTTCGTTTTGCACTGTGAGGCTGTCCTGGCAGTAATATTAAGTTCACATTTTTACTTTATAAAATTCACATTCGTTAGTCTAGTGTATGTGGTATATTTTACGAGAGATTTATTTCGATTTCCATTCAACAAATGATGCATCGTCCTCACCTTAAACCTACCGAATCCGAAACTTCACTAAATTAAATAACTCTGAAATTCAATCTCAACAACCGCCAGCATTTTCGTCGAAAATTTGAAACCGGCCTGTGCTACCGTCTATCAAATTGAAAAAAAAACTCTTAAGTGGTCACAGGATACCGATGGAAGATTTATTTTCTTCATCTCAACCCCGACAGAGGGATTTAGGAACAATGAAAAATTGAATTCTTATTACCATACATTCTGGAGACCTATAGCATTTTTTTGGGGTTGTAACCTTAAAGTCACCCGTTCGGTTCCTGTGATGACAAGGTGACAAAGGGTACCGTTTCCATTTAATCCGAGGTGGCACTTTCAAACACATTGGATCCTATCCAACGAAGACAGATTTCCGAACCAGAATTCTACCAGTTTGTTTTCACTTTTAATCCTTAATTACCTGCTAGTGTTACGTGCACGTTATGTTGCTGGTTAAAAATAAAACCCGATCACACACGACCATGCATGAATGAAACCGAACCTGTCCTAATCTGTTTCTGAGCTGATTATTCGCCGATTTCTAAGAAGAATATCACAGAGGATTGACAAACCGTATTCTCATCTGCTCTGCGCAACATGTCTCCTACCAATTGATGGAATTGAGATGAAACCATATTCCAGAAGTGGGGGGCCTAGTGGAATATAAATGACGATGAATCCAAATGAAAAGAAGATTAGATGTCTGATCATCAACGTGAACACTCCTTTCCGAACCTGATAAAGGATAGAGTTAGTAACAAATACCAGACCATCTCGTGAACTGTGCGAATTGTTTTATACCTGAACCTGATACCTGATCTGCATAGTACACAGCTTCTCTTAATTAGTGAATGTCTGGCAGTCGTAGTGAATTAATTCTCTTCTTTCAAAAGAGGTGTTGACCTGCACAACTATTCTGATTATTACCGGTTCCACAAAAGTTATTTGAGTTATAAACTGCCGAGATTCCGTGATTAAACAGTTCCTGAACATTTTTACTGCTACCAAAATGCCCAGTAGCTTCAAGAAAACTATGACTCTTTCACTAGTGGACCCTAGCACAGACTTAACTACCAGTTGGATTTATAAACTCAAGAAGGACGATATCAATATCGAACTAGATGTTACCGGGAATGTAGACGAGAAACGTAAGAGACTAGTCCGATTCATCGAAAGCGGACGGCAATCACCAAAAGCCCTGAAGAACCTCACAGATTCTATCGTCTTTCCACCCATATGTGTTGGAACTGCCACCGGCTCATCTTCTGCTCCAACAACCCGACCTGTATCCAAGCTAGATCTGTCGTGATTTAACTGACATTCTTTTTCATGGGAAATCTGATCCAGTTTTGTTTCCTAAACAACTTGAAGAAGCCAGAATTTACCTGCCAATAGTCATGATTTGCTCAACTCATTGGTGCAAGTACTCTCCGGTCCGGCATTACTATGGTACCGAAACAATGAGAGTCAGTGGAGAGATTAGTCGAGTTTCGAAACTTTTTTCCAAATTTCATTCCTCCCAGTAAACCACGAATTCGAATTGAAATATGAAATAACACATAGGCTTCACCATAAATATGGACCAGTCATGAGTTATGTCACCGATTTGCAAACGTTAATCAGATAACACGGAGGATTTGACGAGAGGAAGGAACTTGAAACTTTAAACCATAACCTGTTACCAGAATACCACCAGTTGTTGTGGAAACACAACCTGACAAAAATAACGTCCCTCCTGGAAAGCATCAAAACCATTCAAAAAGAGATGAAACCTCCCATAACATATGGTACAACCACGGCCAGATTAATGCCGAACCCTCTTTCTCGACAAGATTACCAGCTTCAAAACAATGAACGCCGATCTCCAAAATACCGACCGATACCTAGTGAAACCCACGGCCAACAAAACAATAGCTATCGAATACCTACTAACCATAGTCCCATGCAGACAACTAGTACTGGGTAAAATCGTAATTCTATTTGCTGGCGTTGCGACAAACCTGGACATGTACGAGGTCAGTGCCATGAACGTGCTATTATTTTGGTCTCGATGTGGAGAAAAGGGCCTTTTATCAAAAGACTGCTGCTGTTTTCGCCAGGGAAACTAAATAGGGACCAGAAAAATCAGAGGCACTGCCGGACCCAAAAAAATTATGCCTCTAATATTTCTCCAGCCGATAACCGATCGCATATTCCAGATCTCATTTTTGGTGAGTCATTTCAAGCGTTAATTGACATCGGTGGTTGCCAGTCATACATTGGAGACAAAATAATCTATAAATAAATAAATCTATGCGATGCCTTGAATTTATAAAGCACGGAAAGTAGTCCGCCTAGCGCCTGCTTACCTCGATTATCTATGTTGAAAAGGCGTATCGACTCAACGTTGAGATGAAAAGCACTATCATACAGTCTAGATTTTTATATATCCCTGGCCTGAGTTTTGACTTGATCATTGGTATGGATATTCTATCCACTTATGACTTTGTTCTTAAACCCTATAAAGGAGAAATTCAACTCAACGGAATCCCGCCAACTATGATCACGCAAAGTCAGTTAGATAATCTCACCCCTACAGCCGAACAATCGGTAACCAGATCATTGGAGCTTACTTCAAGACAGAAACAAGAATTAGACGAAAGGAATTATCGCTGTTTTCCAATATGAAGGGAACGACTCCGTTTGAAACGTGACTATCCGAATGGGTAAGCATAGAGAAATTTTGAGCAATAAAACTCTAGTTCAATATTTGTCACTTAGGTCTTGGAAGAAAACATCAAGGTAGTTCTACTCTGATATTCAATTACATATTAAAATTATCATTAAAAGTTATAGCAAACAATACCAACAAACGCTTCTTTCTATATGTACAATTAATAACATTTATCTAGGTGGTAGTCCAAGATTATTGTCTAGTCGTTGATCTTGAGGAAATGGATTAGGTAGAGGTCTTCTATTTTAGGGTCTCCAATCAACTACGTGAGTTCAAGTTCCAAAAGTCTCTTGTATTCTTAGTGCTGCTATGGAGTGAAAACCTCTATTTCAACTTCGGATTCATCTAGATTTTAGGGCTTCACCTACGACTCTCAACCTAAGACTTAATTTCACGAGTTATATACATATATATATATATATATATATATATATATATATATATATATATATATATATATATATATATATATATATATATATATATATATATTACCAGAGGTAATCGATCAAAAAACTTATGGCACATATTGGAAAAATATTCCTCAAAAATAAAACCCATAAAAATAATGAGATAAGTTATGGACAATTGATAGAATACATCGATACTTTAAAACAAAACTTTCAGTATACTCTATTAGACTACGTGAATATAAAATAAATTCAGATAGAAAATTCCAAAACAAACTATTCAAAAATAATGAAAAACATTTTTACAAATTTATTTCAGGTTCAAATGAAAATATTTCTGGAAATGGAGTTCCTAAAATTGATATTTTAACTGATTATTGGTCTTCAATTTGGGCAGTGCCAAGGCAACATAATTCCAATGCAAGTTGGATTTTAAATGAAAGGTCTCGATTTTCTAAAATAGAATGCATGCAATTTGAAAAATTTTCAAACGAAGATATAACATCAGTTATTAAACACACAAAAATTGGAAATCGCCAGGTGTTGATGGTATTCATAACTTTTGGTTCAAGAAATTCTCTTGCGTTCATGAAAAATTGGCTGAATATTTTTCATTTATAATAAAGAACCCTCAGCTACTCCTTTATTTTTCACACAAGGAATTACTTATTTAAAACCGAAAAGTGATAATACTATTGATCCGTCTCAATATAGACCAATTACTTGCCTTCCAACAATATATAAAATTCTAACTGCATGTATTACCCAAAAATTTATGCACATTTGGAGAATTATAATATTCTTTCCGAACATCAAAAGGATGTAGAAAAAACACCTTGGTACTAAAGAGCAACTTGTAATTGATTCTGTTGCTTTGAATCAAGCTCAAACTAAGAAGAGAAATATTCATACAGCCTTCATTGATTACCAAAAGGCTTTTGACAGTTCTCCCATTCATGGCTTCAAGAAATTTTGGAAATTTATAAAATTGATAAGACACTTCGTCATTTTCTTGAATTCGTAATGAAAAATTGGAGAACCAATCTTCATTTAAATATTTCAAAACAATCATTAAAATCCGAAGTAATTCCAATCAAAAGAGGCATTTTTCAAGGTGATTCTTTAAGTGCTCTTTGGTTTTGTCTTTGCCTCAATCCATTATCTCATGAATTAAATGCTACTAGTTTCGGCTTCAAAATAAAGAGTTTATTAACTGAATTCAAATTAAGTCACTTAATTTATTTAGATGATATTAAATTATATGCCGGAACCAGATCTCATTTAAAATGTCTACTTGAGATTACTTTCAACTATTCCAATGATATTTATATGAAATTTGGGCTTCCAAAATGTAAAAATCTTTCTATTGAAAAGGAAAGATCACCTCTAATTATATAAAGATTTCCAATATCGAAATCGAGCCAATGCATCAAGGAGATACATATAAATATCTTGGATTTTGTCAAGAGAAGACAATTAACCATAGCAGCACTAAAGAAATTATTAGAAGTTCATATTACAAAAGACTAAGAATTATCATCAAGAGTTATTTAACTAGTAAAAACCTTTTCAGAGCTATCAACTCCTATGCTGTTCCTATTCTTACATCTTCTTTTGGAATTATTAAATGGTCTAAAACTGATCTAAATGAATTACAATGTCAAAAGAGGAAAATGCTCTGTAAATATCATAAGCACCACCCAAAGTCAGCTGTTCAGAGAGTTACACTACCTAGACATCTTGGAGGTCGTCGATTAATTGATTTGAATAATCTTCATAGTAAACAGATTTTTCATCTACGTTCCCATTTTCATGATAAACAGAGAACGTCTAAATTACATGATATTGTTGTTGCTTCAGATTATAATCTTACACCTCTGAACTTGACAATGCAAAAGGTAGATTTTGATATATTTGATGATAATTCTAAAAGAGAAAGTTGGATGCAGAAGGAATTACACGGAAAGCACCTAAAGAATTGAAAAATGATTATATTGATGAAATTGCATCGAATGAATGGTTAGTATCTGGAGAATTGTTTGCTGAAACAGAAGGCTTGGCAATTGCGATCCAGGACCAGGTTGTTTTTACAAGGAATTATAGAAAACATATCATCAAACAAAATATAGATGATTCTTGCCGTAGATGTTTCTGTTCTTCAGAAACAGTTTTCATATATTATCATCTTGCTCAGTCCTTGCTTCAACAGATTATTTAGAAAGACATAATGCCGTCGCTAATATTATTCACTTCAATCTAGGAATTAAACATGACCTAATTCCCAAAAGAAAAAATTTCAAAATATGAACCTGAGATTATTTGTGAAAATGACAAATATAAACTTTATTTTGATAAAACAATTCTGTGCAACAGAGCTGTAAAACACAATAGACCAGATATCGTTCTTAATGATAAACAGAATCAAATAACATATATAATTGATATTGCTATACCCGACACACATAATATACAAAATAAATACAATGAAAAAATTTCTAAATATATGATGCTTGGCGACGAGATTAAAAAATGTGGAAAATGAAGAAAATATTTATTCTACCGATTATTATTTCTACAACAGGCGTTATTCCTAGAAATCTTCACAAAAGTATTGAGATTTTGGGTCTGAAGAAAAATTTGTTTGAACAGTTACAAAAGATAACAGTCATCAAATCTTGTAATATTCTTCGTAGGTTTCTTTCCGAAAATAATAATGAGGTAGAGTCATAGGTTTTCTCTTTAGTTTATACTGCTCAGAATCTCATTTCATATTTTATTTATTTGTTTATATAAATGTAATATAATTAACTGACAATTTTGTCATATTTATATTCAGAGCAGTATTCTATTCGATCGTTCACCACTTCACACAAAGGAAACTATTAATGAGTAACATTCAGTGTTACTTGACTAAGGTCCGTACACTGGATTTTTCCGGGAGAAAGCCTCTGACACTACTCGTTGGTACATTGATATCATTGTTTGATGATGCTATAGTATGTATATATTCTGGTAGATTGATATATTCTCATAACATTTAACGTTATCCTAATATATAATTACTCCAGGATATGTTTTAATTATAATCATTGCCTGGCAATGGTATTAATTACCGGGTGGTGGATTTATATTTTTCATGAAATCAGTTTGATTGCATGAACAGATATATGGGCAACTCGTCGGGGTAAAACCCCTATATATATATATATATATATATATATATATATATATATATATATATATATATATATATATATATATATATATATATATATATATATCACCAAGATATTCTATACTCTTACGTAACAGCTATCTTCACCAGGAATTTAAAGTAACAAATTAAAGTGGGTCTAACATTATTTGAAGACAAGAATCAACAGGAAGAGTAACAGAAATTCTGAGAAGTAAAATGATGCTATCTATTGAGGTAGATCATAGAATCAAAAGATAAGCTGCAAAAAAGCGGGGAAGCATCTACAAAAACTATTTACAATTGAGAGAAAAGCTACATAAAAAGCGAGGAAGCATATACAAAAACTATTCACAAAAAATTACAGATGTGTGGCAACCGTTTTGAAAATTAGAAGGAATTTTATGATTTACATGATAATTTCACGAAAATTACTTGAAAATGAAGGAAATAATGATTGAATATAGGAGTTGGAGTTACTTTTGATCGAGTTTATTGATGAGATATCTATCAAGGTCATTATAAAAAAGAATATGAATTGAAGAAATACGATTATGAAACCATACGCGAGAAAAATACAAATTCTATAGAGCAGAATTTGAATTTTTAATAGCTACTATAAAGCATTCAAGCATATAATAGGAAAAAATGCTGTAAGGAAGAATTCAAAATAAGATTTTCAAGGTTAGGTTAGGTTTTTTCTAGATGAACTTTCAACTTACCCTATATTTTCGTTATAGGTCACTACACAATATTTAAGATATAGATATATCTCTAATTTTCAATAGAGAACATTTATATAATTTAATTATTTCAAATTCAAGCAAAGATGATTTTCAAGTTGATCTCATTAGTTTGAAGGTTGGCAGAAGAAAGAATAAGAGTGAAGATTTAAAAGCCGATGAAATATAACATCTGATAGTCGACTATGCGCATTAGACCATTAGCCAGTAGCGTAACGTTTAGGCATAGATGGAGGGTTGATTGGAATTAGGTGTTCTGAATTCAAATAGCTTTGAAGTCATTTTAGCACGTTACACGTTGATCGAACTGTTTTGGGATGAACCAATAAAACAAAGATTCCGGCCTCAAAATCCAAAAATGCAGCAAATCCCTTATGATGAGATAGATCGTATGTAACAAGAAGATATTATAGAAACCTTAAATAGTCCATAGGTAGTCCAGTAGAAACGGTCCAGGAGAAAATGGAAAACCGCGTTTTTGCATCGATTACCCCTACAGCCGAACAATCGGTAACCAGATCATTGGAGCTTACTTCAAGACAGAAACAAGAATTAGACGAAAGGAATTATCGCTGTTTTCCAATATGAAGGGAACGACTCCGTTTGAAACGTGACTATCCGAATGGGTAAGCATAGAGAAATTTTGAGCAATAAAACTCTAGTTCAATATTTGTCACTTAGGTCTTGGAAGAAAACATCAAGGTAGTTCTACTCTGATATTCAATTACATATTAAAATTATCATTAAAAGTTATAGCAAACAATACCAACAAACGCTTCTTTCTATATGTACAATTAATAACATTTATCTAGGTGGTAGTCCAAGATTATTGTCTAGTCGTTGATCTTGAGGAAATGGATTAGGTAGAGGTCTTCTATTTTAGGGTCTCCAATCAACTACGTGAGTTCAAGTTCCAAAAGTCTCTTGTATTCTTAGTGCTGCTATGGAGTGAAAACCTCTATTTCAACTTCGGATTCATTCAAGGTTAGGTTAGGTTTTTTTCTAGATGAACTTTCAACTTACCCTATATTTTCGTTATAGGTCACTACACAATATTTAAGATATAGATATATCTCTAATTTTCAATAGAGAACATTTATATAATTTAATTATTTCAAATTCAAGCAAAGATGATTTTCAAGTTGATCTCATTAGTTTGAAGGTTGGCAGAAGAAAGAATAAGAGTGAAGATTTAAAAGCCGATGGAATATAACATCTGATAGTCGACTATGCGCATTAGACCATTAGCCAGTAGCGTAACGTTTAGGCATAGATGGAGGGTTGATTGGAATTAGGTGTTCTGAATTCAAATAGCTTTGAAGTCATTTTAGCACGTTACACGTTGATCGAACTGTTTTGGGATGAACCAATAAAACAAAGATTCCGGCCTCAAAATCCAAAAATGCAGCAAATCCCTTATGATGAGATAGATCGTATGTAACAAGAAGATATTATAGAAACCTTAAATAGTCCATAGGTAGTCCAGTAGAAACGGTCCAGGAGAAAATGGAAAACCGCGTTTTTGCATCGATTTACGCCGAGTTTACGAAGTCAGTCACTAAGATGCGTGCCCCATTACCATACATCTCTATCATTTTAGATAAACTTAGAGAAGCCAGGTACATCTCTAGTATTGACTTGAAGCAGGGCTATTGGTAGATACTGATCACTGCGTTTACAGTTCCCAACAGAGGGTCGTTTCAGTTTAAGGTTATGCCATTTGGATCTCATTCTGTACCAGCTACGTTTCAACGACTCCTCAATCGAATAATAAGATCAGAGTTGGAGCCAAAAGCATTCGCATATTTCGATGATATTATAGTTGTCGGAAGAAGTTTCGACGAGCACATGAAAAATCTGCGTGAGGTACTTCAACGACTCTGCCAGGCCAACTTGCAGTTAAATCCCGATAAATGTGAATTTTGTAAAACCTCTCTGAAGTATCTTGGTCACGAAGTTACTTCTGGGGGCATTCGCACCGATCCAGAGAAAGTCCGAGCCATATTAGAATTACCCGAACCGCATAATCTCAGATCGCTACGCAGTTTCCTGGGCATATGATCCTGGTACCGCAGATTTATACCGTCGTTCTCTCAGATCTCCGCTCCAGTTATCAAACTGCTCAAGAAGAACCTCAGATTGCATTGGACCGAGGAACAAGTAAGATCATTTGTGGAACTGAAAGACGAACTCATTAGAGCCCTGTTCTATTCTGTCCTGACTTCATCGTACCCTTTTGAGCTTCAGACGGATGCCTCGGAGAACGGTTTAGAAGAAACAACAGGGTGCAGGCCACATTGTGGCCTACGCAAGTAGAACTTTGAATTCTGCTGAAAATGATCTTTCTTTACGGAAAAAGAATGTCTAGCCATCGTGTGGGGAATAGAGAAAATGCGACCGTACCTGGAAGGTTATGGCTTTACTGTCGTAACTGATCACCAAAAATCTCCGATGGTTGCACTCGATCAAAAGCCCAACCGTACGCCTAGCTCACTGGAGCATATTCTTACAATTCGACTTTGAAATCAAATATCGCCGATGAGTTTCGAACAGAGTAGCTGATGCGTTGTCCAGACAACGTTAAGGGAATCCGAAGTAACCGAAAATTCTGCTATATTACCTGACCCGTTGAACCAAACTGCCGATGGTACCACCAAAACTACGATGCAGGAATTTCCCGACGGTCGCTTGTACCGACATTTTTATGATTATAGCGATCTAACCGAAGAACAATATTCCGATCCATGGAAATTGTGTGTATCCCAACCGCTGAGAACGAATGTCTTGAGGGAAAACCATGATAGAAACACGGCCTGACACTAAAATAGCTAAAACAGCCGCTACAATAGCGCTCAGATATTATTGGCCAGGAATGTTCGGACACATCAGCATACATCTGAAATTGCGCTAGTTGCCAGCGTTATAACACTTTACAACAACAAGTGTCTGGAAAAATGCACGGAAGTCCCGTCCACCGTCCATGGCAAACGGTGAGCATCGATTTGGTAGGTCCACTACCACTATCAGCAAAGGCATTCATTTCTTGGTGGTATTTCAAGACCGATTCACTAAATGGGTGGCTACTTAACCAATCAGAAGTGCTACCGCTAAGTTAGTTTCTCAAGCGCTACAAAAAGAAATTATCTCCCGATTCGGCTGTCCGACGACTTTCATCAGTGATAATGGCGCCCAATTTACCAGTAATATTTTCACCTCTCACCTGAAAGCCCTCGGCATCAAGCACTGCCTGACACCGCCCTATACGCCGCATTATAACTCTGTTCAACGAGCCAATCGGACAATGAAAACAATGATAGCACAATTTTGCGAAGGAAATCATCGAACCTAGGATCATGACCTACCTGAGATTATGTTCGCCACGAATACCTCGAGACATGAGTCTACCGGTTATATTCCCGCTTTCTTGAATTTTGGTCGTGAATTGAAAACTCCGGCTGCCTTGTACCGTCCCGACGATCCGCCTGTAGCTGAAGAGGACTCACAATCAACAATTGATTACCACTCCAATCGGTTATCAAGAATGAAGAAAATTCACGAGTTTGTGAAAGTAAAACTGGCTCATGCTTTCAAGAGGCAAAAACACTATTATATTTACGAAGGCGAGAGTGGAGGTGTAAGCTAGGCAACATTGTCATGAAGCGTGAACATCATTTATCAAATGCAAATAAAGATTATTCTGCAAGATTAGCACCAGAATATTCAGGACCTTATACCGTTGCTCGAATAGCATCGCCAGTCGTTTATGATTTGAAGCATAATACCACGGAAAAGAGATTCAGACAAAAGTCACGTCAAAGATTTGAAGCCTATCCAATAATTTAATTACCGTTTTTATTCCTTCCTTTTCTTTTACAGACTATGTCCGATCAAACCATGCAACATGACCTCAAATTGCGTTCCGTTATCTGTCCGATAGGTTGTGAGACCGCTACTACAACCCGTCAACCAGGCAAGTTTGCCTCCGATACCGCGGAGGTCAAACCTACCGTAACACACCTTCCTCGAGCAAATCTTATACTTACTCCTCCAATCTTTTTGCCTGTTACCCAATTGGTGCTCTGTTGGAATTGTGGATATCCAGGGCATAACCAGTCAAAATGTCTTCGAAAGAGACGACTTTTCTGCTCTCAATGTGGGAAGATCGGAGTTATGTCGACAAAGTGTTGCCGACAACCAAAACAAGCTCACCTCCTTCAAAGGACTCGCAGTAACTCTGCTGCCGCCCCAGTTTCAAGAAGGCGTCGAGACATCGGAATACTATGCAACCTCATTTATATCGTAGAGGATGGGAGTGCCAGGTTCCCTTTGGAACCTGGCACTCCTTTGATAAACCCGGGAGCCTGAAACATCACCGAAGAAGCACCAAATCCAGAAATTTATTCGATCAAGTTTTTTTTGTATTGCTGTTTTATTTTCGTTTGGCTTATTTACCATTAATCTTTTGCTAGAAAATGCTAGTAATATTAATTCGTCTTTTATTTTATTTGTCGAAGAAAGAGGGGGATGTAACAAACCGTTTCCCGTTTTGTAGTATTTTCTAATTACTTCATCGATATTCCAAGAGACCAGTTATCAGAAACAAAAAAAATTGTAATTCTACCGAGAAACACTAAAATTATAAAAAATAATATAAAAAAAATAATAAAAAATAGTAAACAAGGAAAAACAACATCTAGTTAGTTGACATGATCAAAAGGGTATCGAGTAAGAAGTGGAAAACTACTGCACATTTTTTCATTTTTGGAATCCCGAAATCATATAAATAGGCGTGTTTCAGTGGTTTCAAGACAGTGCGTGCTCGGCTACCGCCCCTACTTCCAGACCTAACCCTAGTTCTAGACCAGACTAGTTCTTTTAGGTGAGAACTAGCTTCCAGTGAAATTGTGTGTGAATTCCAGAGATCACCGTTGTGCTGAACTGCAGTGTGTTATACCGAGCGGAGTGTTCCTGGTGAGGTCCGCCCGTTGTGCTCTGGGTATGATAATCCGCTCCCGAGTAGTTGCTGGTCCTAGTTGAAAATAGGCGGATGCCCTGCGCAGTTGCTGTGTCCTGAGCATAAAGCAGCCCCTATATTTCAATTGTCGTTTTCCTAATCGGGGTATGTAGACGCACTACATAGTTCCTGTTGTAGAAAATGTTTTATACTTTTATCATGTCGAGATGTCGAGAGTGGTGTAGCACACATAATTGCACCGGCGGTTTGTGATTCTCTCACTCTGGACTCTCGCACATTGAATACCGCGGGGATGTGGACGGCTTACGCAGGTTCTGTGTCTGAGTAAGGCACGTCTCTTACCCCAGGCCGTTCATGCCACTAGGGAGACCTATCGTGAGTTATGATTCAGAGTAGCTCCGTACTTCCTGGTTTATTTGATATTAGCACATGAATTCATTCAAACTAACAGTTTCTGTTATCCTGCTTTTCTTATTGCTATCACTCATATCTGCCTGTACATTCTATTCTCACTTTAATGATTTATCGTCAACTGGTCTGAATCATTCCCTCAACTTTCATTGCAAATTTTGTTTCACTTGCTTCAACCATTCTTACGTGCATTTCATTCCGATTCCCCAATTCCTTACAATTCACGTACGTTTTCAGTAAGCTCTCAAATCATATATTCCGCCTGGTCATCCTGGCACTGATATTAAGTTCACATTTTTACTTAATGAAATTCACACTCGTGAGTCTAGTGTATGTGGTATCTTTCACGAGAGATTTATGTCGATTTCCATTCAACAAATGATGCATCTATATTGAATTCAAATGTTTCTGAGTAGCGTTGATGTTCTTCCTCTGGAGCATTGTTCCTGATATAGGAATGAAGTTTGATTTTCCTGATTCATTTCTAGAATAATGTTGGATATAATTTTGAGTTGAATAAAGAGTTATTTTACCTGATATGACTACGTATCCAGTGTTTATTTTGAATTATCCTTACTACGAACTTTGGATTAACTTTCTCCGGCTTGAGTAGTTACCCCGGCCTTAGGCTTTGAAGCTTTGGAAGTCTAAGTCCAATAGTAGGTTCTTGCTACTATAAAATACAAGAATGGCGCTCGAGAGGCAACCTTAGAAGATAAGAGCGTATCAGTGAGCCCTGTTACTGAGACACCGACAAAGTAGCACCACAACATGCCCTTTTAATGTTTACATCAAGAATCTTTCCAGTGAAATAGCCAATTATGGAAAAAACTCGAAATGATGATGTATATCCACGTTTTTGCCAGTTTCCATATCCTGATACAGTTAAATCACTGGTACTTTCATTTTCAATTGTTATCGTTGCTTGTTTTTCCTCATTCACAGGTTTTTCCATAAAAGCTTCTGTGACGGTTTTAGTACAATCTAACACCTGATTCAGTAATATTTTATACGTACTTTTATCTTAAACAGCCGGCATGTCCATCAGGCCACAAAACCCTTCGTGTAATATTCCTAGTGTTCTCATCACAAAAATGAAGCGTCTATTTATTTAATAAGAATGCCCTACGTAAGAACAGGAAGGAACATATTCATTTCCACAATTATCACATGTAACTATTTTGAATCCCAGCCCACGTGTACTTGCTGTTCGAAACTGTACATTTTCATCACATTGTTTACACTTAACAAGAGTATAAATTGCAGTGAATACCGTAATTTATTATTATTCGAAATTCGGGTACATCTTCTTCAGTGTTTTGTTTTAATTTTTTAGAACATGTACTCTGTGACACATTCATCACGTTCCGCTGTTTTCGGATTGAAAACATTTTTTCTTTTCACTGAACGTGACTTACGAATATTTTGAGAACTCCGAAGTTCTCTTGAAACTTTTCTAGAATCACACCCCATTGAAAATTACTTGAAAAATAATTTTAAAATAATTTATTCTAACACACAACTATCGACTATTCAGTGCAACTACCAAAAGCATACTGGCAACAAACCAACAATTTTCAACACTAATTATACCTGAAAATTGTAAATATATATAGTTGGATATTCATAAAAGTAGGTTTAAGTATATATACATCATATATGTCAATCATGACAATAGAACCCGAAAACCGGTCGCTTACAGGTGCCACTAGCTACCTGCGCGAGAACCCTTGGCTAATAATAAAATAACTCAAAAAGTATTTGTCGGATTGACTTCAAATTTGCAGAGAATATTTCTAAGATATTATACTTTAAGAAAATGAGAAAAAAAGGGAAAAAATTTAAAAAATCGATTTTCTTAAAAATCTGATTACACCTAACCCCTTAAGTTCTGCTACTTGGTAGTTTCTAACTCATTTCAATAAAACAAGTTGAAGATGCACAAGGAAATAGATCAAGGTAATCTTTACCGTATATTGTATGAAACTTATAGTGCAGCTTTACATCTTAACAAAGTTATTTTCAATATTCTCGTACAAAAATTAAAGGAAAATGATCTCATTCGAATTTATTGTAGTTTGAATTCCTGTCAACTTAAGAAATTCCCTTAATCCTGATCAAAATAAATTCGAAACGGATTAGCTGACAGGGAACCATTGATTGGTCAACCAAATAACGCGAGGTATCCTCACTGGACTTCCATTTGTTCAGAAATTCAAAGTTTCTACCTTTTTTGCTCAAGAAATATGGAAGATCTGAAATGTCACATAAGAACAGAAGTACAGAATGTTTCACCGGAAATGATACGAAATGTTCATGAAGATTTTGGCTATTGCTGAGTTGTAAACGGCTGAGCGTTTACTAAAATGCTATCTTGATATCTATCTGCTGAATTTTCAACACATTTTTCGTTTTTCATTATAGGTTGTTCTTGGTAGTATACTCTCTTCTGTTTTCATATTATCCGGTCTTGTTATTGCAAACCATATCTATGATGTTTTTTCTCCTGACTGATCAACGAATAATAATTTTTTCACAGGGATTACATTTAGGTTAGGTTAGGTTAGGTAAGATTAGAATTTTTTTTTTCATAATTGAACAATCGTCATTTCTGAACTGCACCGAAAGCTTCATAGCTTTCGGTGCAGCAAGATTTGTCCAATGACGTATTTCTCGTTATAGAGTGTCTTTTAAAAGACAGCCAATGACGTCCTATTTTTTTCAGGTTTTATTAAAAATGAAAATGAAATATATCACGAGGTGGAAAATTATTATTACCTTGTTCAAGTGCTTTTCATGAAACTTGAAAACTGCCTAATTCTCAAGGTAAATCAATACTTTTCTCTTTTTATAATGAATTTATAAATATCTATGTTATAATTTCTTTGTAAAATATCTTTAGTTAAGTGCATTCTAAATTCTTGATTTTGTTTAGTAAAAAAGCTTCTGAAGTAATTCAATCCAGAATTCAAATATTTTTTATAATTATTCCAAGGTGATATATTATTATATTATCCATACATAAAGAACATGAATAAATCTCAGATATTGTATTAGTTGAGTATTTACTGTTCATTATATTAATGATAAATGCAATTTCTACAACATTCTCGATATAAATCGCAATAAATAAACCAATGTAACAAATATGAAGGAAAGACGAAATATCAGGTAAACAGTAGTCTATTCGATTCATAACAATTCCGCAACAAAACTTCAATTCATTTATTCATAAAAAATATAAACATAGACGAAAATAGCCAAAACAATTTCACGCTATCTTGTTCTACGTTCGCACTCTCCTCTCTACCGATCAGTGTCGCAAAACATGCAATGGGTTACGTACGATGTATAATATCCTACCTTTTACCAAAGAAAAAATTGAATTTTTAACCCTCTGTAAAGGGTTGAAGTTTTCATCTTTCCCAGAATTTATCTAATCTAACGGGCCATCATAGCAAAAAAACAGCTTGATTGGAGGAAAATGCAGTTTCCTAACTATTCTAAATGTAATATTAGAAATTTTCTAAACATTCACCAATTATCAGGATCATCTCAATACATTGATTTTTGGTATATATGTGTATTTCGCTACTCATAAAGAGGAACATTATAAATGTAAGGAACATAGGGTTGAACTGAAGACTGTCTAAAATTGGGTTCACCTTAGAGATTACAAATGAACGCAAAGCCAAGAATGGCGATAATGTGTAGGGTTGAAGATTACCTAATTCTTCTTGAGATTCATTTGCGTATTTACAATCTTGATCGATTATTTACGTTAGTCCATAAAATGATTACGGGTAAGTAGCTATTATAATCTACAAAGGGATTATATCTTAGTTGGAAAATTTTTAAGTGGTTTCCTTATTTGATTCCCAAACGTTTGCTTTGAAAAAAGCATTTTCCATCTAACTGAAATTTCTATTTGATATCAGTTTGAGATTGATTTGGTTTCGAGTTACAATGTTGGCGATTTCTATCATAGTTTTCAGAAAAATTTTACTGTATCATCTTCCGAACGTAATACTGTTTCAGAATTACTATTGAGAAATTTATGAAATACTATCCAAACTTCTGAAAAACGATACATAACTATAGGCGCTATTGGAATGGTTTTTCACATCGAGTCATAATATAAAAATAACGTGGGCCATTTAAAAAAATAATTATAGTAAGCTTTGAATCATGGTGAATTTTAGGAATCGTTATGAAATAAAGTACATATTTCAGAAATTGAATCCTAATCAAAACTAAAATCTGAATTGTGCTTGAAGGAGTAGTAGAAACGTTTGAAAAGGAAAGAACATTTTGAGATTTCGGAAAGGCGAAAGATCTCAAAACAGGAGAAATTTGATGAAGAAATTTTTTTTCGTTACTATAAAATAGATGATGCCATCAAAGTACACTCGAAGGCAAAATTAGCGGAACACTCGAAAATTTAACCAAATTCGAAGTCCGATATTTTTCCTAATTCTCAACCGATTTAGATGATTTTTTCGGCAAGATATAGATCAACTCTTCTGCTTTGTAGAAATTATATGAGAAAACTAGAAAAATCTGAAAAAAATTTTATACAAGGGCAAAACTAAAAGTGTTTTTTTTTGTCAAAAATTCGTAACACCCTGTGCAATTTCGTGGTCCGAGTTGAAACGTACAATATCATGGTCTGTCAAGACACATCTTCCTGCAGTAACGCCCTTCTTTTTTTATGCATTTATCTCTATTTTTACAAGAGATATCCAATTTGAAGCGAAAAGTCACAAATTTCAAGAATTTATTTTTAATCTGGCGTAGGTGCATAACATCGGAGGTTAGCCAAAAAATAAAATCAAAATTAGAGAAGCGGAAATCTAACAAAATGAAAATTCTCGAAATTCACTGGCCAATTTCACGCTCCGGGAGAACTCGAAGTACACTGGAAAAATCGTTGATTTTGCACATTTATTTTTGAATTTTTTCGTGTGACACTCTATAATAATTATCATTCCTGTCCAAAATTGAGAGCAGGTGTGTATCCTGGCGATACACTCGTGAAATGAAATGAACATGTTGAGAAAAATGTTCATGATGACCCACAAAAAAAACATATGATTTTAGTAGCGAGTATGACCCCCCGAGCTCTTATTACAGCGCGCATACGATTTCGCATACTCCCAATGATGTTGTCTATCATCTGTTGAGGTATGTTGTCCCACTCTTCCACCAAAGCCAATGTCAGCTCTTCAACGTTGCCTGGATTCCGTTTTCGAACCCTTCTTCCAAGAATGTCCCAAACGTGTTCGATCGGGTTTAAATCCGGTGACCGCGACGGCCAGTCCATTCGTGTGATCCCAACTTCATTGAGATATTCTATCACTATGCGCGCAGTATGAGGGCGCGCGTTATCGTACATAAAAAGGAAATTTTCCCCTATGTAAGGAGCAAAAGGCACAACATGGGGCTCCAAGATTTCTGTTATATACCGATGGGCATTAAGTGATCTATTGCCAATAATCTCCAGTTCTGTTCGTACTCCCAAGCATATGCCACCCCATATCATAACTGACCCTCCACCGTATTGCTAAGTTCCTGCGAAGTTCGCTTGATTGTACCGTTCCCCTCGATGCCTCCATATTCTATCTCTACCATCCACGAAATTCACACAATATCGGCTCTCATCGCTAAATGAAACTCGTATCCACTGATTGATTGTCCATGCTACATGCTCCCTATCAAACGACAATCTTGCTACCCGATGGGCTCTATCGAGTCTTGGTGCTCTTGCTTGCGCGTATGATCTCAGACCAACTTCATTTAATCGTCTTCTGACTGTCCTCACACTGACGTTAATGTTATCCACTGCTTGTAAAAGGTTACGTGCCTGAACATCAGTAAGACGAGGATTTCTTATGGTTTGATTGACGATGAAACGGTCATGTATAGCGCGGGTTGCCCGATTTCTTCCTTGTCCTCGCCTCCTCACGTACAATCCAGTTTCCCTGTAACGTCGGTAGATTCGATGGATAACCGACGTCGAGACACCCAACTCCCTTCCTCGATCAATGTAACTGCCCTTGCTACTGAGGTTGGTGGTAAATCTCTCATTCTGAATGAAAAATACAGTTTCGAATCGTAAACAGTAAAAGAATTACAAAACACCGCAACCGATCGAATTTGTATCAAATCAAAGAATGGAAAACTCTCATTCTTTAAACAAGTGCAAATGTGGTCATATACAAAAAAACGTGTGTTGTATTTCATATTTGATAAAAAAAGGTGTGCACATGTGTAAATGAAAAGTTTTATCAATGGTCCCAGAATTCGGTTGTGTATTTTAATACCTACCGACTGTTATCTCCTATGAATTCCTAATTTTCACCAAATTAACCAAATTGTCATCAATAACTAATGCAATTCGAACATAAAAATCGCAAACGACAATTTCGACACGCCTGAGTGATAATAAGAAAATTCCAAATTGATAGACGAATTTTAATGACAATTTCTTGATTCAATGGAATTTCTCCAAAATGGTGATTTTCCACTTGAAATTAAATATATTTTGCAAAAATAGAGATGAAGGCATGAAACAAGAAGGGCGTTACTGTAGGAAGATGTGTCTTGACAGATCATGATATTGTATGTTTCAACTCGAACCACGAAATTCCACAGGGTGTTACGAATTTTTGACAAAAAAAACACTTTTAGTTTTGCCCCCGTATAAAATTTTTTTCAAATTTTTTTTGTTTTCTCTTATAATTTCTACAAAGCAGAAGAGTTGATCTATAACTTGCCGAACAAATCATCTAAATCGGTTGAGAATTAAGAAGAAAATCGAACTTCGAATTTGGTTGAATTTTCGAATGTTCCGCTAATTTTGCCTCCGAATGTAACTTTTTCAAATTGTACCTGACTCATAACGAGCTTCTCCTGAAAAAATAAATAAGAAAGAGAAAAAGTAACGGAAAATTTTGGACATTTTTTGATCTAATGAATTAGATGTCATTAAGAGAAAGTAAGAGATTATTGAATTTGTCAAAAAATGTTTTTATCAGTTCCTTAAATTATGGTAGGAATTATTTGATGATTAACATGGATCTCTGTCATTCTAGTCGAAGGTTTTGAAATTTCTTGAGAAAATTAGGTGATGCAAATCCTGTTCCAAAAAGTCCATCCGTAATTAATCCTAATTAAATATTATTTAAACAACACACTTAACTGTTAACTGTGAAGCTGAAAATTTGTTTCTATTTTCTAATACAAGATAGAAGACTATAGTCGCCAAAAAACTACAGTAAACTCGTCTTTTTGTCTCGTGAAGCAGCCTAAACAAAACACACGTAGACTTAAAATATCAATCGTGTCTAATATAAGCTGTATCTTCGACAATGTTTCTAACGAATCTTTAGGTCTTTCTTCCAATCGAGTTCCCAGTTCATCAAGTGAGTACCTATTTGGGGCTCATACCCGAAGATTTCGTCAACAAAATAATTCCAATAATAATAATAATAGTGACAATTTTTCTTGATTATGTCAAGTATATTGTAATCGAGCCTATTGCCTTTGATTGCTGAACCTGGGAAAGGTAAATTATATCCAGCTGACAGCTGAGATAGTGCATAAGTTCACGATAATAATGCTAATAATGAAGAAAAAGATTTTTCGATAAAAAAGGCCCGAAATGCACAATAGATAATATACAACATATTTTTCACTATGAATATTGAAATTCCGGTTTTCAAATTTATAATAAAATAAATTGTAAATTTTAGACTTGGAACGAGAGGTATATACAGGGTGGTCCTACGAAATCTTAACACCTCGATTTTCCGGTTTAAAATGAAAATCTGGAGAATCGCTTGGACCCGTCGATTTCTGATTCGAGGGGGAACAACTTTTTCTATTTTTTCATCCCCGTAACTTGAATCCCCTACCAGGGGTGATCACTACCGCCTGATTTTGGATAGGGATGAAGGGTGTTGCGATACCTCATTTCGAAGATTTTATCAAGTACTATCTGACCTTAGATTTTAGCTTCAAAATTTTCATCGTTAACGAAATGGCAGCTTAAAAAAGGAAGACTACTTATTTTTGTGATTAGTTTATTGAGAGCTGAGAATGGGCGCCATTCACTTCCATGCAGTAAAATAAGATTTACTCAAATCGTTCATGTACATTACTCAACATTTCTGGTTCGATTTGACGGCATTTATAAATGATCGCAATTCGCGAATCATCCAGTGACTCAGGTTGGGTAGCGTAAAACTTTAAACTTGACCCCATAGAAAAAGTCCAGTGGCACCAAATCAGGTGAGCTGGATGGCCACTCAATATGTCCCCTTCTTCCAATCCAGACCTGAGGAAAATTTTCATCTAAGAACTGACGCACAGGTTGAACGAAATGAGGTGGTGCGCCATCTTGTTGAAAAATGATCGTTTCGCGGTCTTCTTCATTCACCAATACTTGCAAGAGGGCTGGATAAATAGCGTTCAGTAATAGTTCTAAATAAATTTGGCCAGTGATATTACCGGGTATAAAAAAAGGGCCGATGATGTAATTTCCATAAATACCTGCCCAAACATTTAACTTTTGGGGATGCTGAGTATGCTCTTCTCGAAAAAATCTTGGGTTTTCATCTGACCAGTACCGACAGTTATGTCTGTTCACAGTGCCGTTAAGGTAAAATAAACAATCATCCGAAAAACAGATATTGAACATTTAGTTTGGATTATTCTTAATAATTTCACTAACCACTTCACAGAACATGAGTCGGCGATGAAAATCATCCTCATTCAGTTCCTGAACCAATCGTAACTTAAAAGGATGAAACTTATGTTTTCTTAAAATTCTCATGATTGTTGTGCGTGATGCATTGGACAATTACCTAGTACTAACGGTCGGATCCATCGCTACGTGACCTAACATAGCCACTTCCGTTGCTTCGTCTCCTCAATACACCCTCTTTTTGTTGCCGACTGAACCAGTAGCGTCAAATTTGGCAACCAGTTGCACAACGTAAGCAGCGGATACAGTTTTTCAGGATGTCGTTCGTTAAATAAAGCCGCTGTTAATCGCGCAGATTGGCTATTTCTAAAAAAATCATTTCATCACTCTTTCTTCTACAGAATACACCACTTTAATCCTACTAGAAATTTACAATCGCGTTGGCACAGTTTCTACGTTCCTGAAAATTCACGATAGACTATCTTACAGTTCGATTTTTCACAAACACAGGCCTTTTAGTTTGAGCAAAAGTATAGCCCATGTTTCAAAAGTAATTTTTCAGTTTTCTAAAGTCTCAACCATTTATTCAGGTATAATAAAGTAAAAATTCAATCCTTGCAGTTTGGTATACACATCCAGTAATCTTTTTGATAATTTCATTCACATATAACTGATCATTCCAAAGTAACTTCAATGCACAGCATAGTCATTCTGGTCCATAGCTCTTTCAATATTGATTTTCTCATTTACTGCACCTAAAACAAATAAAATCAAGTGACTAATCAATAGGAAAATCTTTCGTGATAATCCTTTCTTTCACTTCATTCTATTCAAAAATTAAAGTAAGGTTATTTGATTTGCTTGCTTGCTTGCATCTTCAAACAATGTGCTCGGGAAGTTAGCCCAATTACACAGCTGGACTTACAGTTTATAGTGGATTCCGAACCACTCTCCTAGACCGTACAATGATAACTGCCACCACATGAATTACAAGTTATCTGGTCTTTGGAAGTTTATGCCCTCTTTAGGCGACTCTTTCAAATTCAGCACTTTTTTGTTCAAGGACAACATTCATAACCTGACCCCGGATTCGAACCAGGAGCCGCGACTAAGCAGTTCCAATATGCTTACGCACTAACCGTGCAGCTACCGAGGCGGTTGTTATTTGAATTTTTTGTGGTGACAATTCGTTTACCTTGATAGCGGTAGTTCTAGACATAGACCAAGTATAAAAGAAGACAAAGCACGCCATAGAATAGAATGAAGCTTATTCGCCAGCCAGAATCGCGATCCTGGCTGGTTAGGATAGGTCAGGATTGAAAGATTGAGATGAGGTTCATAGATGGTTCAAAGATGGCTCTTGATAAAACAGAATACTATAATTTTTTTATTTTCAGTTACTACTATCAGATGGCTGCTGAAAATTTCAAAGTTATTTTAGAATGATAATCCATGGGCGTACTTTTTCTTATACAGTGGATAGAAGAGATTACTATTAGTGAATAGTTAGATTCTTATTACAGAAATAGAGATGTGACTTTTTAAGAAAATTATAGCAATACATTTTTAGAAGTCAACTCTAAAAATTCAAAATAGTTTCATTATGAGGATTGCGAATATTACTACGTAAAAAATATCACTGTTTAAGATGGAAAAGTTTATTCAACGTTATAACTAATTCGAGCTTTCGTTTATCATCAGACAAGTAGCGAATTTATTTATCATTGCCAAATTTTTTCACATTCCACGATATATAACAATTTAGTACATATCCCGTATTTTTGATGGAAGAGTTTCTAGACCAATATTCATATGAACTCTCTATCCTCAATTCACTGAAAGTATTAGCTCCTGATGTTTGGTTACATATTTAAAGAACACTTGTATATCTTCGGAAAACTTAAATTCTATATTGCGTTCATTATTAAAAATACATTCTAAACTGATTCAAACTTCGTAGACAAACTCAAGAACATCATAGAATATATGATTTCTGGGAAAAACTATTACTTGAATGTCTTTGCTTATTGCTACAGAGCCTGCAACCAAAGGCAACCAGTGTTTTGAAGAATTAAGATTTTCGGACCTTTTTCATAGCATTCTAAAGATGGGATATTTTTTACTTGAGAAGAGATATGCTAGCGATGATGGGAGCATTATATCGTTGATAAGTACCACCAACAATCTAAATCGGAATTTTTATAGCATTTGAAACAATAACTACAAGACAATTTTAATATAGGGAAAGTAACATGCAATGAATAGTTTTCCATCGAAATATTTATTAAATACCTACGAGAGTGTTGTGATCTCCTAGGTTCTCATAAGATATAATTTCAGTTTCTGAACTGTAAACTACTTCAAATGCATAAAATTATTCATTAAAACAACCCTTCGAAACGGTTAACCCTAAAAAACTGTGGCCATGATTCCCTGTATTGAAGCAAATCTTGGTAAGCCCAATATTTCGCCCACTTGAACAACAGAGTTTTTAGTGTTTGTTCTCTTTCTACAATCTATAGTGTCAGCACGCCAACCCGGCGACCGGCGAACGATGATTGTTGTCCGTAACTTTGCTGCTGGTGCCTGCTTTCGGGCACCGCCAGAGGCGTCAGACTAAACACACAGTGTTGTCAGATTGATTATGGATAGAAAATATCAATTATTTTATAGATGAAGAAAATTAGTGAAGTGCAATCTTCAACGTAGATATATGTTTCCTTTCAAATTTCATATTATATGGAATACGAAAATGGAAAATTTTGTGAATAATTCGAAGCCATTAAGATTTTAAAGTTACGTACCTGAAAATGCACGTTTCATCATATCGTTTATTAATAAAATAGATTGGAGCTTTCATACGATTTTATACTTTCGGTTTTCGGTAGCCCCCTCTGGATTATTTTGAAGAAAACCACTTGAGTTCCAAGACGTGATGAAATAATTGATTATTGAATTCTTTTTAAATCACGATAATTTCTATTAAATTTTCCATGTTTTTGTCTCAATTTGAAAAAAAATCAATTTCACCAAGAATGGAATGGAAGGAGAACAAAGTATTGTTAGAATAGGAACTGAAAAAATAGAAGTCGGGATATATCCTGCAATCCTACGACTATCGTAGCATCATACATGCTCGAATTTCCGAAATCACAACATACATTTGTGGTAAAAAAAATACGTCAATTCTCTCAACATTTAAATTCTTCTGAGAAGTAACGTACGAGAGTGAAGTTGTTGAATACCCTGAGAGAGAACTGTTTAGGAAATGATGGGAGGAAGTTTGAATATTTGTGAATAATTTTATCGAATTTTCGTTACGTGCAATTTTAGACATTATTTTATTCTCATGCATCATTTGTTATATACTTCGATTCACAATATTCAGTATCCTATTTTCCATAGGTTAAAAAATTTAACTGTATTCTTTTAAATTTTTGACTGCTGATTGATTGATTATATATTTGAGTATATTTCGTTAAATCTACTGCAAGTTCTTAATTCGAATTATCGACACTCTGATCATAAAATTATGAATAATTTCTGTCAATGACCCTGTATATTTTGATTTATTAATAAATTAATGTTCTTAGGTTCCGTATTCTCTTACTCGTTAGGGATAGATCACAATCTGGCAACCTTGTTTACCGAAAACCATAGCATTCATATGCAACTGAATCGAACCAATAAAATTATCCTGTGTCTTCTAGATTTTCCATCTATATTTCAATGGGTAGGATTTACATTGAGAAGGGGGATGTCACTTTTTAAGAGTTCGTATATTTCTTGTAGTTTGAAACGAGAATTAATATTTGGTCTGACTTTTGGATAAATGTTTGTTTCTATTTGATTGAGTTTGCCTAGAGCGGGTTTATTTTATATAGGGTCGCTGTCGATTGAAAATTTTTGTTACTGAATTTACTGAAAGAGCTTTCCCAGTAATGGCGATGGTAAAAAATCCAATAACATCCAAGCAATCGTGTATAGGTGTTCAGTGAAATATTGTGAAAATAAATATCGCCGTGGGGGAGTTTCAAATGTTTCATTTTTCAGATTTCCGTTGGACTCACGACAAGGTGATTAGCCTCGGGCAATCGATCGGCGGGATTTAATTTTATTTGTTCCGCGTAAAGACATCAGGTACAAAAGAATTGGTAGCATACATACACTTTGCGGATTCGTGTTTTACTGATCATTCGAAACGTTATTTACGCTCTCATGCAGTACCAACTCTGCAACTCGATTTTATGGATTTCGGCGCTGATTCTGATAAAAATAAAAACATAATTACGTATCCTCTGTGAGGCTGAAGTGACTGGAAAACTACTTTTTGACGAACACGGAAGTCCACTATCGACATATTTCTCCTCTACGGCAAACTTAGATTCTTCATGTTCCTCCCGCGGAATTTTTCAATTCAAACGTAAATTAGCTGCGAAACAAAAACAAATCGATAAATTAAGGAAATGTATTGATGTCCTTCGTCAAAATAATCGTCGATTACGTCGCGGTCGCGCCAAAGACCAGATCATTTTGAAAGAACATAAAAGAGTGAAACAACCATTACGAAGTGTCAAAACGTTCATAGATCTCCAAACGGAACATAAGCCGCATACAGAGTATTCAGAAGAAGAAAAAATATTTGCTCCCACAATTTTTTATAGAAGCCCGGGAATATAAAATTTCCTTCGAGTTCGTCAGGGATTCACCCTCCCGCATAAAGGCACAATCTCGAATTGATTCAATTCGATTACATTAGTGACGGGTTTCTTTGATAGCGTTTACTTTCGAACATGTGCGTTTGAAATTTGACGGTTCTACCGAAGCAGAAAAAAACTGTGTTATACTTTTTGATGAAATCGGAATAAAGAGGAGTATTAGTTACAATTCTAAATTGATTAATTTTTATGGAGAATTCGGTCGACAACAAAATTTTGGAAATCACGTTCTTGTTTTTATGATTCGAGGACTCTATGCGTATTACAAAATTCCGTTAAGTTATTTCGTCGTTTCTGGAAATATGGCGGGAGGTGAAATAAAAACCATACTGATAACCCTTAGTTTTTTTATTTTTTTATAAATTTCCATCGAAGTCATTTCAGAAAGTTTTTCATTGCGTGATATATATATATATATATATATATATATATATATATATATATATATATATATTTTGATTTAATTTCCTTTGAAATGTAATATCTCATATATGTTACCTAAAATATTTCATCTTATTTTTATATTCATATCTAACTCAATAAACGTTTTAATTTAATTTTTGTTTATCAATTAACATTTGAAATCTATTAATAGAAGTAAAATTATATAGATATCTACGTGTATAATAAAACAAACGTCTGTTGTCAATTTTATTTCTCGTTATGAACTTGATCATTTGCATAAATTAATTTGATACACTTTACCACTTAATGAATTTCTACGAGCACAAAAAAAATTATTGGCCATAATTTTCAATAATGTAATCATAATAAATCTGATATATTATATAAATATTAACGATAAATATAATTAGATTTTCAGTTTTTTTTGACCTAAATTTTAAGACAAATATTTCAAATTTTTCAACATTCAAATAATAATAATGATAATAAAACCCATAATTGATAAACAGTACCCTGAGCGAAGTTAATTTTAAGGCAATGCGTCTTTTGTTTTGACGGCTTCTCGAGACACAGACGAGTTTACTGGGGTTTTTCGCTGTTTCCTTTGAGAGGCCACCGTCCGACAGAAATCAGCTAGACATTTCGTGCTGAACATCAGCCGTTATACGCTTTCAACTTGTATTCGAAAATAGAAATTAATTCTCAGCTTCACTTGTAACAGTGTAGTGAGTTGTTTGGATAATATTAAATTAGAAATTATTGCGGATGAACTTATTGAAACCCAATTTTCTCAATAAATCGTAAAAACTTCGACTAGAGTGACAGAAATCCATGTTATTCATCAACTCATTTCCACCAGAATTTACCGAACTAATCACATTTTTTGACGAATTCAATAATCTGTAAAGTTTTCGCAATAGCTTCTTATTTAATCGATTCAAAAATATCCATAATTTTCCAGGGCTCTTTCTCTTTTTGATTTCCTTTTTCATTTAAAGCTTCTTAAGAGTTAGTTACAGTGTGAAAGAGTACCTGTTTTGAGAATTTTCGCTCTTCCGAAAAGTCAAATTTTTTTGAAATTCACCCTCTTATAACGTTTCATTTTAGTGTTGATTAAGTTTCAATTTCTAAAATATACAGTATATTTCATAACGATTTCTTAAAATCACGATGGTATTATGACTCCATATGAAAAACCACTCCAATAATGCCCATAGTCATGTATCGTTATTTCGAGAGTTTGTATTTCATAAATTTCTCCGTTATCATTCCGAAGCATTATCTTCGGAAGATGACGCAGTAAAATTTTTCCTATGATAGAAATTGCCAACATTGGAACTCGAAACCAATCGATTCCAAACTGATATCAAATATGAATTTCAGCTAGATGGAAAATGCTTCTTCAAAAGCAAAATTTTTGGTTCAACTATGGAAACCGCCCAAAAATTGCTAAGATATAATCCCATTGTGGAATATAATATAGTTACTTATCCGAAATCTTTTTATGGAATAATGTAAATAATTGATTAAGATTGTAAATACGAATTTAAAACCACAAATGAATGCCAAGAACTTCAGTTGCAGGAAATTTTCAACCCTACACATTATCACCATTCCTAGCTTTGTGTTCATTTGTAGTCTCTTAGAGGAATTGGAACCTAATTTTAGAAATTTCACAGTTGGGTACTACTCAAGAAAATACTAGTATTAATCAGTTTTCAGTTCAACCCTATGTTCCTTATATTTATTTAATGTTGCTCATTATAAATAGCGGAACGCACACATATACCAAAAATGAACTTATTCAGACGATATTGATAACTGGTGAATGCTTACAAAACTTTTAATAATTCTGTTAAAATAGCTGGGAAACTGCAATTTCTTCTAATCAATCTGCATTTTCAATATGATGGCCAGTTGGCTTCGACAATAAATTCTGCAAAAAATTAAAACTTCAACCCCTTGCAATGAGTTAAAAATTCAATTTTTTCTTAGTTTTTTGTACATCGTACGCACTATGCAACCTATTGCATGCTTTGCGACACTGACTGGTAGAAAATGGAGAGTGCGAACATAGAACATGATAGCGTCAAATTGTTTGTCTATTTTCGTCTCTGTACAGATTTATTTATGGATAAATGGATTGATGTTTTGTTTCGGAATTGTTATGAATCGAATAGACTTTTTTTACCAGATTTTTCGTCTTTCG
This sequence comes from Cryptolaemus montrouzieri, assembly GCA_013387265.2. Lineage (NCBI taxonomy): Eukaryota > Metazoa > Arthropoda > Insecta > Coleoptera > Coccinellidae > Cryptolaemus > Cryptolaemus montrouzieri. The sequence continues at coordinate 57,954,388 of JABFTP020000185.1, forward strand.
CTTTATATTTGTTACATTGGTTTACCGATTACTTCTTGTCAAGAATGTTGTCGAAATTACATTTGCCATTAATATAATGCACAGTGAATACCTATCTGATACAATATCTGCAATTAATTCATTTTCATAATGTATAGATGATATCATAATAATACATCACCTTTAAACAATTATTTAAAACATATCACAATTATGTATTGAATTACTTCAAAAGTTGTTTTATTTAAACAAAAGTAATCATTCTTTTCGAAAATGCACTTAACTAATGATATGAATATTCTTGATGTTTTAATACAATTTTCTGGAGGTAAAGTCGGGCATTGCACTTTCGAAACTGAAAATTATTCTCAAAGCAAAGTTCTGGGTCTGAATTCGAATTTTCTATATAACATTCCTATTTTGAAAAAAACGTGCTACATTCTCTAAATAATAAATTTAAATTAAAATGCGTGTAACTTGTAATGGAGTCATATAATAGATGTCTGTTCTTCTTTCCTCCGATTTGAAAATTAAACATTCATAGATTGTCTGCATCTCTCTGAAAAGAGATGCTAAAGTAGGATGGATATTTATAATATTTTGTGTTTAAGTATATATGGGTTTGTGAAAACATATATTGAAAGCTATTGATAAATAATTGAACATATTCTCCTTTTCTGCATTTCTCATTCAATCCTAGACTACGAAATGTAAAAAATGAGTAAAACCCTTTTTTCCTATTCATGTCTACGCTCATGTCAGCTGAATATCATAGGTTCTTTCGATTTTACGCGTCATCTATGTGCCATATCAGAATGATTCACTCTTTATTTTGTCGTATTAGTGCAGAACACTGCACTTATAGATATAGTACCACACATATAGTCTATTATCAAAGAGGGCGCCAGCAGACGGACTGTTACGTCGAATTCACTATACTGTGTGAAAATTTTACGTTGAAGTGGGTTCCTCATCTAGAGTGTATAAATCATTCTTGTTCTAGATTATCCTTTTCAGTTCACTTCAACTAACTGACATAGGAACTACGAAGTAACGTGCCGAAGGTTCCAGTGGTCACATAAATAATTTTTCAACGTAGTTCAAGAATTATTTCAATTCAGTTTCGCTGAATACCCATAGACACTTTTCAAGTATTCACTAAATTCAAAGTTAACTCCTTAACATTTTTTTTTGACACCACTTTCACACTTTTCGCTTCATTGATTTCAGTCTATGCCCATTGAATTCTTTCAGAAGTCCGTAGAGCTGTTTGCTTTTGACGTTTGATTGAGATTGAAAGTTCGTCATTCGTGCATCTGGTCGAATTCGAATATGTTTTTTTATGAACTTTGAAATTTATATATTCCTTGGGAATTGAGAAAACGGCCTCTTTCCATTTCAACCATCTTGTAAAGCTCACAACTCGTGTTCCGTTAAGTACCTGGTGTAGCCCGAGTGAAAAGTTCGATAGTTGTGAAATATTTCTTTGGTTTAACGAACAATTCAGACTGTGAGGCGACGTTAGTTTAAATCTGCTTGTCAGGATAGCATATGCTACAAAGTACAGAGATTTGTGAATTTTGGAACACGCGATTGAAGGAACCTCAACAGGGATGTTGAGGTCAATTATTTTCTGAGCACCTCTTGAATCTGTACACCTTTGGAAGCCTTGTAAACTCTGAAACTGGAGATACCGACCACATAGAACTTTGAGACCGTTTTTTTCACCACACGTTTTACCCACCCTCAGCAGCAATAGTTCAAGCAATAGAACCGATCCACCTGTAACCTACCGACCTCGCCTACAGTATTAGCAAATTCTACCGTCAACTTTGGGACATACGTTGGGGACCATCTTCACCTGAAGACAATCATGTCAAGATAAGTACCTTGGTCATTTCAATTGTTTCCTTTTTCCGCTGAGTTTCAATTCTTTTCAGCTCAGAAGTAATTTCCTAACCAACAAAGAATTAATTGTTCCTTAGAATTTTAGATATAAGCTAGTTTTTTTTTTCAAGAGTGTAGTAAAGAATTTTAACGGCGTGTGGAAAGATAGTTGAAGTCTAGAGAGCGTTCTTACCTATTACTGTGATATAGATTTTGGTAATCCTGCTGTTTACGCGGCCCACACGCGCACCCTGTACCGAGTCGACGAGGAATGTTTCCTAACGATTTGAAATTTAAGCCAGTGTTGCCACGATTTATCTCACGTCGGAGATTTGAGTACCTATCGTTGAAAATTAAATAGCAAAGGATGAAATGTATTATTGAAGTGCAACAGAATATAGAGCTCATTTCGCGGGCTAATCGGAGCTACTGTCCGTCGGTGTCTATATTAGCTACAAAGGGACGTTATAATTCTAGGAAAGTTGTTTGTCTATACGACCAGCGGCGTCTCGTTCCATCGATTAAGGTGCATACATCATGTAAATGTTTGCAATAAAAAAGTCGTTTTCACTGAGTTTCTATCAAAGTATATACGCTTAGTACTTAAAACTGAATAAAAGTTTTTAAAAACTTTGTCAATCCGGAGCAATCTCTGAAACGGCTGATTCGATTTCTATTGGCATTTTACTGAAAAATAACCCATGATAACTTCAGAGTATTGAAAATAGTTTGGGGTTCTGTACGAGAATTACATATATGAAGTCCGATTTAGTGAACCGATTTTGATTACATTTTCACTTAAATTTTCTTCCCAAAATGATACTAAAATTGACCTTTTCGGATATTTTACAACATGAAAAAAATCGTTACAATAATAATTAAAAACTAAGATAATATAGATTTGTCGTCATTTTGTTACAATATATTTTCACAAAAGCAGCGGTTCCGACTCGTAGGTGGTTTTCTAGTAAATACATTTCATGAGAAAATAGATCAAACATTTATACTCTTATACGAACGTGAAATTTAAATGAACTTCAGGTAAGGGATCTGGCAACACTGGCTTGAAATTCAAATCGTTCGGAAACATTTCCCGTAGACTCGGTACAGGGTGCGCGTGTGGGCCGCGTAAACAGCAGGATTACCACCTGAGTAATTGAACACTTTGAGTACCTCTTTTCTGTAGTCACCATAGAGTGACTAATACCGCTTTCTACAGGTACTCTGGAAGGAAGTGCATACACCGAAACACTTGGCCACTTGGAAATCAAATTATTTCACCAAACTCATCCAACTTCTGGGAGAAGTTATAAAGTTATAAATTGGCGCCCAACTGAATAGTTAACTCCTAACAACAGTATAAATCAACTCAACACCTAGTTCAATTACAACTACCAGAACTTTCCAACAACCAGCTATTGTAGTCATCATATGGATACCTGTTTGAGAAGCATTGTGATCTAGCGGATAGGAATTGAAGCCAGCAAGTAGTCTTCAACATTTCAAGAGTGTACAGTAGACAATTATCTTCAAGTGAGTTACCTTTTTTTTTTCCTCTTTGTATGGACCGTTTTTTTTTCGTATTTGATATCATTGAATTTTGGATGCGTACATAGTCGTTTCATTGCTTTTGAGGATCTATACAATTTTGCCTGAACTTGAACTTACAGCTTCATTTCAATTAGTCAGTAAGTTTCAACTTCCATAAGTATGTCGGCCAGTAATTTGAGATTAGAACCTGATAGGTTAAATAAGGAGGAAGTCAAGTTTGAGCTTACTTTGAGAGGTATGAAACCTGTGGGTACATTTCAAGAGTTGTGTAAGTTCTTGCGAAATATCGTTAAGCTTGAAAGTGAAGGAAACCCGTTTCAATTTAGTTACTCTAGAGGCCCAATGCAGGAACTTGAAATTTGTAAGGACAATCTCAAAGAAGTAGAAACCTTTTTCAATGAACCACCTTCATCTTCGGGTTATAGGAAAATTCGTTCTGGCATATCTCATTAACCGTGTAGGACATATAAAACCAGAAGATGATAAACAAGAACAACTCGATCTTAAGTCAGAGGCTTTGACCAAGACTTTAGCGTTGTTAACCAGATTGGATACTTTGAGACCCACTTCTCCGTGTCCACACTGATTCAAATACCTCAACTGCTAACCCTCTGGTAAATGTGAACAACCCAACGTTGAATGCAACAACAGCTAATGTCACAATTCCTAATAGTCCAATAGCACTGTCACAGGCCACAAATCTCTTAATCAATATGTATTTAGGCCCAAATTTCGATTTGAATTGCTTAGGCATTAAATATACAGGTAGGCATGATTCGATTAGTTTAAATGCATTTTTCGAAAGAATAAAGGACCTAGTGGATGTTCGTGGAATATCGAAGGACATTTTATTCCCAGGAGATTCAGAACTTTTTGAGGGTGAGTCTTTGGTGTACTATAGAGCAGTAAGATCAAAAGCTCAGAATTGGTCAGAACTCAAGGCTTTGTTCAGAGAAGAGTTTTTTCGAGACGGAGATAGGAAAGTTTTTTAGCAGATTAAAGTTCGTACTCAGGGTGAAACCGAGTCAATGGCTATTCATATTTCGCATATGGAAAACTTGTTCGGCAGACTTTCGTTTCACGTGGAGGAGCATATAAAGTTGGATATGATCAAATCACGCATTCGTCCAGAATATCAAATTAGCTTAGGCCTTATTGAAGATATTTATTCCTTTGAAAAACTTCTCCAATTAGGTCGTTGATTGGAAGATATAAAAAGAAAAGTCAATTCATTCATTTCACCTAGTTCGAATAAAGATGCCATCGAAACCGATCTTGAGTATAGAAGAGAACCAGTGATCAAGAAGAAAATTGACAATATCGAAACTGTTAAAGAAGTCTCTTGCACTGATAAGAATCCGACTAAAGGATCATCTTGTTCACGTTCTCGTTCAAATTCTCGCTCGTGTTCTCGTTCACATAGTAAAGATCGCTCCGATTCTAGAGGTAGATATAGGTCACGGAACCATCAATACTGTTATAACACTGTCTTCGAGTAGAGATAGGTCGCTAAGTCGAGATTCTAACTTTAGTTTAGTTTCCGCAATGACTAACCACTTTCAACATAGATCAAACGACAGAAACGATAATATTAGAGGAAGGTATTTCAGTTGGGAGCGTTGGCACCCCAATACTTTTCAAAACTCTGGCTCTCATCATTATCAAGATTCCAATTCATTTCAAAATTCTTACCGAAACCCAAATCCTCAGTAAAGTTCAAATTCGCATCAGGGTTCAAATTCTTTTCGGAACGTCAATCCAGGTCAAAGTTCGAATTCTTGTCCACCAAATAGTCAAAACATCAACGCTCAGTTGCCACCTTTTTACAGCAATGTGTCTCAGGGTCAGCACACTCTATGCTTTCGTTCTCAAGGTCCGACCCATATTGCCAGGAATTGTACGTTCAAGTCACTCAGATGTTATTCCTGTGGAACTATAGGCTTCACAAAGAACACTTGTCCGATTCCTAGATGCAGAAATTTGAACCGCTAAGGGAGTCAAGTGTTCACCGAGCTAGAACACCTGTTATTTCATCAGTTACTTTCGAATGTCCATTAGATGAAAACAGTGCCTCTGCTAACCTTCCAGACTCATTCAATTATAATTCTGCTAGTTTTCAAAACGCAAGTTATCATAGTTTTTTTAATTTTCAAAATTCAAATAATGACAATTCTTTCAACGAAAATATTTCAACTAATTTTCAAAATTCAAACAACCCTAATCTTTTTAATAATGTGAATTTTCAATGTTTAGATGCGGAAGTAGAATTGTGTCAAAATAAATACAGGCCGGTTCTATATTTCATAATAAAGATATCATCGGAGGAGAAAGGTCCTTATGTGCAGTAGAAATTTATGGTAAAGAATTTAAGTCTCTTTCGTATTCTAGCATGAATCGTGTATTCATTAACCAGCAGACTTTCCATTTTTTGCAAAATTTGATCATTGAATATATTCAGGATAATGACACTAGATGTACTGTGGCAAATAATCAAGAACTTCAATGCATAGGATATGTGTCGGTTCCAATCAAACTCCAACACAAAGTTCATATATTCGACTGTTGTATCTTACCGCAACTAAGACATCCAATTGTGCTGGGAACTGTTTTTTGGGTTTAAATTGGGTATCATTCCAGACCTAAGACAGGGATATTGGCATTTTGGAGACGACGAGGTTTTTTCTGAATTATCTCTTAACTCTATTCAAACAGCGGACGATTTGAACCTTGAACAGCGTCAGGAACTCGACAAAGTCATCAGGAATTATTTTGACTCAGTCAAAAATATCGAGATAGGCTGTACTAATGTAACAGAACATGAAATTGTCACGGATAGCCCACCTATTAAAACTGAATATTATCCTGTTAGCCCATATACTCAGCAGAAGATAAATGAAGAAGTCGATAAAATGCTAGATTTGAACGTAATTGAACCTTTTGATAGCGGGTGGAGCTCTCCAATTCTATTAATCCCAAAAAAGGATAATTCCTTTAGATTCTGTGTCGACTTTCGAAAATTAAGTGCAGTGACTCAATAATGTGCTTATCCTTTGTCACATATCTCTTCAGTCTTGGACAGTCTCGGACATGCAAAATATCTCACCTCTCTAAATATCGAAATGCTTATTGGCAGATTAAGCTCAAAGAAGATAGCAAAAAATTTACAGCTTTTACTATACCAGGTAGTAGTCTTTATCAATTCGAAAGTTTAGCTTTTGGCCTTACTAACCCACCGGCCACATTTCAAATATTAGTGGATTCTCTGTTTGGTCCTGAGTATGCCAATAATGTATTTAGATATTTAGACGATATTATCATAATAACATCAGATTTCAAGTGCTCCTCAAGAATTTCGGAGTCTGTTTTCAGAAGGTGGTCAGAGGCTAACTTGGTATTGAATGAAGAAAAATGTTTTTTCTGTAGATCAGAACTTAAATTCTTGGGATACATCGTGAACAGAAATGGTTGAGCGGTTGATCCAGAAAAAGTGTCAGCAGTTGTAGGCATGCAACGTCCCAAAACACCTGAGGACGTTAGGCGAATCGTGGGAATGATAATGTGATATCGGAAGTTCATCCCGAATCTTTCAACTATTCTGGAGCTTCTTACTAAGTTAAAGAAGAAAAATTCAAAATTTGTGTGGTCATCCGAGTGTGAACAATCTTTAAATAAAATCAAGGATTGCCTTATTAGCGCACCAATTCTTTCTAGGCCAAACTTTCAATATGAGTTTATCTTGGAATGTGATGCGAGTTCTTATGGACTAGGCAGTGTTTTGTCACAAGTGTACGATGGTAAAGAACATGTTACCTGTAATTTATCCAGGAGTTTAACTCGTTCGGAACGTAACTTTTCGACTACAAAACTAGAATGCCTTCTGGTCCTTTGGTCGATAGAAAAAAATAGATGTAATCTCGAGGGTTCACCTCACTTCACTATTATTTCAGATCACCATAGGTTACTTTGGCTTGATAACCTTAAAAATCCACAAGACAGATTAGGAAGATGGATATTACGTATTCAGCAATACAACTATACTATTATACATAGACCCGGAAAAAACCATCTTGTCCCGGATTGCTTATCCGCTATTCTGGAAGACTATAAATTGTCCGAAGTTTCTCTAGAAAACACCCAAGATCCGTGTTATAACAACCTATTAGCCCAGGTTAGAAATAGTCCTCTTAGATATCCAAATTTTAGAATTTTTTAAGATAAAACTTTGTATAAGAATGTTGGTAGAGATCTATCTAATAGTTCTTCTTGGAAGCAAGTCATACCTAAGCACGAAAGACAGAAAACCCTAAGTCAATTTCATGATGATCCTACTACGGGCGGACATTTCGGTATTTATAAAACTTTTCATAGAATTTCTCCAAAATTGTATTAGCCAGGAATGAAGCGTGATATAACTAATTACGTAAATAGGTGTAAAACTTGCGCTGCACACAAACCAGAGCAAAAACTCAAAGCTGGTGAAATGGGTTCAAAACCAAATATCGATAGATGTTGGCAGTACATAGCTTTAGATCCTTTTCTGAGTTATCAACATGTTTTGGCATATTTGCGATTATTTCAGTAAATTCACTTTGCTTTCTCCGCTCTTGAAGAATATTTCTGAAAGCTCTCAAGATAAGCTCCTCGAATTATACAACAAAATTTGGGCGAAAAAAGACTTTCCAAACCTCTGGCAACAATCTATTATTTTACCTTTCAAAAAGAGCGATAAGGTGCCAACACTACCTGAATCATTCCGTCCAATCTCACTGACGTGCACAATGTGCAAGATCATGGAAAAAATGATAAATAAACGCCTACTATGGCATCTCGAAAAGCATCAACTCCTTGATCAACTACAGTTCGGTTTCCGACAACACAGGAGCACGACAGACAACTTGGTATTGCTCCAAACAGATATTGCCAACGCTTTCGCTACAAAAAAACACGTAATTGCTATCGCACTAGATATCGAAAGTGCATTTGATACAACTTGGAGACCAATTATTCTCAACAAACTAAGCGAAATCAACTTACCAGACAATATGAGATCATTCTTAGAAAACTTTCTTGCGAACAGAAGCTCAAAAGTACTCGCAAATGGTCAATTCTCGGAGCCATTCATTCTTGAGAATGGCATTCCACAAGGCTCAGTCCTGAGCACTACCTTGTTCATGTTGGCTATGAATGACATAGGCTCACCTATTGAAGACCCAGTCAAATATGTAATATACGCAGACGATATCATCCTATACTGCTCAGGTAAAGTCATCTCATCAACGAGCGTCCTGCTCCAAAACACATTGAATAAAATGAATCAATGGGCGCAAACAGCAGGCTTTCTTTTCTCAACTGCTAAATCCAAAGTGATCACATTCTCAAGTAGAAAAATTATCAATGATCCCGAAATTACCCTAAACGGCGAACAGTTACAAATAGTAGACCATCTGAAAATACTTGGGACGATATTCGACACACAACTTAGTTAGAAAAATCACATAATGGAAACAAAGAAAGGTTGCATGAAGCGAATGAACATTCTGAAGACCTTATCGCACCATAAATGGGGAGCCGAAGAAGAAGCTCTTCTGAGAATTTACAGAGGCCTCATACGCTCCAAACTCGATCACGCCAGCATAGTATACTCTTCAGCAAGTAATACGCTATTGAAAAACTTGGACACAGTTCATAACACCGCCCTCCGTATTTGTCTTGGAGCTTTTATAACAAGCCCCATGAAATCACTCTACTGCGAGGCACACGAACTTCCCCTAGCACTACGCCGTGAAGAACTGCTATTATCATATGCTGCCAGGATATCGGCAAACCCATACAATCCTGTACACGACATCCTCAAACCGTCCGAAGCAATTGCACGAAATCTGTCGAAGAGACTGAAACCAATTCCACAAATCTTACAACCTCTTCTCGGAGATGTGAACCTCCACAATACAACCACCTATTTACAAAACAGCACGCCTCCCTGGACTACAGTCTTACCTACTACAAATACAGAACTACTCAAACACAAAAAAAGCGACACTCCAAACACCATAATACAACAAGCTTTCCTAGAACTGATTAACTCAAACAGCACGATGAATTGCTATTCACAGATGCATCCAAAAATGATAGCGATGTTAGCTGCTCGGTAGCCTCCTCGAATAATATCTTATCGCAACATCGACTTCCTTCCCTCTGCAGCATTCATACTGGAGAACTGTACGGTATCCTAAAAGCACTGGATCATATCACAGGCACAAACAAAATCATCATAATCTACACGGACTCACTAGCGTCAATAGAATCCCTCAAAATATATACTCTCAGAATCCTTGTGCAACAAATTCACGAAGGCGTTACCGAGCTTCACACATCAAGAGACATACTAATTAATATCATCTGGGTTCCATCACACAGGGATAAAAGGCAACGAAAATGCCGATGAAGGCGCGAGAAGAGCTTTCGATTTGGACCTACCAATTCAGAATATCCAGCTCCTAAAGACCTGAAAAGTTACACGAAACACATTATTAAAACCAAATGGCAGAACATCTGGAACAGGTCAGACTGCAAATTGCATAATATAACACCATCGATAAATTCATATCAGCTCCCCAAACTGACAAGAAGGGAAAAGATTGTAATCCGCCGTTTAAGAATCGGACATACACACCTAACACACGGCTATCTGATGGACTCTACTGACCCCCCATATTGTCACCAATGCAACAGCCGCCTCACCGTGAAGCACATCCTCACAGAATGCCCACAACACGCAAGAATCCGCCAGCAACACAACATAAGCGACGACCTCAAGAAAACACTAGTCAACAACTTCAAAAACATAATTAGTTACCTGAAAGAAACAAACCTCTTCAACTGTATTTAGTTAAATATTTACTGTACCAGTGCCAATAACCATAGCAGTTGAGGCACTATAATGAAATAAATAAATAAAATTTCTCCGCTAAGACAACCAACAAGTTCTGCTATTGTTCGAATTTTAGAAGAACAAGTATTTTTATTTTTCGGTGTACCCGGAATACTCAAATGTGACAATGGTAGTCAGTTAAAGCAGTTTTCAATACTTTTGCGGGAATATAACGTCAAACCATTCTACAATCCTCTTTATCACCCTGAACCAAATTTCACGGAAAGAGCCAATAGATTTATAAAAACCATGATATCTAGCTATATTGAAAGTAATCATAGAACTTGGGATAAACATCTAGCCCAAGAGGCATGCGCTTATCGTACTGTCAGACATGAAGTTACTCAAAACACTCCATATTTCACTAATTTTGGCTGTGAAATGATGGTGGATGGAAGGGATTATGAGTTTGAGAAGAGTAAGGAAATTTGGCTGAATCTAAGGCAAGAATGGGACTGATGAACCTTCTAAATTGGAATTACTCAGGAAACTAAGGGCTCTGGTGAAGAAACGATTAGCTGAGGCTCATGAGAAGTCAAAACATCAGTATAACTTAGACATAGACACAAAGTATAGTGAACATGATTATGTTTGGGTGAAAACGCATTATTTGTCATCAAGTATCAAAGATTTTTCTTCTAAATTAGGTGATAAGTATGTAGGACCATATAGAGTAAGGAAGAAATTGGGTATTAACACTTATGAATTGGAAGATCTTGATGGAAACCTGAGGGGAAATTGGCATGTTTCTCAGCTCGAGCCTGACAAAACACTCGACCCATAGTTGTATGTATGGTGGGATGTGAAATATTTCTTTGGTTTAACGAACCATTCTGGCTGTAAAGCGACGTTAGTTTAAATCTGCTTGTCAGTTTAGCCTATGCTACAGAATACAAAGATTTGTGAATTTTGGAACACACGCTTGAAAGAACTTATACCAGGGATCTTGGAGTCAATTATTTTCTGAGCACATTTTAAATCTGTCCACGTTTGGAAGCCTTGTAAAATCTGGAATTGGAGAAACCGACCACATAGAACTTTGAGACCATTTTTTTCACCTTACGTTTCACCCACCCTCAGCAGCAATAGTTTAAGCAATAGAATCGATCCACCTGCAACCTACCTACCTCGCCTACAGTATTAGCAAACTCTACCGTCAACTTTGTGACATACTTGGTCATTTCAATTGTTTCCATTTTCTGCTGAGTTTCAATTCTAGTCAGCTCAGAAGTAATTCCCTAACCATCAGAGAATTAATTGTTCCTTAGAATTTTAGAAATAAGCTAGTTATTTTTTCTCAAGAGTGTAGTGAACCATTTTAACGTTGTATGAAGAGAGAGTTGAAGCCTAGAGAGCGTTCTCAACTATTATTGTGATATAAATTTTGAATTGTTTTGCCTATTTGAAGAACGTCTCTCACAATTTTTTTTAAATTTATTCATTTGGGTCGCTAGTATAGTTAGATTAGTCAATTTTGTGTATGTAGGTGCCTACTTGTCAAATGTCATTTTGTATTTAATATTTCGCTTCACGTCAAATTCAGTCAATTTTAAAGTTACCATTTCTTGAGTTTCCTTATCTAATTTATCATTTATAGTATTAAATTTTGCTAGTTGAATTGTGACTGTCGAGGAAATATTAGCTTGAATAAATTTGGTTGTTTCATATGATGAGTTTGAGTTGACAGGCCTTGATCTAGAAGCTGACCCTTTTAGAGATAGAGAATCCCAACCTGAGTAATTGAACATTTTGAGTACGTCTTTTCGGTAGTCCTTATAGAGTGACCGATACCGCTTTCTATAGGTACACTGGTGGAAGTGTACACACCGAAACAACAAGTTATAACTAACGAGAGACTAAGGTAAATCAAACACATGGTCTGTCTACTTTTTCAAAAAATGAACAAATAAATAAAAACATTGCATACCTCGAGGTGAATTCAACATAAGCTAGCCATACACCAGCGATTTTTACTGCATAGAAGCGAATGGTGGCTATTTCGAATCACAAATCGACAGGTCCGAGCGATTCTCCATATTTTTATTTTAGAACCGGAAAATTGAGGTGTTAAGTTTTCGTTGGACCACCGTATATTCATTGTAACTCAACCCGCTCTCCTATATTTCTGACTTTTCATTTTGGTAATTCAGGTTCATTGTTTTATCTTATGTTCCCAAATTTGATAATACGGAAGTTTATTATTTATCATGAACAAATTCGTATTCACATATTTTCATAAGACAATACGATCTTTTCATTTTATCAATTATTCGAATATAACAGAACCTATGATTCATCTAGTCGTATTCGCTGCAATCTTGAGTGTAAAATCGTATGACAGCTACGATGTATTTGATCAATAGACGCTATCATTAACGTGCATTCTCAGGTACTTAGCTTTGAAATCTTAATTGCTTTGAATGGTTCAGAAAATTCGCCATTTTCGTGTTCCATGTAATATATTCCATAAAATAAAAGATGTATCTACGTGAAATATTGTAACTGTTAAATTTTCTCAGTAATTCTTTTCAACTATGAAATAACCTAACCTATCCATAATTAATAAATATAATACGATCCGACAAAACTACATGTTTAGTTTGACGCCTATGGCGGTGTCGAAATCGAGACACTAGGCAGAAATACGGACAACAGTTCGACGCTGGATTTTTATATCAAAGATAGGTACACCAAGAGCGAAGTATCACTTCTTCTCACTGCGCTGGACTGGCGTAGATTTCAGAAAGAAAGCAAATACAGAATATCTGTTGTTCGAGTAGGCGAATTGATGTGACGCCTCAGAACCGGGGTCTATTTGTTTTTGTTTATTTGTTAAAACTATCCATATATTTCTCGATTTTCAATCTGATTGAATTTAATTATCAATTGTGAATACTGTATTATGTAGATCTACCTGAATAACATTTTATATAGTTCTCAGAATTCAAATTAACATTGAAAAGACGATCATTTGCCAGAATGATTCACTTATTTCATTTTAAATCTCAATGTAGTAAAATATTACGTATTTTAAAGCAGCTTAAAAAACCCGAAAGCGTAAAAATCGGGACGAAGGAATTCATCTAAACTCAGATAAGAAATCCAGCGAAAACAATATTCGACTTTATTACTGATAGCTATTAAATACCCTTTCGTGTTCAATATCGCAGATACCATCTGGTATTTTCTCAAACAGCAATTCCCACTTCGCGACGAAGGAACGCGTTTCTAACTGACTATGTAACAATTACTTGAGTACCAAGGGCAGAGGGAAGTACGGGTGTAAAGGCTTCTGGGCCACCCATATATAAGGACCGCGATCGTGACGTCAAGGGATTTAGTTATTTTTTTCTTCAGATATGCAGTTATTCCGTTATTCATTGTCAACGATCAGTGATTTTACTCATTCGCGTGAATCAGAATTAAAAGTAAAGTTATTTGATCATACGTAACGTGAGTCCAGAAAGATAAACGCAGACTGTTCCTTTCCGAGAAGCCCGACAAGGGAAAAAGAATAACAGCTCCCATTGTGTCCCACAGGTGATTACTTTCTGAGTTTTTCTTCAATATTTTTGTCACTATTTAATTTTCATGAATTTCTTGTAGTATATGCTACGTAATTTCTGAATGCAATGAGGGCGAGTTAAAATAATCACTTTCCAAATTCCAAATTATTCTCACATATTTTTTTTTACTTGGCAAATGATCTAATTGAACTACACTGACGTTTTCTAATATTTAATCTGAAGAGTTATTTTCAAGGACTTATTTAAAACATTTGTTTTCACAATTTGGAAAATTTGAAATGTACTGAAATTATTTTATGTTGACTTTCACAGTAGTTCTCCGAACTTGACAAATGAATTGAATTCTCCAATATTGATTTCAACATTTGTTTACCTAACTTTCAACATTATTTAACGCAATGATACGATCGTATACTGATTCCAATAACTATTTGACTTTCAAAAATTATGAAGTTTAATATTGATTTTTGTAACTTCACTTTTATAACTCAGAAATTTAATTTGATTTAAATGTTACAAAACTATTTATATTAATCCAAATCTTTTGTTTTATAATTTGATAAATGATAAATTTAAATATGAGAAACCTTTAATATTGATTCTTATCTTTGCTTCTATATATAAATGGGCCAATTATCTATTTGAAATATCATAATGCATTTATTAAGTATTATATTCATCTTATTTAATAACTTAGCTGAACGTGTACTTGAACTGTAATGAAAATATTAATATTTTTCATCGAGTTGTAAACTGTCCAACTATGAGGAAGGACCTCACTTTCAAAATACTGACTTGATGTTAGCTATTCCTAAGCTCAATAAAGGAACTTTCCCTGCATTTAGGTGTAATAATTGCCTTCAAATTATATGATGTCTCATTAGTATAAAGAAATGGCTTTAGGCACGATACCCATGTATGAACCCACAGACATAGTTTCGAAGAAGTCTGAGTTGGTGGAATGTATGTGATGTTTGTGGTACATACAGGTGTATGATAAGAGGGCATGATTTCCTGGTTGGCAAATCCTCGATATGGGAATAGAGTATGTTCCTCAGTAAGTGGCATAATGTGGCCCGTTGGCGCTCAGTTGAGCAAACAGATTCACGGCTTTACGGACTTACATCTAGTTCCATATATAACGTTTTAATACTATATGAATTACTGAGTTCTATTGAAAATGCGCGAGCAAATTAACGCTTGCAAGTTGTCAGCTGTGGACGTGTCCCTTGGATTTTCAAAATCAAATCTTTCAGAGTTTGGAGTACCAGGGCAACAACCTATTCATAAAGCATGATATATTATTACCAAAATCCTCAGATGGGGTCAGTTACCACTCAAAATATGGTTGAGGGCAAATTGAGCCTGTATCTAAATGATCGGATATTCACTTGAATTTATTCAAAGGCGCCAAAGGATGCAAGGATAAGAATTCAATACTTATGTTGCAAAGATCAAATATACATTGTTACCGAACCTGTTTTTGATTTTCTAATTTCCTTACCTATAGTTTAAGCGACGAAGAATTGATCGTATCATATCAAACCTCACATAAAAAAAATTTAATAGGTTACTACAAATACACGACACAACAAAAAGATAGGGTCCTATTTTATAAAAAGAACTTCAAGGCAAGTTCAGGTACTAGACGATTACATGGATTTTCATTTGGCCGATCTCTTCGGTCTCAGGTGTAATTAATGTGGTGAAGAAAATAAGATAATTCAGGTATTGCAATTTGCATAAAGGAGATGTATTTTTCGTCGTCATCGTCTTTTATAGACCAGGGTTAGGGTTGTTTCAATAGGTACACCAAGAGCGAAGTATCACTGCGGCGTGTAGATTGTAGAAAACAGTAAATCTGTTGTTCGAGTGAGCGAATCAGGTAACTATCCAAGATTTGCTGTAATAAAGGAAATCATGGTCGCATAAGCTAATGATGTTCTTCTAGGGTTAGCATTCAAAGCATGGTTTTTCCAGAAGTAGTATATTTCGTTTCCTCTTTGATTCATAAGAGTTTGCATTCGATCAAATCATTTTTGTGTGTTCTTATATTGATGGGTGCAAAATAAAATTCAAATTTTTCGAAGATTTACAAATGTTCTTTAAATATGTAGCCTAACATCAGGAGGTAATACTTTCAGAGAGTTAAGGAAGGAGAATTCATATGAATATCTGTCCAGAAACGATTAAAAAAAATTGTTGTTATCTTAGACACTATTTCATAGATTGTGAATGCATTTGGCAATAATAATGAAGTTGGCTAGTGGCCTATTTACTCTCAATTACTTAATAATATATAAGTTCCAGGAGGGTAAACCGGAAGATATCCCAATCAAACTAAAATTGTCATAAACAACAATTGTATGACAAGTTGCTATCGATGCATCGAGCTGCTAGAAATAGACTTATTTGGTCACCACACTTTCTGTTATTTATGTAAAAAGAAAAATTGCATGGTACCTATATTAGTAAACATAATTATTTTTCCTAATGTAGCACCTTGCCCCTCAAGAATTGAGTAATTCTGGTCTGATTTTATGAACTTCTCCTAACTCCCTAAAATTGAATGTCAATGAAAAAAAGGTGCTGCGGATGGTGAATTCATATTTTCTTATGATAAAAATAAATTTTTGACTGTACTGTTTGAATTTGATGCTTGAAAATATAAATGTGTTCATCTGACATATTGCAAAGGTGAAATCAAATGAAAAGCAATTTCAAAGCTTGGACAATACAGAAATGCTAAGTTGGATGAATTAATTGTTGCTATTTTAATAAAAATATATATTAGTAGTTTTAACAAAATCATATTCCGAATATCACAAAGAAAATTCTTTCAGAATAATATAATTGTTTTCTATAAAATATGCTACATTTGTTACTACGAGAATTCCTTGGATACATAGGAAAGGAATATTATAAGAACTTATCTAGATTTTGTTAGTTGAACGAAATTTTAGTTTCAAATTAAATAATTTTCGCTTACACATAACAAAATTTTGGTTCTCTAAAATTCTGAAAAGTTTTTCTGTTGAATGTACCAAAATTTTGTTGAGGTCAACATGACATAACTGTAAAATCCCTAGTCCAAAATTTGGTTTAATTGATACACTTTCGGTATATTTTCGATATTTCATATTTGGGGGTCACCTGTTGCCTGTATGTGTATGATAATTGTATTGACATTATTTTGAATTTTTATAAGTAGGTACTTCTAAAACAAAAGCATTGTTATAATTTTCTTAAATAACGCATACCTCCATTTTTGAAATGGAACCTAAGTATTCACTTATCGGAATCTTTTCTGAACAACTTTACTGAAAAAATTACGCCCATTGAGAAAGATAATTTATATACACTAGATGAAGAACTCAGTTCAACGTAATGTTTTCACACAGTACAGTGAATTCGACGTAAAGAATAGTCAGTCTGCTGGCGCCCTCCTTGATAATAGACTAAATGTGCGGTACTATATCTAGAGGTGGAGTGTTCTGCACAAACACGACAACATGTATAAAATGACTCCAATACAAGTTACACGCATTTTGATTCGAATTTTTGAAAGAGTATATCACACTTTCTCCAAAATAGGAATGTAAAATTGAAAATTCGAATTCGGACCTCAGAGTTTGGTTAAGTTGGATTTCAATTGCTTTGAAAATAATTTTCAATTCAGAAAGTGCAATGCCCGACTTTGCCTTCAGAAAATTCATTGATAAAACAAGAATAACTATATTTTCTGCTTACTGCAACTATTTATGAGCGACATTATTATCGGATACAACATTAGTATTGTTACCTCAGTAGAATCGTGAATCCTATGATTCGTTCACCTTTACCGTGAAGAAAATTGTATTCATTGTACACATTTTCGAATAGGTACATGATAGCATAACAAATAGCATCATTGAATAGGATGTCATCCTGCAGAGTACAATTTTTATACCAGAATCATGAAAAAATGTTATCGAACCATAGATATTATTAACTTCTTCAAAGTATATAGGTATTTTTTCCATTGCTTCAAATGAGACACTATAATTTATACACTACTAAGGAAGCTTAATAAAAAATATTCAAATGATACCTATTTTCAGTAGTTTTGGAGAAATTTTTTCACCTCAACGGTATAGTAAACAGGCAGTATTGCGTATATTGATGTGAAAAAAATTTAAACTGAATTCAAGAGCCACATAGTCAATCACGTTAAAAGCATTCGCATGGACTGGCATATTCTAAGACAAAATGATCGAACCATTTTTATTTCCAGAAAATTCCACAGTTGATATATGAATTTGAATTTATTGTGGTTTGAGTTCCTGTCAACTTTAAAAATTTCCTTAATCTTGATCAGAATAAATTCGAAATGAAGTCCTTGAATTTATTTTCAATAAGATCCTCAGCACGCATATCGATTTGATGTTCCCGGGAAAACGGATTAGCTGACAGGAGTCATTGATTGGTTGGCCAAATTAGGCAAGATATCCTCCTTGGACTTATATTTGTTACTAGAAATACAAAGCTTTTAAGTTCTTTAAATGCTCAAGAAATATGAAGGTTTGAAATGTCACATGAAAACAGTAGTACAGAATATTTCACCGGAAATGTTCATGAAGATTGTGGCCATTACAAAGTTGTAAACGGTTGAACATTTACTAAAATGCTATCTTCATATCTATCTGCTGAATTTTCAACACATTCTTCTTTTTTCATTATAGGTTGTTCTTTGTTGTATCCTTTCTTTTGTTTTCTTATTATCCGTTTTTGTTATTTCAACTCTATCCGTTTTTTTTTCCTGACAGATCAACGAACTAGTAATTTTTTCACTGTGATCACATTTAGGGAAATTTTAACAATTGAACAATTGTCATTTCAAATCTGCACCAAAAGCTATGAACGTACAGAATGAAGCAGGAGTTGTTCAATGACGCATTTCACGTCATATACTGTCTCTTAGAGAACCGATGACGTCCTATTTTTCTCAGGCTTCATCGGAAATGAAAATGGAATTTATCACGAGGTGCAAAAATCAAAAATATTATCATATGTTCGAGTGCTTTTCATGAAACTTGAAAACTGCCTGTTTCTTAAGATAAATCAATACTACTTCGGTAATAAATATAATAATATCTATATTATGATTTCTCTGTGAGGTATGAATCAATTTCATTCAAACACCAAGAATATTATTACCTTTAGTTAAGTGCATTCAAAATTCTGAGGTTTGTTCGAATCTGATTCAATTCAAATTTTCAAAAAAGTAATTCAATCCATAATTCTAACATTATGTTCTAATGGTTCTAAGATGATATATTATTATAATATTATTCATACATAATGAAGATGAATATATTGCAAAAATTGTATTAGTTTAGTAGTAGTAATAGTAAATAGAATTTCCACAACATTCTTGACAATAAGTTATCGGTAAATAAAGCAATGTAACAAATACAATGCGAATGACGAAATATGTAATAAACAAAAGGCTATTCCATTTATACCAATTCTGGAACAAAAAATCAATCCATTTATTCATAACTGAATATATACATAGTCGAAGCAATTTGACGCACTCTCCCCTTCAAACGATTAATGTGGCGAAGCATGCAATGGGTTGCGTTCGATGTACAATAAATAAAATATACATTTTCTCACCGAAAATCTTTCAAAGCGCAAGGCAAAAAAAACTGCAGATAAGTGAATTTCACATGAGACATTATTTATAGAAAGAAATATTCCCAACAACTTTTAGTTGGAGTTCATAGGGTTGAACTGAAGACTGAGTATTTCACAATAAGAAGTGTACCTACCTACTCTGAATTTTCTAAAATTGGGTTCCCCTATGAGACTACAAATGAACGCAAAGCTAAGAATGACGATAATGTGTATGGTTGAAAATTATCTGCTACTTAAGTTCTTGAGATTCATTTACGGATTTAAATCCGTATTTACAATCTTGATCAACTATTTACACTTTACCATAACATGATTTCGGGTAAATAACTGTAGTAGTCCACAATAGGATTATATATTAGTTGGTTAAACGTTAAGCGGCTTCCATATTCGATTCCCAAAGTTTTGGTTTTCCTGTAGCATTTTCCATCTAGCTAAAATTCCTATTTGATATCATTTTGAGATTGATTGGTTTCTTGTTCTAATGTTGGCAATTTCTATCATTGTCAAGAAAAATGTTCTGTATCTTCCCCACATCATAACTTTCGAAAAAACGATACATGAACTATAGGCACTGTTGGAATGGTTTTTCATATCGAGTCATACATAATAAAGGATAATGTGCGCCATTTGAAAAAATATTCATCGTAAGTTTTGAAACATGGTGAATTTCAGAAATCTTTATGGAATATACTGTATATTTTCGTAATTGAATTTTAATCAATACTAAAATTTGATTTGTGTTTGAAGGATTAGTAGAAATGGCGAAACAGATGAATTCACATGAAAATGTTAGAAAAGAGAAAGAAATTTGTGATTTCGGCAAGGCCAAAATTCACAAAATAGGATAAATTCGATGAAGAAATTTCTCTTCGTAACTATGAAAAAGATTATGCCTTCAAAGTTACTTTTTCAAATTGAACCTGACTCATGACAAGCTTCTCCTGAAAAAATAAATAAGAAAAGAAAGAATTACGGAAAATGTTGGATGTTTTTAATCTATTGCGAAAAATTTACAGATTATTGAATCAATCAAAAATGTTCTTATCAGTTCCTTAAATTCTGATAGGAATGAGTTGATGATTTAAATGGATTTCTTTCATTCCAGTTGAAAGTTTTGAGATTTCTTGAGAAAATTAGGTAATGCAAATCCTGTTTCTACAAGTCAATCCGTAATTAATCATAATTATATATTATTTAAACAGCACACTACACTGTTAACAGTGAAGCTGAAATTTTATTTATATTTTTTAAAACATGAAAGAGTATAGCCGATTTCGAGCACGAAATGTCCAGCTGATTTCTATCGGATGATGGCATTCCTGAGGAAATCGCCAAAAAACTCCAGTAGACTCATGTTTGGGTCTCGAAAAGCCGCCTAAACAAAACACGCGTAGTCTTAAAATACTAATCGTGTCTAATCCAAGCTGTACTTTGAGAATGTTTCAAACGAATCTACAGGTCTTAATTCCTCAACAAGGGAGTGCCTATCTAGGGCTCATGCCCGATGTTTTCGTCAAAAAAATAGTTGCAATAATAATAATAATAAAAATGATAATAACACAACAGTGGTTAGAGCGCTCAACGATTGGAAGGCCGCAGGTATAGATAATATCCACAACTTCTGGTACAATAAGTTTGAGAAGCTCCATGAAGCCCTAGCGAAACAGCTTACGTATGTTCTTCAACATCCCAGGAAAACCCCAGGAAAACACCCATTTTCCTAACACAAGGCTTAACACATATGCTACCTGAGAGCGATAGAACACAGGATCCGTCTCAATATAGGCCAATCACTTGCCTGCCAACACTCTACAAAATACTCACCTCATGCATATCCAATCGAATATACCAACACCTTGACGACAACAATATATTAGCTGAGGAGCAGAATGAATGCAGAAAGAAACAGCACGGGTGCAAGGAACAACTCATCATCTATTCTGTGATAATGAAACAGGCATTTCTCGATTATCTGAAGGCATTCGATAGTACCGCCCATTCTTGGCTTGTCGATGTATTACAGATATACAACATTCATCCAGCCCTGGTAGAATTCTTGAAGACAACAATGACACACTGAAGGATAGAAGCAGATAGGACTATCACACAATCTCCCCTGCTGTATATGGATGACATCAAATTATATGCTTCGAACAAAAAGCAATTGGATGATCTGCTGAAAACTGTCAGTATGTTCTCGGCAGATGTTCAAATGAAATTCAGGATTGAAAAACGTAAGACCCTGAACATTCAAAGAGTGAAAGTCATTGATGGTGAAACACAACTTCCAAATGGTGATATTATATAATGTTTAAGGGATGGTGAAACGTACAAATATCAAGGATACCAACAAGCCAGATTGCTAAACCAAAAACAGTCGAAGGAGAACAATCGTTCAGAGTACAGTCAGCATCTGAAGACTGTGCTGAAGTCAATTCGGGGAATCTTGTTAAAGCAGTTAACACCTACGCCATTCCAATTTAGCTTCACTCATTTGGAATAATCAGATCGACATCATTTTGATGATTCATGTATATTATTTATCTTTACTTACCAAATCTAATAATACGGAAGTTCATTATTTATTATGAACATATTTATATTCACGTATGTCACTATCTTCATAAAACAATTCGATGTTTCCAATTTACCAATTCTCCGAATATAACAAAACCTATAATTTATGTAGTTGTATTCGTTGCAGTCTTAAGTATGAATCGTACGAAAGCTCCAATATATTTGGTTAGTAAAGGTTATGATAAACGTGCATTCTCGGGTACTTTAAAATCCTAATTGCTTTGAATGGTTCAGAAATGTTGCCATTTTCGGGTTCCATATAATATGGCATTTAAACGGAAACATGTATCTATTGTAACTGTTGGAATTTTTCAATGATTTTTTTCATCTATGAAATAATCTAACATATCCATAATTGGTGGTTTGTTTGATTGTTTGTTTGTTCGTCTTTTAACGATGTGCTCGGGACCATAGCCCATCTACACAAGTGGACCTACCGCTTATAGTGGATTCCGCACCACTCTCCTAGACAGTGCAATGATGACTGCCACCACAAGGATTACAAGTCATCTGGTCTTCGGAAGTTTATGCCCTTTTTAGGCGACTCTTGCAAATATCACAATTTTTGTTCAAGGACAACATCCATAACTTGAACCAGGATTCAAACCAGGCACCTCGGCTAAGTATATTCCTACATACTTGCTCACTAGCCGTGCAGCTACCGAGGCGATTAATTGTTTGTTTGTTTGTTCTATGGACCTACAGTTTATAGTGGACATAGACCAAGTATAGAAGAAGACAAAGCACCCCATAGAATAAAATGAAGCT
This sequence comes from Cryptolaemus montrouzieri, assembly GCA_013387265.2. Taxonomy (NCBI): domain Eukaryota; kingdom Metazoa; phylum Arthropoda; class Insecta; order Coleoptera; family Coccinellidae; genus Cryptolaemus; species Cryptolaemus montrouzieri. The sequence continues at coordinate 57,977,287 of JABFTP020000185.1, forward strand.
TATTCGCCAGCCAGAATCGCGATCCTGGCTGGTTAGGATAGGTCAGGATTGAAAGATTGAGATGAGGTTCATAGATGGTCCATAGAAGGATCTTGATAAAACAGAATACTATAATTTTTTATTTTCAGTTACTACTATCAGATGGCTGCTAAAAGTTTCAAAGTTATCTTAGAATGATAATCCATGGGCGTACTTTTTCTTATACAGTGGATAGAAGAGATTACTATTAGTGATTAGTTAGATTCTTATTACAGAAATAGAGATATGACTTCTTTAAGAAAATTATAACAATACATTTTTTAGAGTATATAAATCATCTTTGTAGTGGACTCCAAACCACTCACCTAGACCGTGCAATGATAACTGCCACCACTTTGCATTACAAGTTATCTGGCCTTCGATGGCATATGGGTTTAGCCAGTAGCCATGTGCCCAACACAATGTATGTCTTTGTCAAATTCACTTTTTTGTTCCAATGACAACATCCATAACTTGAACCTGGATTCGAACCAGGTACTTAGCTAAGCATATAGATACTTGCTCTCTAACCATGCTGGTACTGAGGCGGTTCATCAATAATTAATGAATATACCACGATCCGACACACAACATATTTAGTTTGACGTCTCTGGCGGTGATCGAAACGAGACACTAGACAGAGATACGGACAACAATTGTCGTTCGGCGTCAATTTTTTATGATGAAGGGAAGTGCGGCTGGATCGAAGTTTCACTTCCTTCTCACTGCACTAGACTGGTGTTGTGGCGCAATAGATTGTAGAGAGAAGGCAAATACAAAAAACATAACAATGAATCATTTATTCGAGTGAGCGAATTGATAGGGAAATCCTGATTTTTTATTAGGGTTTACATTTGAGTCATGGATTTTCCCAGAAGTCATATATTTCGTTTCCTCCTTGATGTTTTGGTTCATAGTTTGTCTACGATAAAATCATTTTTGAGTGTTTTTTATTGATAAGCGCAATATAAAATTCAAAATTTTTTAAGATTTACAAATGTTCTTCAAATATATAGCCAACCATCATGAGGTGACACTTAAGGGTTAAGGAAAGAGGGTTCATATGAATATTGGTCCAGAAACTCTTCCATCAAAATCATCAAAAAAGGATATCTATAAAAAAATTGTTATCTTAGAAAATATTTCATAGATTGTGAATGAATTTGGCAATGATAATGAAGTTGGTGAGTGGACCAGTACTATATGCTATTTGTGATTTTCCTTCATTTCACAAGTGAATAAATTCGATTGCCTGAAAGGATCGTATTGAACTGAATTTCATGTTGGTATACGCATCTGAAATGATTCATTATTCCATAGAAAAAATTATTTTTGTATTTCGCAACATAGATATGACATGTGTGTTCCAAATATGGAACATGGCCTCTAATTGATCCTTCTTTTCAGAACGGAGCTATGGATGTGAGAACATTTTATGGAAAAAATAAAGTTCGGAGATGAGTTTGAATCGATTGTTGGACAAATTGGAACATGAAGAACAATTCTATTCTGCAGATATTTATATCCGCCAATAGATGACGCAGATGGTGATTTTGAGTCATCTGATAGAGAAGACGATGTAAAGATGTCAAATAAATTCTCATCAAAAATTTTGTCTGCTTCTGCAGAGGCCTCACTCAGAAGTATCATTGGTAAATAAAAGAACACAGAAGAGACAGACGAAGAGGAAGATGATTACAGTTCGGAGGAAGACGATGAACCAGCCAATAAAAAAGTCAGAAAACCTGAAGTGCCTAAATCCATAAGAACTGTGAAAGGTCAGGGTAAAAATGGGAAATGCAAATAAGGATGGAGGAATGGAGATTTGCCAATGAACAGGTAACTAATGATTCTGCAGATATTGAATGAATTGATGTCACAAATTCGGTGGAATTATTCGAACTTTTTTGGCACGTTGACCTGTTTGAATGTGTCGAAGATCAAACTAAGCTGTAAGCTACGGAAAGATAACGCAATAATCAATTCCAAATCACTAAAGATGAAATGAAAATCTTCTTTGCTATTCTTATGATTTTCGGATACAGCCCGAGGCCGCGTCGTAACATGTTTTGGGTTTTGATTCGGATTTACGAAATATTGCCATCGCGGAAGTTATGTCTCGTAATAGATTTAAAGCAATACTCAAATTCATCCATTTTTCAAATAATAATACTGAAGTAACTACAAGGGACAAGTTCAGACAAATTGGACCACTTTCACAACATCTTAGTCGAAATTTTTTGAAATACGCACCGGTTATGGAAAATGCAGATGCAGATGAATCTATGGAACCTTACTATAGCCATCACAGTTGTAAGCAAAGGATCCAAGGAAAACCTATTAGATATGGGTTCAAATTCTGGTCTCTCAATTCATCGAATGGCTATTTGATGAATACTGAACCATATCAGGGAAAGGGAACAGGGTTTGATGATGGTAACCTAGGACTTGGGGCTTCAGTTGTTCTAACTTTGGCAAAGAAGTTGAAGGAAAAATTTCCAGAACGTCACTTCAATTTTTTTATTGATAACTTTTTTGCTAGTTTACCCCTTTTGAGGAAAATATGGGATATGGATGCATTGGAACGATAAGAAAGAATCGAATTTAGAATTGTACTCTCGATAAAGAATCAATGAAAAATAGTATAAGAGGTTCTGTTGATTCTTTTATCAATTCTGATTCAAGTATTATTATTATGCAGTGGAAAGACAATGCTACAGTGCAAGTAGCATCCAATTCTTATGGTGGAGTAGCCCCTTCAGAAGATATAAAGAGGTATTCACCGGCAGCCAAAAAATTTATAATCGTTCAAATGCCATATGCAATTGATCTTTATAACACTTTCATGGGAGGAACGGATCTAATGGATCGAAACATTCCGAACTATCGCGTAAAACTTAGAAACAATAAGTGGTATTGGCAAGTCATTAGCCATCTGCTATCAGCATATCAGTGGAAATTCAGTAGAAAAACCACTGAACTTTCTTGGCTTTATACGAAACGTAGCCATTACTTATCTACTTCTCCGACCGAAACAGAGAGATGTGGCATTCCGGAATCTTCTTGATACAGTTTCACATAACAGGAATATTTTGCACTATCCAAGTTCGGTAAAACAAAACAGATGCAAAGAGGACAAGAAAAAACACAACATTTGGCTGCGGTATTTGCCGCATAAATCTACATTTCATTGACTGCTTAAGGAGTTATCATGATCAAATTGAGTAATAGTTTCAATTTCGGTATGTCTCCATTCAGATGATACGTTTCGATACGTTCTATCAAATATTTTATTCGTCCCAAATGCGGCAGGTTCCATTTATGGAACTTTTTTCAAACCCCTGCTGCTATGGCAATTTCAGAAAAAAAAAATTTTTTATTCTTTTCTGTTTTTTTAAACTCATATCATCACAAACTAGAAAAAAAGAATTTCAAGAAGTTGGCAACGAATGGGTTAACGAAAAAGGGTTTTTCTGCTGTTCAAATAATTTTTTTATCAGAACTTATTTAGATTTTGTTAGTTGAACAAAATATTATTTTCAAAATAAATAGTTTGCTCTTACATAAACAGATCATTTTGGTTGTCTGAAATTCCAGTAAGTTTTTCTGTTGAAAGTACCAAAATTTTGTAAAAGTCAACAGAATATTACATAAGTGTGGAACCACTAGTACAAAATTTGGTTATAATTACTAATTTGTTTTCGGTATATTTTTGTTATTTCATATTTTGCGGCCACCTGTTGCCTTTATATGTAAGATGATTATATTAAAATTATTTTGAAAAATGAAATAAATTATTTCCTCTGAAAATGCTCTTTTAGAAAAAGGTCACGAATTCTGTCTGAATCCTAACAATAATAATGTAAAATAAATATTAGCGGTCGAATAAACCATCGCCCTAAGAAAGCAGATAACAATAATTTCATTAAAGTAAAAATCGCCCAAACTCTTCTTCACCACCACCAACCCAAACCCGATAATTCCATAAACACAAACCTCAAATCAATCAAACAGAAAATACCAGAAAATAATAATAATAACAATAACCTTTGATCGCCTATTCCTAGAGCACAACAAGCAGTTTTTGAATCAACAATTTCAAATTTGTGTATCCGAAAATTCACTTACATTATACCTACATTCTATTTATACGACTAAAGATTCAAAACGAAAAAGAACACTCGCAAAGGTTGAAAAACCTGTAGCAAGATAGTTTCAAACAAGAAATTATTTAGCTTTCAATCACAATAATATTCAAAAAGATCGATGTTCACACAATAAAAGAAAAGTAACTCTATAGTGATTTTCTTCATGCTTGCAAGTCAGCAAGATTTAACAATATTACCAATTCTCTATGAATTGCACATACATTGAATTTTTACTCGAAAATTTTGTTGAATTAGTTCATTAATTCATTATTCATATATACGAATTATTTTTGATATCAATAAGATTGTTAATATATTCTCCTTCGGTATTAAATAACCAGTATTTCAATTTACTTCTATTTTAGTTCTGAAGGTAACCTATTGAAAACTCTTGGGGCTAGAAAAAATGACTCCTTTGACAAATGGCTTTTGAAACTTTGGGAACAACTAGCTATATCTGGTAGTGCATCAAAATGCTGAGCAAAACTATTGCTTCAAGTCCCACACCCCAGACATTTCGAGGGAAAGGTGATTTCTTTTTTGAAAATTATTTTAAGCAGCCATTTTTGCTGCACAACAAGTTGCTCATGACAGTATTATATGCAGCCCCCAAGCTGTTATTCCATATCTCAGTAGCGACTTTACAAGAGCCTGATATATTAAACTAAAATGAAATGTATCGATTATATGTGAGAGGTATTTAAACTTAACTACCAGACCCCTGAGCCTCACAATCAATTTATATAGGTGTGCTTCGCAGCTTAAATGAGCATCAAGAACAACTCCCAGATACTCATTCTCGAATTAACAAGGGATTTCGAAAGCTGCATTGTCACTAACACGAATCAAAAGAGGCGCACCATCCGGTACAGTACGACTATCTATAGAGAATGGAATGGAATATACCTAGTGCTCATCCATGCAGTTCTTCATTTGAATGAAGTCTAATTCAACGATATTTTTCAGCTCCTCCAAACTATTTCCTTTATAAAATATGCAAGTATCATCAGCAATGCCAAGGCATTCACCTTTTGTATGTATGAAAAATAAGTTGTTAATGTACAGTAGAAAGAGTACAGGGCCGAGCACAGTACCCTGCCGGACCCCATACTCAACTTTACAAAAATCACTAGACACCACCTCCTCTAACTTTATACATTGCTGACGATTTTTGAGGTAGCTACGCATCAACGCCAAACCGACATCTTCCATTCCCGATTCTTCCAACAATCTCAACAGTGTAGCATGCTCTACTGTATCAAACGCTTTTTTTAAGTCTATAAGAACGCATAAAGATACCTCATTATTATATATTATTGAAAACTTTATAAACCATTCCTGTGAGTGAAGCGATAGCATTCTGTGTAGATCTTTTTTCTGTGAAACCGTATTGTCGCTCTCACAATATTTTATTTTCATTCAAATATGATATGAATCTCTCTTTGATGACTTTTTCTATAATCTTTGGCAAGTTGGAAATCAAGGATATCGGTCTGTAGTTCTCACATTTCTTTTTATCACCTTCCTTATGGAGAGGTATTAGTACAGTGGTTTTCAGTACGTCAGGAAATATACCAGTTTGTAGGATAGAGTTGACTAAATGTGTAATTGGCGGCACTTATGAATTAATACCCGCTTTTAAAACTTCTGACGAAATCTTGTCAGGCTCGCTACTTTTATGATTTTTCAAATTAGTAATGATATTTTTGATTTCTTCAAAATTAGTTGATATTAGTCTTAGCATACGTTTCGTATTACTTTTTTTTTTGTGGATTTTTTCCTTACTCTGATTTTCTGTGCCAGTTTCTTACCGACTTTTGCTGAATATTCATTCAGCGCCTGAGATATTTCCTGTGAGTAACTGATCACCCTATCTTCAAATTCTAATTCATCAATTTTTCTTTCAAAGTTTGGCACAAAGTTCTTTTACCACCCTCCACATCTGTATGGCACTATACCTCCCAGAGCCCACCCTGGTCATATAATATTCACTTCTCGCGCGTTTTATCAAATAGTTCAGTTCATTCCCATACAATCTACAAACCATTCCATGAATCCTCGTTTTTTTCCTGTTCCCAGATTTTGTAAAGTATATTATGATTTTCAATACTTTTCAATAATGCGTCTGTTATCCACTCCTTTCTTTTTAATTTTTTTTTTCGCGCGTTTATGACATTTAATTATCAGATCTTGAATGATATTAACAAGAGTATTTACAGATGCATTAATATTCTAAATCTTATAAAAGTCATTACAGTCAAATTCTTGGAACATTGTATTTAGTTTCTTATAGTCAATTCTCTTGTGATGTTGATTATCAACGCGTTCAAGTACAACACCGGGAACACATGTGACCATTATAGTTGAGAAGTGGTCAGTTATATGAGACTTAAATATCACAGTAATATATTTCTCGATACCCTTGATTAAAATATGATCAATGCAACTCTCACTCCCCCCCCCCTGAACCCGGGTAGGTTTGTTTATAACAGATATAAACCCTTCTTCATTCGAAATATTCAAATAATCTAATACTGATTCGTTATTTTCTAAAATGTTCTTGTTGAAATCTACAGCAATTATATGCAAATTGTTATTTCTATATTCGGTATTTAAATAATTTTTAAAATCGACATTAAACTCGTCGATTGAAATGTCTGGAGATTCATATATGCCGGTTATTTGAATTTTTTGTCTCTTAGGTTCACAATAAGTTTCAAAATATTCATTTCGCCCGTTTTAATGATTTAAGATTGATAATTATACTTTTTACGAAAATATGCCACTACTCCATCGTTTCTATTATAATTTCCACCATTATAAACAATGTCATAACCTTGAATATCGAGCACACTGAAATCGCAAATCTGCAACGTTTCCGTCAGAATAATGCAGTCATAATCTTGGCTCATTTTGTTTAGTAAAATCTTGAGGTGGTCAAGATTTTTCGTTATACTCCTCATATTGTTATGAAAAAGCTCAAAGTTAGTACTTGAACCCGATATACCTACAAGAGTTATACGAATCAATATCATCACATACACGATCTCATCGTTACAAAAGCAGACAAATCAAATGCCTCTGTCATAATCCCATGCCTCCCATACATATCAGAAATAATTGATTCTTTAAAAAATGAGTTCAGAAAACAATTAAAGCATGATCCCACTTTCGTTTTCGAAGAATTCTTAAAATGTTTTCCAAAAGAAATCCCCTTCTTTTTTCATATTAATTCATTAATATGAAACCCGCTGCTATGGACTCATAAAATGCCACAAATGTTGTTTGTGTTCTGTTGTCTCAATTACCTAGCGCTCCAACATACAGGCTGTCAAAAGAACTCATCGATATTTTCAAGCATCTCACTGAATTTTCTCCGATGTACTCAATGAAAAACTCACTTGAACTCACGAATAAACTGCAGAATATCTCTGTTCCTCCAGAGTTATTTTTGATGTATCTTGACGTAGATGACATGTATTCAAACATACCTAGTACTGCATGCCCAAATCTAATCTCCAAAATTTTAGAAAGCGCTCGAGTCAACCCGCTTGTTTATAGTAACTTCATCTTTTTATTAAACTTATGCCTCAATCAGAATTATCTTCAATTCAACAATATAATTTTCTAGCAAATCGAAGTTTCGCCATGAGTTACACTTTAGTCCACTCCTAGCAGAAATTTTCATGAATAACATAGAAAATATAATTTTCCAATCACCTATAACGTCTCATATAACATTTAGGTATCGATATGTTGACGATATTTTTGCGTGTTTTAATGGTTCTTCAAGACAGTTAGACATTTTCCCAAACTTTGTCAATGATGTTTATCAAAAATTAAATTTAAATTGAAGAAATAAATCAACAATGAAACAAAGTTTTAAATTTAACAGTTTTTAAACAAAACAATCTTCCTATCTTCGATATATATCGAAAATCTACCTACCCACACATTTGCATTCCTTCTGATGTCTGAAAGAATTAGCTACTGATGTTTGGCTACATATTTAAACAACACTTTTAAATCTTCGAAAAGTTTAAATTCTATATTGCGTTCATTATTAAAAATACATCCTAGAGTGATTCGAACTTTGTAGACAAACTTCAGAACATCATAGAATATATGATTTCTGGCAAAAACTATCACCTTTTTCATAGCAATACAAAGATGGGATATTTTTTACTTGAAAAAAGATATGCTGGTGATGATGGGAGGATTATACCGTTGATAAGTACCACCAACAATCCAAAACGGAATTTTTATAGCATTTGAAACAATAACTACAAACAATTTTGATATAGGAAAGTAACATGCAATGAATAGCTTCACATCGAAATATTTATTAAATACCTACGAGAGTATTGTGATCTTCTAGGTTCTCATTAGATATAATTTCAGTTTCTGAACTGTAAACTACTTCAAATGCATAGAACTATTCATTAAAACATACTGCTTCTAAACAGTTAACCCCAAAAAACTGTGGCCATAATTCCCTGTATTGAAGCAATTCGATATATATCGAAAATCTACCTACACAGTCATTTGAATTCCTTCTGGTTCCTCTCATCTTATTCAACATGAATCAGCTGCCTTCAATTCTATGATTCACAGAGCTTTCACGTCACCTCTCTCCATTATAAATTGCAATAAAGAAATTTTATTATTTAATACTATCGCGAAAAATAACGGTTATTCTCCCTCAATGATAGACAAACTTGTGTCTTAAAGACGTTGGTGAATAGCCCATAACAGTATATATCCTCAAAATTAGTCTGACATCAATACACATCAAAATTCTTCATCAATCTATTTCGGACGAATTTCTAACGAAATCGAAAATAACATCCAACCCCCTAATGTAAACTTAGCCTACAAATCCACAAGCGAACTATCAAATATATTTTTCAATGCCAGAGATAAAGCTACAAAATTAAATAATTCGAGAGTGTGTGAACCAACATGTCCCAACTGTAAAGGAATTTATATTGATCGAACAGGTCGTTTAGAATTAGATGTAAGGAACATCATTCACATTTTTATGAAAACAACAGATTTCCACTCTGGCACAACATTGCTTAGAAAACAATCATATTTTTCCATCAATAGACTATCTACAAATCCCATACCAACCACGAAAAAGTATAAAACTCAATTATCTTGAATCCTTATAAATATTCAAAGCCAAACAATACAGGCAATAATCAAATATTACTTAACGACCTGAGTGATTTATGTAATTCCCCAATATTTCGGATTTTCAAGTAGTTCTCAATTATGCATTAGTAGCCAATGTTAATCTCTAATATGTATTTTACTTGTTCTGTTAACCCATTTCTCTGTACCTTTATATAAGAAAATTGCTAACTATTTGTATTTTAGTGTCACTCATACTTGTCTGATGAGAAAAGAAAGCTCGAATCAGCTTTAACGTTGATTAAATTTTTCCATCTTAAACAGTGGTATTTTTCGCGTAGTAATATTCGCAATCCTCATAATGAAAATATTCTGAATTTTTTAAAAGTGACATCTGAAAAAACATAGTTATAATTTTCTTAAAAAATCATATTAGTAAGTATTTACTTATGGGAATTTGTTCTTTCCACTGTAGAAGAAAAAGTACCAGTATGGTGTATTATTGTAAGATATCTTTGAAATTTTTAGCAGCCATCTGGTAGTATTACTTGAAAATGAAAATTTATTGTATTCTGTATCATCAAATGCCATCTATGAACCTCATCTCAATCTTTCAATCCTGACCTATCCTAACCAGCCAGAATTAGCGATTCTGACTGGCTGAGAAACTTACTTTATGAGGTGCGTTGTCTTCTTTTATACTTAGTCAATGTCATGGATTATCATTGTGAGATATCTTTGGTAACTTTTGCAGCTATCTGATCGTAGTAATTGAATATAAAAATTTATAGTATTCTGCATTATCAAGGGCCATGTATAAACTTCTACTCAATCTTTCAATCCTGGTTGTTAGACAATTCAAGTCATAGACCAAATATAGAAGAAGACAAAATCTAACCTAACCTAACCTGACCTATCCTAACCAGCCAGAATGTCATAGACCAAATATAGAAGAAGACAAAGCACCCCATAGAATAAAATGAAGCTTATTCGCCAGCCAGAATCGTGATCCTGGCTGGTTAGGATACGTTGAAGATTGAAGACTGAGATGAGGTTCATAGATGGTCCCTAGATGGCTCTTGATAAAACAGAATACTATAGTTTTTCATTTTCAGTTACTACTATCAGATGGCTGCTAAAAATTTCAAAGTTATGGTAGAATGATAATCCATGGGCGTACTTTTTTTTTATACAGTGGATACAACAGATTACGATAAGTAAATAAGATTCTTATTACAGAAATAGAGATCTGACTATTTCAAGAAAATTATAACAATACTTTTTTCAGAAGTCAACTCTAAAATTTCAAAATTGTTTCATTATGAGGATTGCGTATATTACTACGTAAAGAATATCACTGTTTAAGATGGAATAGTTTATTCAACGTTATAACTAATTCGGGATTTCGCTTATCATAAGACAAGTAGCGACTCCATTCATCATTGCCAAATTTTTTTCACATTCCACGAAATATAACAATTTTTTCAATACATATCCCATATTTTTGATGAAAGAGTTTCTGGACCAATATTCATATGAACTCTGTATCCTCAATTCACTGAAAGAATTAGCTACTGATGTTTGGCTACATATTTAAACAACACTTTTGAATCTTCGAAAAGTTTAAATTCTATATTGCGTTCATTATTGAAAATACATCCTAAAGTGATTCGAACTTCGTAGACAAACTTCAGTACATCATAGAATATATGATTTCTGGGAAAAACTATCACCTTTTCATAGCAAAAAAGGATGGGATATTTTTAATTGAAAAAGATATGCTGGCGATAATGGGAGGATTATATCGTTGATAAGTACCACCAACAATCCAAATTGGAATTTTTATAGCATTTAAAACAATAACTACAAGACAATTTTAATATAGGGAAAGTAACATGCAATGAATAGCTTTACATCGAAATATTAATTAAATCCCTACGAGAGTATTGTGATCTTCTAGGTTCTCATTAGATATAATTTCAGTTTCTGAATTGTAAACTACTTCAAATGCATAGAACTATTCATTAAAACATACTGCTTCGAAACGGTTAACCCCAAAAAACTGTGGCCATGATTCCTTGTATTGAAGCAAATCTTGGTAAGCCCAATATTTCGCCCACTTGAACAACAGAGAGTTTTTTGTATTTGCTTTCTTTCTACAATCTATAGTGCCACCACGACAACCCAGTGCAATGAGGAGGAAGTTTACTTCCCCTGGATACAAATAACCGGCGGCGAACGATGATTGTTGTCCGTAACTCTGCTGCTGGTGCCTCCTTTCGGGCACCGCCAGATGCGTTGGACTAAACACACAGTGTTGTCAGATTGATTATAGATAGAAAATATCAATTATTTTATAGATGAAGAAAATTATTGAGAAAAATTGCAATCAACGTAGATATATGTTTCGTTTCAAATTTCATATTATATGGAATACGAAATGGAAAATTTTGTGAATAATTCAAAACTATTAAGATTTCGAAGTTAAGTACCTGAAAATGTACGTTTCATCATATCGTTTTTATTAAAATAGATTGGAGCTTTCATACGATTTTATACTTAAGATTACAACGAATACTACATATAGTGTAGGCGAATACAAATGTGTTCAAAAATAATAATCAAGTATACCTTTCGTTCCAAGTCTTGCATATACAATTCATTTTCTCTCAAGATTCTTTATGGCTGGTGGAAATAGTGGTTGGATTATTTCCAAGAAAATCATTTGAGTTTCAAGATGTGATGAAATAATTTATTGTTATTTATTATTATTATTTTCACCAAGAATGGAATGAAAAGGGAACAAAGTATTGTTAGGTAGGAACTGAAAAAATAGCAGTCGGGACATATCCTGCAATCCCACGATTATCCTAGGATCATCTATGCTCGAATTTCCGAAATCACAATATACATTTGCGGTAAATTTAAAAAAAAAATACGTCAATTCCCTCAACATTTAAATTGTTCTGAACAGTAAAGTACGAGAGTAAAGTTGTGGAATGTAAAATCTCTGATAAGATGTATTTCAAACTAGATATTGTCCATCCCTTTTACTACAGGTAATATAGGTGCTGATTATGCTCACTTCGGATATGAGTCCCAAATTATGCTTTTACTTGCTGAGTGGAAACTCGATTGGAAGTAAGACCTAAAAACTCGTTAGAACTCAAATTTCAAATTTTTCTTATAGATGAAAAGGTTTAGAAATTGAGAGAAAAATTATGTTTTTGTTCCCTTAATAGTCAAACTAGAATTCACCAAAATTGGTGGAAAATATTGTGGTTATAACCACGGGAAATATTTCGTCTAGTTAATTCTCTCAAAAATCTGCTCTGTTTGAATGTTAATGCCACAATATTAAAATAGATGCAATGAATATGAGGATCCAATAAAATGTTCCAACACCAACAGATGGCAAAAGATGATAGACAATTGAATGTTCATATTGAAAAAATCTCTATTTGATGCTATCCTTTGGAATATCTTCCAAACTTGGCGTCATACGCAACAGAATTATTAAGTAAACCTTTTTTCTATAGAATACAGGCTTTCCAATTACCAATTCAAATAGCGAAAACAGAAAGTGGTGTAAAAGTACCTCTTCAAAAATGGATCGCTGAAAAGCGTGTTACATCATTAGCTCAATTAAGAAAAAAAATGCTGCAGCGCTTGAAGATGAGAATACATTATAATGGTTGATGTCAATGTGCCATGTTGCAGCTTTCTATAATACATAGTTTCGTAGGTATGATAATTTCTCATTCCCGAGATTTCGACCTTGGTACCCTGGATATAAAAAAAAAGAATCTACGAACCTACGTTTATTCTGAAAGTTGTTGTCATTTGCGAGCAGCAGTCCTGGTACTCAAAATTTGAAAACCCAGTATGTATATATCACCCCTCCGTTTCGATAATTTTGACAGACTAGTTTTTCCGTAATATATTCAATATTACCTAACTACTTTTTGGGCCACTATTTTCATTTATCATTAAAAAACATACAGCAGCACTCTCGGTAAAATGACTGTAATAATCCTAGTCATACAGAAAACGCTGAGCACTCCCGAATGCGAACGAAAATTTTGTTTTTTAATTTGAATATCATCGTTATATCATTGCTATCTAACTTACCCAAAAAAATTATTCGATGGGTATATCTACCATTTTTCTGTAATTCTGTTACGACTATAGTTACTGTGATGTCATAGAAATCCGGATCTGAGTATTTAATATAGAGAGCTCACCTATACTTTATCATAAAATTTCATTTGAAGAACTTAATTTATCCGGCACCAGTGAATACCTGGGGAGCTTTGGAATTTAGAGATCGCAGATCTTTTGTAAATTTAGATCCTAACATCCTGAAAAAAGCAACGATCAATGATTATGTTCCCGAATTGGATCTGTTTAGAAAATGATGGGAGGAAGTTTGAATGTTTGTGAATACTTTTATCGAATTTTCATTACGTGCAATTTTAGACATTATTTTATTCTCATGCATCATTGGTTATGTACTTCGATTTACAATATTCAGTATCCGGTTTTCCATAAGTTACGAAATTTAACTGTATTCTTTTAAATTTTGACTGATTATATATTTGAGTACCTTTCGTTGAATCTACTGCAAGTTCTTAATTTGAATTATCGACACTTTGATCATTAAATTATGAATAATTTCTGTCAACGACCCTGTATATTTTGATTAATTAATTCATTAATAAATTAATTTTCTTTGGTTCCGTTTTCTGATACTCGTTATGGATGGATCACAATCTGACAACCTTGTTTACCGAAAAACTTAGCATTCATATGCAACTGAATCGAAACAATAAAATAATCCTAGGTGTCATCTGGATTTTTCCATCCATATTTCAATGGGTACGAGGTTCATTGAGAAGGGGGATGTCACTTTTTAAGAGTTCGTATATTTCTTGTAGTTAGAAACGAGAATCAATGTTTAGTCTGACTTTTGGGTAAGTGTTTGTTTCTATTTGATTGATTTTGCCTAGAGTAGGTTTATAAAATAAACCTGCAGGGTCGCTATCGATTAAAAATTTTTGTTACTGAATTTACTGAAAGAGCTTTCCCAGTAATGGCGATGGTAAAAAACTCCAATAAGATCCAAGCAATCGTGTATAGATGTTCAGTGAAATATTGTAAAAATGAATATCGCCGCGTGGGGGTTTCAAATTTTTCATTTTTCAGATTTCCGTTGGACTCACGACAAGGTAATTGACTTAGGGCAATCGATCGGCGATATTGAGTGCAATATTGTTAGAGCTCAATATCAGAATACCTTTTTTTGTTTGATATGTATTTGTTCCAGCCTTGTATCTAAACCATAAGATTGAAAGACTTGTATGAGATGAATCATTCGTTTATTTCGTGACACCAACAACACTTTTCATCTCTCCGCGTATATTGCCGTATTTTCCGTAGACGCAACGAGTTTTCGGTATATTTGGTACAGACGTGCTCGTTTATAGTTCATTTTCGAAATGTGAACTAACCTACTAATTTCGATATTTCCAAAAATTTTTAATTGGGACAAAGCGAAAAATTGGTTGAATTACGATTCAAGTTGTGATTTGATAAGTATATTTTCACAAGAAAAGCATTGGTGTTTACCACAAATGTTTGTGATTCAAATAACTACACTTATTCGCGAAATCACAAAACAATCAGAAAATCAAATAGCAACAAAATAATCAGTGCAATGAATGTCGATTTTTCAGTCTCCTGCATTGACCAGAAGCTTGTTGCAATTCTACATGATTGTCAGTTTTGAATAAAATATGTTTTAGATTCACGAATATATTTTGTAATCTGATCTACAACAACTTTGAATGAGATTACAAAAAAAAATTCGTTTTATGTTACAATCTATTTCTTCAAAGCTTAAATTAAATTTACTCCTTTAACTGCGAAATTGCATAATGTGCTGAGTATTTACTGGAAATTAGTATTTCTTATATGTGAATTGCAACAACAATATGCAAGAGAACAATATTCTTGCAAATTACGGGTATCGAAAAAATTGGACACCTGTTCGCTGATTAGTTGCTATAATTCAATTTCCATTTAACACCCGGTATATCATTCAAGTTTTGGAATGATCAGGAAATTTTATACACATATTATATAATTATGTACAACATCTTATATCTATCTTCAATAAATTATTTTCAAAATATTTAGTGTTTTCTTGATTTATCGCAAAAATCAATATCAAAGAAATAAAATTATATATATTATAATAATGAAATTGTATATATACATAATTAATTTCAAAATTATACGAAATAATGTTTTGATGATGAATTTCATTTTTTTGAAATGTAATAACTTATGTATGTTACCTAAATTATTTCATCTTATTTTTATATTCATATCTAACTCTATAAACGTTTCAATTTAATTTTTGTTTGTCAATCGACATTTGAAATTTGAATTTTCATCTATTAATAGAAGTATATTTATGTAGATACCTACGTGTATAATAAAACAAACGTCTGTTGTCAATTTTAGTTTCCGTTATTAACTTGATCATTTGCATAAATTAATTTGATACACATTGCCACTTAATGAATTTCTACGAGCACAAAAAAATAATAATTATTGGCCATAATTTTCAATTATATAACCATAATAATTCTGATATATTATATACATATCAACAATAAATATAATTAGGTTTTCAGTTCTTTTCGACCTAATTTTCAAATCATTCAAATAATAATAATGATAATAAAACCCGTAATTGTATCCTGAGCAAAGTTAATTTTAAGGCAATGCGTCTTTTGTTTTGACAGCTTCTGTTAAAATAGCTGGAAAACTGCAATTTCTTCTAATCAAGCTGAATTTTTGTTATGATGGTCAGTTGGCTTCGCCAATAAATTCTGGGAAATATTAAAACTTCAACCCCTTGCAAATTCTTAGTTTTTTGAAACATCTTGTGAACGACAAGAGATAAGAGGAAAAACTGCAAATAGAAATTGTACGGAGAAAAGGTAGGTACATCGTACGCAACATGCAGTGTTTTCTTGCTGTGCGCTGTGAAAGATTTTCGGTGAAAAAAGTTAGGATATTATACATCGTACGCAACCCATTCTTTGCAACACTGACCAGTAGAAAATGGAGAGTGCGAACATAGAACAAGATAGCGTCAAATTGTTTGTCTATTTTCGTCTCTGTACAGATTTATTTATGAATAAATGAATTGATGTTTTGTTTAGGAATTGTTATGAATCGAATAGACTTTTGTTTACCAGATATTTCGTCGTTCGCTTTATATTTGTTACATTGATTTACCAATTACTTCTTGTCAAGAATGTTGTCGAAATTGCATTTACCATTAACAAAATGCACAGTAAATACCTAACCTAATCTAACCTAATACAATATCTGCAGTTTATTAATTTTCATAATGTATAGATAATATCATAATGATACATCACCTTAAAATAATTATTTAAAAATTACAATTATGTATTGAATTACTTCAAAGTTGTTTCAATTAAACAAAATTAATCATTCTCATCTAAAATGCACTTAACTAAAGATATAAATATTCTTGATGTCTTAATACAATTTTTTCTGGAGGTAAAGTCGGGCATTGCACTTTCGAAACTGAAAATTATTTTCAGAGCAAACTTTGGGGTCCGAATTCGAATTTTCAATTTTACATTCCTATTTTGAAAAAAGCGTGCTACACTCTTTCATAAATTTGAATTAAAATGCGTATAACTTGTATTGGAGTCATATTATCTCTTCTTCTTTCCTCCTATTTGAAAATTAAACATTCATAGATTGTCTCTACAAAGAGATGCCAAAGTAGGATGGATATTTATAATATTTTGTGTTTAAGTATATATGGGATTGTGAAAATATATATTGGAAGCTATTGATATATAATTGAACATATTTTCCCTTTTCTGCATTTCTCATTCAATCCTAGACTACGTAATTTAGAAAATGAGTAAAACCCTGTTTTCCTATTCATGTCTACGCTCATGTCAGCTAAATATCATGGGTTCTTTCGATTTCACATGTCATCTATGTGCCATATCAGAATAATTCACTCATTATTTTGTCGTATTTGTGCAGAACACTGCACTTATAGATATAGTACCGCACATACAGTCTATTATCAAGGAGGGCGCCAGCAGACGGACTGTTTCGTTCGTACGTCAAATTCATTATACTGTGCAAAGACGATTTATATACTCTTAGTCTATGTACTGTGTGAAAACTTTACGTGGAAGTGGGTTCTTCATCAAGAGTATATAAATCATCTTTGCCAAAGAATAAGGTCTTACATAGAAGCCCAGAAGTCGCATTTTCTTGACTCCGGGATTTTCTAGTAGGTACTCTGACCAACAGGTGGCGTAAAGATGAATATAATGCAACGATTTGTACAAACCGCAGCTGCCGTCGACAAGAGAGACCAGTTCGTCGTGGTAATGTATTGTGAATGTATGTATGTGTATGACGGTTTTTATACAAAAATTGTTGATAACGAAAGATTGCATTTTTCTGATTGCCGACGATTGCGAATGGAGAAGATAAATCAAAATAAATTAAACCTATACTCCATGAAATTAACCTTCGCAAACGTTTTCTTTTGGTTTTTCAATCGTCAAAATATTGTTTATAGATGAACGATACTTGTGATCATCGTAAATTTGTTTGATGTTTTCAGTCGGAGATTAATTTACTATAAGTTAAAATGATTAAGTGCGGAAATTTGTCGTCAAAATCGATTGAAGAACCAAAATACAAAACCTAGTAGAACATTGAAAAAACTGCGACACGAATGATTCGCTGGGCACTTTTTTCAACTTACTTCATACATCTAAAACTATAATTTTATTTTTTAAGAATACTTCAGTTCAAAAATTCTTTTGTATCTGCTAGTTTCTGTAATCAATAGGAGTAAGTAAATAGAAAATAATTCATTCCCACCCTCTCCTGATGGAAAAAGTCTCATCCCCTTCACGTGGTTTCCATCGGACGATGACACCTTTGTTAATTCAAGCAAACAAACATTTTTGTGCGGCTTATATCACGAAGGTGGCATTGACTAAGCATGAGACACTTGTTTAAAAGTTAAAAAAAAAATAAACACATGATCGATAAAGTATGATCGTTTTCATTGACAAAGATGATTTATATACTCTATACTTGGTCTATGTCATTGACTAACTGGTCTTGTCGACGACTGCTGCGGTTTGTATCACAGAACTGACATAGGAGCTGTTCTGTGGTTTGTACGAATCTTTGCGCCACCTGTTGGTCGGAGTACCTACTAGAAAATCCTGGCGTCAAGAAAATGCGACTTCTGGGCTTCTTTGTAAGACAGTATTCTTTGGTATTGCCTTCTGCGGTTTCAGGTTTAAGTTTAATTTAAATTTTAATGAATGTGTTTTGTCCAAACGAAGAGAATTAATTGTTGTTTTATGTGTTTGAAGTGATATCGAAAACATTTTATACAGTATGCCAACAATTATACTTCTAGATGTGTCTTTATCAATGACTAAACCAATTGAAAGTGAGAATCTGGAACTGACTGCCAAGCAATTAGGAATATTTGGCATAAATGCATTTTTAGACCATGTCAGTGGCAATACTAAATTGGAATTCATAGCACTGGTAATTAAGAGATAATAGGATTCTTTTAAGGTTGAATTGTTAGTTACTGAATCCTCTGATTTGTTCATTTTACATTTCATTTGATTTGATGATCAAACAATTATAGAGTAAACGTAGTTTTTCTGTGATATATCTGTTGAAGGCTGAAAGTTATTTTAAACACGGTAGTCCTTTCTCTTATAATTTTTCAAGTCCTCAATTTGAACTTTTATCAAACATTTCATTTTTCTTATTCGAGAAAAGATCTCATATATCATTTTATGAACGCTATTTTGATGTTTCCAATAAGCACTTGTCTTTTGATTTTCATTTGATACAAAACTGCAATCTTTGTTGAATCTTACGAAATAAGAATAACCTAGTATACGATATAAATAACTTGAATCAATATGATTTTCATCATTTAGTATTTGTTAAAATAGTTATTAGGTTACACATGAGATATTGAAATGATTTTGTTATTCATGCATAAACAATACCTTATATATGGATAGCCGAGAAATTATCACAATCGAATGATTCCACAAAATACATGATTTGGAGATCTAAAATGAGAAAACCCTAAAAAAGTGTTTTGCAAGTAAAATTTTGACTCTATGTGTTTGTAGTTCAGAAAAATTTGCACTTCTAAGATGAAGGTAGCCGGTTTTTATATTCTCATTTTGACTCGAATTTGACTGATTTTGAATCTTATCGCATCAGAGTTTTTATGTATTATAGGGAGAGTTACAGAAGATATTCCGTTATTTCTTATGATTTTTTTATTGTTTCAAACACTTATATAAAGGAAAAAAGAATCAAACAACTAAATCACCCATTCCTACTTGAGGTATGCAATGTTCTTCACCAACATCTTCCTAAATATCTGGTGCTCCAGGTTCCAGTAATGGAAATCTAGTTCTCTTTTGTAATAATTTGGAATATCGACTTTTTGGAAGGTTGCTAATCTGGACAAGAGTGGGATTAATTGAATTCATATATATTTTCCTTTCCTTTTAAACCTTTATTTGTACTCATCTGATCTGAAAAAATTTTTGCCTCCTATATAAATGAACCATTTTCTTGTGTCATAATAAATGCTTCCGCTAGTTTGAATTGGAAATGCTATTGGCCTGGAAGTTGAATTACATCTTGGGTATCAAATTTCGAATTAAGTACAACCGCATCCTGTCGCAAATGATATAGTGTAGACAACTCCAAGTACTATTTTGGCTTCTTTCATTTCAATAAGGGCTAAAAGCCTGTTGGGAGGGGTGAGCAAATGACCAGATATTGAGGAGATAACTTCAATTTTCGTATTTCTGCAGGTGCTTTGTTAGACAACGGTTTGAAGAGCGTGTCCAATAAAATTATATTTTTATTTGCTTATCACATTCTTCTGCAACCAAATGAACAGTATGAATACCTGCCATTTTGATATTACATGTAAGGTGAAACAAAGCAGAAGAAATATCATTAATTTGGGGTATTTGAGGAACCTATCATAACAGTGATTCTCCAAGGTGAACCTGACGAGAGTAGTAAAGAGTGGTATGGAACTGGCAGTGAAGGCTGATTTTTTTGGTAGTCGAATTACAGTAATTTTACTTTTGCTGGTCCATCTCTCAGAAAAAAAAAGCTTTCACTTCTAATTTACGAACTGTGAGTGTTGGTGAAAGATATTCACTGAATCAAAGATAAGCTTCAAAGAGGAATTGAGTAATGTTGATTGGTCAAGAGTTTATAATGAGTCTGAACCTAACAAAGCATATGATATATTTGATGGTATCATTCAGTCAATAAGTGATCGCATATTTGCCATGAAGTCAATACAATCGCAAAAACAAAAACCATGGCTTTACTGTTGGTATCAAAACTTCCTCCAGGAATAAAATGGAGATATATAAAAAGAAAAACGAAGGACAGGTATCTGATGACTTCTTTAGAGCATACAGTGGAATACTTAGAAGAGTTGTTAGACAGGCCAAGAGGATGTACAATGAAGAGTGCATATTACGATCAAAAAATAAAAATTTTGCAACATGGAACTTGATAAGGATGCACAGCAATAGGGTCAGAAGGGAGGTCTCTATTTTGGAGGAACTGAGTGGCGGAGAGCAGGAATATCAGGAAGTATTGAATGATATTAATACATTTTTTGTGAATCAGGGCTCCGAGTCTTCCAGCAATATTGGTGATTCGAGGGAGCAAGGCTCTGGTCTGGGACAAACTGGTTCTTACCCATGTAGCAGCCTTGTGCTTCTATCAATGGATTCTGGAGAGGTCATCAATCTAATCAGCTCTGTGAAGAACACAAAATCTGTGGGGCTGGATGGAATTCCTGTCAAAATTATTAAGATGGTTGCAGATGACATCTCGCCTGTTCTGGCATATCTGATAAGTCTCACTTTTGACATTGGTGTATATCCTGATAACCTTTAGATGGCCAAGGTGAGGGGGTGCAAACAGCTTATGGGGAACTACAGACCTATATCTATACTCAGTAATATTGGCAAGATATTTGAAAGAGCTATTTACAACAGAATTGTCGATTTTTTTGAGACTTACAGGGTACTCTCAGAATACCAAAATGGCTTTAAAAAGGGTAGGACTACGACAAGAGCTATATATCAGGCTACAACAAAGATTCTCTCCTACTTGAACAGTGGCAAAATAACAGCACTGATGTGTCTCGATCTCAGAAAGGCCTTTGACTCCGTCAACCATGAGAAGTTGTTTGAGAAGATGTATGCAGTTGGAATTAGAGGCAGGCCTTTGGATCTGCTTCGGTCTTATTTATCAGGAAGATCTCAATGTGTTGCTGAAAAAGAGCCTACAACTGGAATGACACTGCAGTCAACGATGCTGGCATTGAAAGAGGGTGCCGCAGGGGTCGGTTTTGGGTCCCCTCCTTTACCTGATTTATACCAATGACTTACCTGATTGTACAACTGAATTCATGGTCCAATTTGCAGATGACACTTCTCTGGTGCTCGCCGATCCGGTTTCTCTGGATTTGGTAGTGGACGATGTGCTTGTCGATATTGATGCTTGGTTTTCTTGAAATGAGTTGAAAATGAACAGTCAAAAGCACAAACTTGTCAGGTTTGTATATGGAAAAGAACACATACCCATATCTTATGGATATAAGATTGCCATGGTTTCATCTAATAGCCTTAAATTCCTGGGTGTTTCGGTTGACTATCGACTAGATTGGGGTGATCATGTAGACCAACTTGCAAACGATATGGCCAGATATGTGTATGCACGAAGAACACTGTCCGAACTCGTGAATGTCTCCACAGCATTTACCGCATACAATGCATATATTGATAGTAGGCTGAGATGCGGTATAGTTATATGGGGGAATTCATCGGATATCTTGAGGCTCCTTTTGTTGCAGAAGAGATATATTTGTGGGATTCTTAAGCTGAGCAAAACACAATCATGCAGGGCTCACTTTGTGGGAAGGTCAGTGCTAACTGTTGTGAGTCTATACGTTTATGAAGCAGTTATGTTCATACTTAATAATAGAGACCTGTTTGTGGAGACTAAGCGTGAACATGAGCATAACACGAGAGCTGAGAACGATATGAGGCTACCTAGATTTAAGCATACTTACCTTCAGAACAACTCTGTTTATGCTCTCTTGAAAATTTATAATCACATTCCACAGGAGGCACGAGGGTGGCCACAACATATGAGAAGAAGATTAAATACTTACCTTAGGAAGACACCATACTACACTCTCCAGGAGTATTTTGAGGACAATATTTGTCTCAGCTGATTTTGTCTCTTATTGTTAGGTCTTTATTCTGTTTACACTGTTTGTTTCTATGTATTTTATGTTTATGATGACGTGTTCTACAACAATTTATGTTTATGTGGAACAAATAAATGGATTGAATTGAATTGAAATTAATTGTGTTCCGTTTGTAGTTCCGCCTTCATGTTAGGATCCTTTTCTAACTTAATATTTCTGGTAAATTCTAGATATGTCGAACAAACCTCTTTTCTGAGTGAACTAAATCCATAATTGAAATTTCTATGGAATTGGTAACGGAAATAGAATTCCTCATCTTTGAGATGTAAAATATGCAAAATTTCATCTCAATACAATTTCCATATTTTAGCTGTCTTAAAATCTGAATTGAGGTATTTCTAGTTTTTTTTTCCCTGTATAATAGTGTTATTCTCTAGGTTTGAATTTTTTTATAAAGTTCCAGAAGTGTAATTTTTTCTTTTCAAATCTTTGTGAATGGCGATCACCTCTTCTGGTCCTGATGCTGATTGACCAAAATTAAAATGCTATTTCAATACCCTCGTCCACTCTGTGTTATCGTACATGAATCTAAGAATCAAAATTCTGTTTGTAGAAAATACTGGAAGAACAGAAATTCAGATGTTTCAGTTTCTGATATGCAGTCTTAAATTTTATTGTATGTTGAAATCAAATTATCTTACTAAATTTAATTTGGCTTGGAAAAAAAAGAGCTTGAACATCTTGTAGAGACAGAGTTTCACAGAAATATGCTTCAATTAGATCAATGCACATTAAGGAAAATAAAGTAACTGAGCAGCCAAGAACCTACAAGATGCATTCTCTTATTTGAGAACATTCCGATAATAATATAAATTATTAGATTTATAGTATATTATTATTTTTCCCCAAGAACGTTCAATTCAATATGCGCATTGATACATCAGTCATGTGACGTTTTCAAGCATTCTCATTAGTTGGAATTGATTTCGAGCATTTGAAAGTAAGATACTCCTAAAGACTAAAAAATTGTGTTTGTTCAAAGGTTGAATTAGGAAATTACAACTAATTTTTCATTCTGGAATCTGTGTTTACGGTAGAAAGTTACATTATGAGTTACTTTGTTTTCTTAAGCAATCGAAAATTCAGCAAGTAAGGCAGTTACATCATCATCCAGGCCTCCTAAGTTCCCATCATATTTTCTTTGCTCTAATAGAAGTTCAATGTATCAGTACGACAAAAATTAGTTTCCCTTTCAGATGCAGATTGTATCAGAGAACCCTTTTCTACACCTTTAGACACAATGCTTTCCTGTTCTATTGATTCCTTAAGATCAGCAACTTCAGCCTCACTCAACTAAGAGAGGACAAATTATTCATATTCTCGCACGCGTCCTCACGAATTATCCATGGATGATGTAAAACTGTTGAAAACTGCTATTTTATGTGCTGCAACAAAGTAATGGCAAGTAGGTATTGTATTCCCTACCCCATGCTGTCTTATGAAAGAAAACAAATACTCTATTGGATCCTGATTGAATTACTGCAAATACCTTCCTTTTCTAACGGACTTCGAATATATATCATAGATCTCATTTTTCAAACACGTTCCAGTAGTTTACCTTCGCGAAATGAAAATCTGTAAACAAATGTTCAGCAACAGCAGGGCCTCTGAAGGTTCCTTTTCATTGGAGCGATTTAACACAGATTCGAAAGATCACGTGATTTCCAGCGTTGACGGTTGAAAGTTGGGAATTTCGAACTTTATAAGAGGCAGCCACTGGAAGAATCATGTGAGTTTAAATTTTCTGAGAATTGCCAATAAAAAACCCAAGGCATCCAGTTTCCTTTGATACAAGATGGCTGTCGCAATTTATCGTCGTCCAATTATTACACTATATCGGCTATCACGTGAAAAACAGTCCGTCTGCTAACGCCCTCCTTGATAATGGACTATATGTACTTTGTGCGGTACTATATCTATTAGTGCAGTGTTCTGCAGTTCTGCACTAATACAAAAATATACGTGAACTATTCTGGTATGGCAGATAGATGACGTGTGAAATCGAAACCTATGATATTTCGCTGACATAATAGTGTTTTACTCATTTCCTACATTAAGTAGTCTAGTGTTGATTATTGAATCATTGCGAAATAAAGAGAGGGACAGTGGTCTCAATAATATGTCAATAGCTTTTCAATTTATGTTTCTGAAAACCCTATATATTTAAACACAGAATATTATAAATATCTATTCTGCTTTGGAATCTCTTTTCGGGGAGCTACAGACATGAATGTTTCATTTTCAAATCGAAGGAAATAACACTGAACATCTATTAAAATGACACGCATTTGTATTTAAATTTTTAAAGTACCATATACAGTATAGCATGCTTTTTTCAAAATGGGAATATAAAAAAAAATTTGATTGAATTCAGACCTAAAAGTTTGGTTTTGAGTTCAAATTACTAATCTACCTACCTAACACTTAATTGCTTTGAAAATAATGTTCAGTTTCAAAAGTACAATGCCCGTTGCCTCCAAAAAAATCATAGAAAAAACAAGAACAACTATACTTCAAAAATCCTTTGATTTACTCACCGTGACAGTGAAAAATGGTATTCATTATACATGTTTTTGAATAGGTACAGGCATAACAACTGACATTCACTAGGATGTCATCCTGCAGATTAAAATTTTTATACCACAACCATGGAAAATGAGTGGGACCATGGATATTATTTTCCTGATCTGTGATATAAAGCTTAACATATCATGGCGATAGCAAGGAAGCGGAAGTATCATCATAATTAACTATCATGATAGTTACGCTTCGCAGGCCCGCCGCTAGCGGTTTGAACGCCGGTGTGCAATTCCTATCGTGCCGCCCCTATCTAACTACAAAACCTAGGTGTTTATAAAAATGTGAAAAAAAATGCTGTACAGTGAAAAACTATGTTATATTAGGTTATTTTATACAAAATAGATACACTAATACCACATTAAATGAAAAAATGAAGGCAAGAAAGGTGCAGTTTATACATATTATGTAGGTAGGTAT
The DNA here is from genome assembly GCA_013387265.2 of Cryptolaemus montrouzieri. Classification (NCBI taxonomy): domain Eukaryota; kingdom Metazoa; phylum Arthropoda; class Insecta; order Coleoptera; family Coccinellidae; genus Cryptolaemus; species Cryptolaemus montrouzieri. Next base: position 58,003,039 of record JABFTP020000185.1, read on the forward strand.
AGGTATTAAGTTATTTTACAGAAACTGCACCTTTCTTGCCTTCATGTTGGCAAAATCAGCTATAATTTTTTTGGTGTCTAGTCTATTTAGAATCTCATGTTCAATTGAAATTATTGCTAAATTACTTAGTCTTTGCTGGTGCATAGTTGATCTCAAATAGTTTTTTATTATTTTTTACTTTGAAAATGACCTTTTACCAGATGCAACTGAAACCGGCAATGTAAGTAGTATCCTTAGCGCTATTGCTGTATTCGGAAATGTTGACATTAATTCATTAGCAAAAATGTATTGCAATAGGGTTTGTGGATCATTAGACTGGTTTTCAGTTAAATGCAACTTTAAAGCATTGATTTCATTAAACATATCTATACCGTCAATATCTGCGTCACTACTTGAACTATCTTTTAGCTTCACATTCAAATCTTTACAATGTTTCATTAAATCATCTTTGGAGTAACTAAACAAGTTATTATTGGTGTAAAAGCCAAAAACGTCGGTAAAAGTTTCCAACTCATCGAATCTACGTTTTAAAGAAGTTAAGGTTTGGTCCAGGATCCTAAAAAAAACATCTACCTTGTATTTTGTTTTAGGGTCTAGTAAGACTTCATCACTCTGTTCATACTGAAATTGAGTTGGTTTTCTTCGTGGACGAACGGTATCTATAGGCGGAAAATCTGCATCTACATTAAGTTCCCGAGCCACAGTGGCAGCTTCTTCTAACACCCTTTCGAAATGCTCATCTGTGTGATATTCGGTGAATTTATGAATCAATTTATTTAACAAATTTATGCAGATTTGAGTATTTATTGTGGGGTTTTGCATCATTTTGCTAATAGCATTAATTTCGTTTAAAATATCAAACCAAATTACAACTAAGCGAATAAATCTATAATTATGAATATTCAAAGCAAGCGAATGTGCTTTGTGAGTTGTTGTACAATCCCATTCCGACGAATTGTTATCTGATATTTCAAGTAAAGCGTCAAATATTTTTTCGAGGTGATACCGTAAAGGTTTGACTGCATCGATTCTGCTAGACCATCGCGTGGCACTTAATGCCTTTAGTTTTAAATCAGGTAAATGCTTGCAAATTATGGACCACATTTTGGTAGAAGACGAAAAGAAAACGTAAATTTCTTGAATTAAGTTGAAAAAGTTGACCGTGTCGTGCGTTATATTTGCCGCATCGTTAACGACCAAATTGAGACTATGCGCCGAGCATGGAACGTAAAATGCACGATTATTCATTTCCAATATTTTTTTTTGTAATCCATTGTGTTTTTCACGCATATTAGAACCATTGTCATAACCTTGGCCACGTAAGTTTTTAATATCAAGGTTTAATTGCGAAAATAAATCTAAAACAAAATTTAATAGTCCTTCACCTGTGGAGCTGGTTATCGGACAGATGCCAATAAAACTTTCGCATATTGTAACATTTTAGTTTCACTGTTTAAAACAACATACCTTAGTATAACTGTAATTTGTTCTGTGTGACTTACATCTGGTGTGCAATCTAATATGATAGAGAAATATTTTGATTCTCTGACTTTGTTCAGGATATAATTTTTATGGTCGTGCCGAGTAAATCAATGATTTCATTCTGAATCTGATCTCCTAAATAGTGAGTCATGCGAGTTGAATCGAATTTCGAGGCTTGAATTCTGTGAATATGTTCCCGCATAACTGAATCAAAGGATGCTATCATTTCTATTGCTTTGAGAAAATTACCATTATCATGCTCATATAATATTTTGGACGAGCCCCTAAACGCCAGACATTGATGAGATAAAAATTTTATAACAGCTATGATCCTTTCCAATACATCACACCATTGTTTTTTTTCAGATTCTAATAGTCTCAGTTGCATTTGATTTACAGTAGTTTTATTTTTCAACATATGATTTAGTTGGACCCAACATTTTAAATTTTCGCTATGGGAAATGCTTGTTTCGTGTCGTTTTAAGGTAGATGACAGATGTTGCCAATCGGAAAAACCGCTTGGAGCTGACAGACTACTTACAATTTTACTGAATATTTCACAACAAAAACAATAGACTGAATCTTTTGACGTAGAGTGAACAAGCCATTCTCTGTTAATTTTTTCTCCATTAGGAAGATTTCTAGAGTAATAACTGTTTGCAAATTTTCTTCCATCGATATTAGCAGGAAAATTGTGGTTAAACAGCTGCACGGGACCACGGCTAACCAAAATATTAACAATATCATTAGTCATACCGGCGGGCCACGAACCTGGATCATCACCACAATCTAAACAGCTACTTGATGAAGATAAATTGCTTACAGGTTCTTTAGCACTACTTTCTCTTTTTTTAGTTTCACTGGAGTCTCCTTCTGAAGGACTAACATTTTTCTCTTCAGATACCTCCATAACTTCTAGATTTAAAGCTGCGCTTGTTGAAGCTACATCTACGTCAACATTCTCTTGACATTCAGAGTCCCTATTTTCTGGTTTGCTAAAAATTTCTCAAGAGATCCCGCTAGTTTTTTTTCTCTGTATCTTTTCTCGTTTTTGCCGTCGAAATTGAGTCCTGAAATTTTTTCCTTTTTGCGGTTCCTGGAATTTTTTCAAAAGTTTAGTATACGGTTGTACAAAAGTAACTTAAATTCCAAAGGGGTCGATCATTCCACCCATTATTGCGAACAACCTTTACTAGGGGTCAACACTGAAATCGCGAAAAAATCAGCTTTTCCATACATTTTGTATGGAATAGTTATTTTTTCGCGATTTCACCGTTGACCCTATAGTAAAAGTTGTTCGTATTTATGTAGAATCACTCCTTTCGGGATTTAAGTTACTTTGTTACACCCTGTATAGGTATAATTTTAATATTTTTTTATAAATCTTCACTCTTAAGTTGTATAACAGAAAAAATACCCTTTAAATCACAATAATAATCACAATACTACTGCGAAAAAAATGTTCATACCTACTGCACACAAATGTAATGGAATAACTAATTTTTTTTCGCGACTTCAGAGTTGACCCCATAGTAAAAGTTGTTCGTATTGATTAGATGGAACGTCCCCTTTCGTTACTTAAGTTACTTTTGTTACACTCTGTATTAATTTTAATACATTTTTTTAATAAATCTTTACTTTAAGTTTTTCAGTAAAATAATCTTTAAATTTTACATGAATACCTGCTGTTTATATGAATGCGCCCATATGCTGATTAATTAAACAAAGACACTTACCATAATTATGATTTTCTGCGCCGACGGATAATATAAATAATTTTCTAAATTATTTTTATAGTCACACTTCGCACAAAAATATACAGAATATTATTAATTTTAAGTACCCTGGACCGTTTCCGGATCTCACATTAGGGCTATAACCAAATAATTGAAGTTTGTTGTTCACTCACATCACTTTCGCATTTGTGTTAAATAAATAAAAACAAAGAAATGAGTATATAGTTTCAAGGGGATTTCCCCTGATATCTGTGGGATTTCCCTATTTCGCATAGAGCACGATACGATTAACTTTGTTCTCATGAATTTCAATAGATGGTGCTATGTAATGCTATGATATAAAAGAAATATTTGGGCGCCGTTCATCATATTATTTTTATAAGGATAATCTTTTTAGTATTGTGAGGTGACAATGTCTGAATTTTAGTCGATGATTGTCTGATTTGCCGCCCCCCTGAATGCGCCGCCCGCATTGCACGCCTTGCACGCCCGCTTACGGCGGGCCTGACGCTTCGTTATCAGATTAAGAATGTAATCCCTTGTTTTTCTAGCTTTGATTTGATATATAGTAGTGGCCTACCACTTTTGCTCCTTGAGATGGCCGATATTCCCAAATTTGGATATATAATATATATATATATATATATATATATATATATATATATATATATATATATATATATATATATATATATATATGGGGTATTTCACCCCATTCTGCATTATGCAGGAGTTGTAGTTACAGATCAAAGTAATGATTTTTTTCAATGGGACGCGCTATATTCCACTTCATTCTTGAATTTCTTAGGAAATAAGGTTGAGTTTCTTCAACATCCCCAATAGCTTTCGAAATATTTTACATAGTCTGAAATTTTTGAGTACTTTTTTCAAATCGCTTGTTCTACCTCAAATAATCCACCGAGAGGCTCATTTTAGGATAGATTTCTTTAAAATCCTCTCATTATATTTCAGGATATTTGCTCCTCAAAAATATATATATATATATATATATATATATATATATATATATATATATATATATATATATATATATATATATATATATATATATATATTTCATTTTATTTCCATTTCTTCAAATATATATATATATATATATATATATATATATATATATATATATATATATATATATATATATATATATATATATATATATATATATATTTATACAGTACTGAGGAATCTTCAGTAACGACTTTTTAAGTAGTACCTATAAAAGACGATGCAAATGCATCGCTTTCATGTAAATCGCAATTCCCTAATTATCTTATTTATTCCTCATATTAATTACACCTGAGACCGACTGAAATCGGTCAAATGGAAAGCCATGTGATCGTCTAGTACCTGAACTTGCCTTGAAGTTCTTTTAATAAAATAGGGCTCTTTTCTTTGTTGTGTTGTCTATTTGTAGTAACCTACTCAAGTTCTTCTATGTGAGGTTTGATGTGATGCGACCAATTCCTCGTCGCTTATACCATAGGTAAGGAAATTAGAAAATCAAAAAACAGATTCGGTAACAATGTCTATTTGACCCGTGCAGCATTAGTATTAAATTCTTATCCTTACATTCTTTGGCTTCTTTGAATGAATTCAATGAAATATCAGATCATTTAGGTACAGGCCCAATCAGCCCTCACCTATATTTTGAGTGGAAGTTTTTATATTAGATTATTATAAACACACCTAATTTGTCCTCACCCATATTAAGAGTGGAAGTTGGAATATTTAAATATTATAAACAGGCTTAATTGGTCCTCATCTATATTCTGGCTGGAATTCGGATATGAGATTATTATAGACAGGCCTAACCGGCCCTCGCCCATCTTATGAGTGGTAACTGACTCTACATAAGGTTTGGTAATATGATATCATGTTTTCTGAATAGGTCGTTGCCCTGATACTCAAAACTCTGGAAGATTTGCTTTTAAAATTCTAAGGAACACGTCCACAGCTGACAACTTGCAAGCGTTAATTCGCTCGCGTATTTTCAATCGAAATCAGTAATTCTTATAGTATCCAAACGTTATATATGGAACTAGAGGTAAGCCCGTAAACCCATACGTGATTCTTTTTGCTCAACTGAGCGCCAACGGGCAGTATTAAATTTTTGTTTTGTTTTGTTTGCGCAATATTAATTATATTGTGTCACTGACTGCTGATCATATTCTATTCCCATATCGCGGACTTGCCAACCAGGGAACCATGCCCTCTGACCATACACCTGTATGTACCACAAACGTCACATACATTCCACCAACTCAGACATTCTTCAAAACTTTCATACCGACAACATACAAGCCTCAATGCCTGTGGGTTCATACATGCGTATCGTCTCTAAAGCCATTTATTTATACTAATGAGTTATGGATATTATTCGTAGGAGATTATTACACCTGAATACAGGGAAAGTTCCCTTATTGAGCTTAAGACTATGGGACATCAAATCTATAATTTGAAAGTGAGATCTTCCCCATAATCGGATACAATATAAATATCTTCGTTACAGTATGTTCTGCTAAGTTATAAAATGAGATAAATATAAATACTGAATAAATGGATTATGATATTTCAAATAGATAATTGGCCCATTTATAGAAGCAAAGATAAGAATCAATATCAAATGTTCTCACATTCAAATGTATCATTCATCAGATTATAAACAAAAGATTTTGATTGGCTAAATGGTTTGGTAAGATTTCAATAAGATCAATTTTGTGAGTTAAAAAGTAACGTTCCGAATCAATATTGAGCTTCATTACATTTCAAATTCAAATAGTTACCAAGTCATTGGAATCAGTATACAATCGTATCATTGGGTTTCAATAATGTTGCAAGTTAGGTTAACAAATGTTGAAATCAATATTAAAGGATTTGAATACACTTCACATAATTTGTCGAGTTAGGAGAACAACTATGAAAATCAATGCAAAATTATTCAGTACACTTCAAATTTTACCAAGTTATGAAAGCAAAGGTTTAAGTCTTAAAATAACTCTTCAAAATAAATATTAGAAAATGTCGGTGCAGTTCAAATAAATCATTTGCCAAGAAAAAAAATATGTGAAAATAATTTGGAATCTGAGAAGTGATATTTCAACTTGTCCTCAGTGCGTTTAGAAATTACGTAGCATATACTTCAAGGAATTCGTGAAAATTAAATAGTGAACAGAAATATTGAAGGAAATTCAGAACCTGTGGGACACAGCGGGAACGGTGCTTTTTCTTCCCCTGTGAGGCTTCTCGGAGAGGAACAATCTGCGTCTTCCATTCTTCTGGACTCATGTTACGCACGATTAATAAACTTCAAATTCAATTCCGATTCACACGAGTGAGTAAATTCACTGAGCTTCGCTCATATACGTGACCCAGCAGCCCTTACAGCCTCACTTCCCTCTGTCCATGGTACTCAAGTGCCTGTTACATAGTCTTTTAGAAACGCGTTCCTTCTTCGCGACGTGGGAATTGCTGTGTTAGAAAATACCAGATGTCGTGTGGAATCGTGGATACGAAAGGGTGCTTAACGGCCTTCGACTTTAAAGTCAAATATTGTTTACGCTTTTGTGTGATTTCAAGCTGCTTTAAAAATACGTAATATTTTACTATATTGAGAGTTTAAAATAAAATTATTGAATCATTCTGGCACATGACCGCCTTTTCACTGTAATTTTGAATTCCTCCAATTGAAACCACATTTTGTTGTATTACATTTGTTAGCGCATTTTCCATTGTTTCTTCTGTTAGACTATGGCGTATAAAATTGTAGAATAGGTAGACTGGTTGGAATAAATGAGATTGCTCTTCACTGCAATAATGGAAAATGCGCCGGTTTACATAGCCATTATTGTGAAAGAAAATAGAATAATCACCTAGAAATCTCCATTTCTTCATTGGACAGTTCTTGGTAGCGTTAGATGGCTTATAGGTGAAAAATATTTTGGATTCACTGGGTATACGAATTTCTGTTTCTTGGCTAATGTTCCGCTGACTTATACTGTCTCTACAACAAAGGCAATAATAGTAATTTCGTTTCTTCATTTCCATCGACTAGTTTCAAACGGGTTTCTTTTGCCTACAGCCCGAGCTAGTGGCATGTATGACGTAAGGTTTAAATTGTTTGGGTGACGAGTTTATAGTCGCTCTAGTGTCTCGCGCCGACCGCCTATGAGCACTTGGACAAATACTGCCAAATGCACCGCACACAGCGTGATTTCATTGTTTCTATTTCATTTGAGAATTGACTTTCGCCAAGTGAATGACGTCATCTTTTCAGTTCTGCTACGTTGTGTTTTTAACTCATTTTAATGAAACAAGTTCAAGATGAACAAGAAAATAGATCTAGGTAATCTTTACCGCAAACTGTATGAATTTTGTAGTGCAGCTTTACATCTTTACAAAGTTATATTCTCGTACAAGAATTGAATCACAATGATCGCCTCCGAGGATTATAATTCTGCGAAATCATGCAGACAATTTGTGATCGAAATGAAAACTTCGTCTCAAATGTCTAATTTACCAGTCAAGAAATTTTTCACCGCAACGGTGTAGTAAAGAGGCAGTATTGCGTATATTGATCTGAAGAAAATCCAAACTGGATTCAAGAGCAACATAATAAATCGCGTTAAAAGCCAATGTATGGACTGGTAAGACAATATGATCGAACCATTTTTATTTCCAGAAAATATCGCGTTTTTTACTTATTTGAATTCATTGTAGTTTGAATTCCTGTCAGCTTTAGAAATCCCCTCAAACCTGATCAAAATAAATTCGAAATGCGGCGTCCATAAATTTGTTTCCAATAAGATCCCCAGTATGCTTCTCGATTTGATGTTTTCGGGAAAACGGATTAGCTGATAGGGAGCCATTGATTGGTCAGCAAATTACTGGACTTCCATTTGTTATTAGAAATTCAAAGATTTAAGTTTTTTGAATGCTCAAAAAATATGGAAGATCTGAAATGCCACATAGAATAGAAGTACAGAATGTTTCACCGGAAAATTTACGAAATGATTTTGGCCATTGTCAAGTTGCTGACAGTTGAGCATTCACTAAAATGCTATCTTGATATTTATCTGCTGAATTTTCAACATATTGTTGTTTTTCATTATAGGTTGTTCTTTTTTTTGTTTTAATATTTTGCGGTCTTGATTTTTGAACCATATCCATTTTTCTTTTTGACAGATCAACGAAGAGTAATTCCGTTACAGGGATCACATTTAGAGAAATTTCACATTGAACAACCGTTATTTCAAACTGCACAAAAAGCTATGAACGTACAGAATAAAGCAAGGTTTGTTCAATGACATATTTCACGTCATATAGTGCCTCTTCAAAGAGAGCCGATGAAGTCCTATTTTTCTCAAGCTCTATCAAAAATGAAAATGAAATTTAACATGAGGTGGAAAATTGAAAAATTATCACCTTGTTCGAGTGCTTTTCATGAAAATTGAAAACTGTCTGATTCTTAAGGTAAATCAGTACTTTTCTCTCTTTTGAAAATGAATTTATAATTATCTATATTATGATTTCTCTGTAAAGTATGAATCAATTTTATTGAAACATCAAGAATATTCATATCTTCAGTTAAGTGCATTTAATGAATGAATTAATTAATTGATTCTAAGGTTTGTTAGAATACAATTCAATTCAAATTTTCATAAAAAGTCAAATTTAGTTGTACATAAAATAATCTAAATTGAATTTTTGTAAATAATAAAAAACAGGTACTGTGTTTTGAGGAATTTTACTTAATAATTGCGATTCGTAACGCGTTTCACTACACCGTAGCTTCTTCAGACGAATGAATGAAGCTACGGTGTAGTGAAACGCGTTACGAATCGCAATTATTAGGTAAAATTCCTTCAAACACAGTACTTGTTTTTTATTATTGATAATAGAATTTTACCAAGTAAAAGCCTCCCAAATTCAAATTGAATGTTTGTATTCATAATTTTTCGATGAGAATGCGAATTTTCTAATTTAGTTTAATTGAAACAACTTTTGAAGTAATTCAATCCATAGCTCTTTTTTATTATTATTATAATATCATCCATACATATGAAAATGAATAAATTGCAAGTATTGTATTAGTGAGGTATTTACAGTTCATTATATTAATGGAAAATGCTATTTCGATAACATTCTTGACAATAAGTTATCGGTAAATAAAGCAATGTAACAAATACGAAAACGAATTATCTAGTAAACCGAAGTGTATTCGATTCATAACAATTCCGAAACAAAACGCCAATTCATTTATCCGTAAATAAATATATACATACCTAGATGTAGATGAAAATAGACGAAAGAATTTGACGTCGTTCTTTCTTCGCACTCTCTTTCTATCGGTCAGTGTCGCGAAGCATGCAATTGCGTACGATATATAATATCCTACGTTTTTATTTGCAGTTTTTTCTCATGTCTTGTCGTTCACAAGATGTTCGAAAGAAACTAAGAAAAAATTGAATTTTTAACCCTTTGCAAGGGGTTGAAGTTTTCATATTTCACAAAATTTATTGTCCAAGGCCATCACATCAAAAATGTAACTTGATTGGAGGAAATTGCAGTTTCCTAACTATTTCAGTTGTAATATCAAAAACTTTCTAAACATTCACCAGTTATCAGAATCATCTCAATAATATAATGTTATCATATTATAAATTGAAAACCGAAATTTTGGTATTTTTGAAGAGCAATATTAAAAATGTAAGAAACATGGAAATGAACCCTGACGAATAATAGTATTTTCATAATTAGTAGTGTACCTACTCTGAAATTTCTAAGATTGGGTTCCCGTATAAGACTACGACTGAAAGCAAAGCTAAGAATGGCGATAATATGTAGGGTTGAGAATTACCTGCTTCTTAAGTTATCCAGATTTATTTTCGGATTCAAATTACAATCGTGATCAATTATTTACATTATTTTAACACATAATTTCGGGTAAGTAACTATTATAATCCACAATGGGATTAAATCTTACACTCGGAGGCAAAATTAGCGGAACACTCGAAAATTTAGCCAAATTCGAAGTTCTATATTTTTCCTAAATCTCAACCGATTTAGATGATTTGTTCGGCAAGTTATAGATCAACTCTTCTGCTTTGTAGAAATTATAAGAGAAAATAAAAAAAATTTGAAAAAAAAAGTGTTTTTTTTGTCAAAAATTCGTAACACCCTGTGGAATTTCGTGGTCCGAGTTGAAACGTACAATATCATAGTCTGTCAAGACACATCTTCCTACAGTAACGCCCTTCTTGTTTCATGCGTTTATCTCTATTTTTGCAAAATATATTTAATTTCAAGTGGAAAATCACCATTTTGGAGAAATTCCATTGAATCAAGAAATTGTCATTAAAATTCGTCTATCAATTTGGAATTTTCATATTATCACTCAGGCGTGTCGAAATTGTCGTTTGCGATTTTTATGTTCGAATTGCATTAGTTATTGATGACAATTTGGTTAATTTGGTGAAAATTAGGAATTCATAGGAGATAACAGTCGGTAGGTATTAAAATACACAACCGAATTCTGGGACCATTGATAAAACTTTTCATTTACACATGTGCACACCTTTTTTTATCAAATATGAAATACAACACACGTTTTTTTGTATATGACCACATTTGCACTTGTTTTAAGAATGAGAGTTTTCCATTCTTTGATTTGATACAAATTCGATCGGTTGCGGTGTTTTGTGATTCTTTTACTGTTTACGATTCGAAACGGTATTTTTCATTCAGAATGAGAGATTTACCACCAGCCTCAGTAGCAAGGGCAGTTACATTGATCGAGGAAGGGAGTTGGGTGTCTCGACGTCGGTTATCCATCGAATCTACCGACGTTACAGGGAAACTGGATTGTACGTGAGGAGGCGAGGACAAGGAAGAAATCGGGCAACCCGCGCTATACATGACCGTTTCATCGTCAATCAAACCATAAGAAATCCTCGTCTTACTGCTGTTCAGGCACGTAACCTTTTACAAGCAGTGGATAACATTAACGTCAGTGTGGGGACAGTCAGAAGACGATTAAATGAAGTTGGTCTGAGATCATACGCGCAAGCAAGAGCACCAAGACTCGATAGAGCCCATCGGGTAGCAAGATTGGCGTTTGCTAGGGAGCATGTAGCATGGACAATCAATCAGTGAAGACGAGTTTTATTTAGTGATGAGAGCCGATATTGTGTGAATTTCGTGGATGGTAGAGATAGAATATGGAGGCATCAAGGGAACGGTACAATCAAGCGAACTTCGCAGGAACTGAGCAATACGGTGGAGGGTCAGTTATGATATGGGGTGGCATATGCTTGGAAGTACGAACAGAACTGGAGATTATTGGCAATGGATCACTTAATGCCCATCGGTATATAACAGAAATCTTGGAGCCCCATGTTGTGCTTTTTGCTACTTACAAAGGGGAAAATTTCCTTTTTATGCACGATAACGCGCGCCCTCATACTACGCGCATAGTGATAGAATATCTCGATGAAGTTGGGATCACACGAATGGACTGGCCGTCGCGGTCACCGGATTTAAACCCGATCGAACACGTTTGGAACATTCTTGGAAGAAGGGTTCGACAACGGAATCCAGGCAACGTTGAAGAGCATACATTGGCTTTGGTGGAAGAGTGGGACAACATACCTCAACAGATGATAGACAACATCATTGGGAGTATGCGAAATCGTATGCGCGCTGTAATAAGAACTCGGGGGGGTTATACTCGCTACTAAAATCAAATGTTTTTTTTTTGTGGGTCATCATGAACATTTTTCTCAACATGTTCATTTTATTTCACGAGTGTATCGCCAGGATACACACCTGCTCTCAATTTTGGACAGAAATGATAATTATTATAGAGTGTCACACAAAAAAATTAAAAAATAAATGTGCAAAATCAACGATTTTTCCAGTGTACTTCGAGTTCTCCCGGAGCGTGAAATTGGCCAGTGAATTTCAAAAATTTTCATTTCGTTGGATTTCCGCTTCTCCAATTTGGATTTTATTTTTTGGCTAACCTCCGATGTTATGCACCTACGCAAGATTAAAAATAAATTCTTGAAATTTGTGACTTTTCGCTTCAAATTGGATATCTCTTGTAAAAATAGAGATAAATGCATAAAACAAAAAGGGCGTTACTGTAGGAAGATGTGTCTTGACAGACCATGATATTGTACGTTTCAACTCGGACCACGAAATTCCACAGGGTGTTACGAATTTTTGACAAAAAAAACACTTTTAGTTTTGCCCCCGTGTAAATTTTTTTTCAATTTTTTTTTGTTTTCTCTTATAATTTCTACAAAGCAGAAGAGTTGATCTATAACTTGCCGAAAAAATCATCTAAATCGGTTGAAAATTAGGAAAAATATCGGACTTCGAATTTGGTTAAATTTTCGAGTGTTCCGCTAATTTTGCTTCCGAGTGTAGTTGGTAAATTGTTAAAGGGTTTCCAAATTTGATTCCCAAAATTTTTTCAAGTATCATTTTCCATCTAGCTGAAATTCCTACATGATATCAGTTTGGGATCGATTCGTATCAAGTTCTAATGTTGGCAATTCCCATCATTGTTAAGAAAAATTTTACTGTTTCATCTTCCGAACATGATAACTTTCGGAAAAACGATACATGACTATAGGCACTATTGGAATGGCTTTTCATATCGAGTTTTCAGTTACAATGTTGTCAATTTCTATCATAGTTGAAAAAAAAATTACTGTATCATCTTCGGAACATAATGTTTCGCAATGACTACAGAGAAAATAAAGAAATATGATCCAAAATTTTGAAAAAACCATGCATGACTATAGACACAATTGGATGGTTTTTCATATCGAGTCATAATGTAAGATAATGTCTATCATTTGAAAAAGTATTCATAATAAGCTATGAAGCATGATGAGTTTCAAAAATCGTTATGGAATATACTGTTTATTTTAGAAATTGAATCTTTAATAATACTAAAATTTGTATTGTCTTTGAGGGAATAGTAGAAATGGAGAAACAGATGTTTTCACATGAAACGTTAGAAAAGGGAGGAATTTCAACAAAATTTGAGATATCGGAAAGGCGAAAAATCTCAAAACAGGTGAAATTTGATGAAAAAAAGGTTCTTCCTAACTATGAAAGAGATGATTCCATTTAAGTTAATTTTTTCAAATTGTACCTGACTCATGATTTTCATGAAAAAAAATAAGAAAGATAAAGGTTAACGGAAAATTTTGGATATTTTTGAATCTATTGAATTTGAAGCTATTGAGAAAAAGTTACAGAGTATTGAATTTGCGAAAAAAGGTTCTTATCAGTTCATTAAATTCTGATAGGAATGAGCTGATGATTAACATGGGATTATTGTCATTCTAGTCAAAGGTTTTCTAATTTATTGAAAAAATTGGGTAATGCAAATTCAGTCTATCCGTAATTAGTCCTAATTAAATATTACTGAACAATACACTAAAATGTTAACAGTGAAGCTAAAAATTAATTTCTCTTTTCTAATACAAGACGAAATGTCTAGTTAATTTCTATCGGACGGTGGCCTCCCTTAGGAAATCATTAAAAAACTTCAGTAAACTCGTCTTTATGTCTCGAGAAGCCACCTAAACAAAACACGCGTAGTCTTAAAATACCAATCGTATCTAATCTAAGCTCTATCTTCAACTATGTTTCTAACGAATCTTACTTCCAATCGAGTTCACAGTTCAGCAAGTGAGTGCCTGTTTGGGGCTCATACCCGATGAGTTCGTCAACAAAATAATTCTAATAATGATAATTATAGTAGTGATAATGATAATTACAATGAAGAAACACATTTTTTGATAAAAAAAGACAAGAAATGTACAAAAGATAATATACGATATCTCTTCTTCCACTATGAATTTTCGGTTTTCAAATTTATAATGTGATAATATTATATTTGTGAGGTAAATCTTTCGTAAGTGGATATCATATCCAGAAAAATTATTGAAATATTCAGTAATTTTATTGCCGTTGAGTTTCCTTCCAGGAAAAAATGAATACGATAATCGTAATAGCAGATAAGTCCCGACTGCTATATTTTCAGTTCACATATACCCTTTCTCTTTTTCCATTCTATTCTTGGTGAAAATGTTCTTTCTACAAATTTAGACGAAGAGTTGGAAAATGTTCTAGAAATTATCCTGGTTTAAAAAGAATTCAACAATCAAGTACTTCATCAGTTCTTGAATAATACGGAAATGTATTATTCAGTATGAACACATTGGTATTCACATATGTAAATATTTTCATAAAACAATTCGATGTTTCTATTTTCCAATTCTTCGAATATATCAAAACCTATGATTTATGTAGTCTCAGGTATTTAGCTTTGAAATCTTAATTGCTTTGAATGGTCCAGAAGATTTTTCGTGTTCCAAGTAATATGAAATTCAAACGAAGATATGCATCTACGTTAAATATTGTAACTGTTGAAATTTTTTCAATAATTTTTTTCATCTGTGAAATGATCTAACCTATCCATAATTAATAAATAGGTTTGTTCCAACAGCGATCAGTGTGTTAAAGTACGTTCCAAGAGCATTTCTCAAACTCGGCTCAAACTATGAAATGGGTGTTCCACCTTAATCTTCGGAATCATTTGTGACTGTCAGACGAGTTTTCGGACAAAAAGCAAATCAAGTGTCGTAAATCTGCGCAGTGAGCAGAGCAACGAGTTGAATTTTTCTACGGGCGGAGTGATAAACTTGTTTGTTTGTTGTGTTGTAGGTTAGGGGTTAACAGCCTCGGTAGCTGCACGGTTAGTGCGCAAGCATATTGGAACTGCTTAGACCAGGTTCCTGGTTTGGATCCTGGTACGAGTTATGGATGTTGACCTTAAACAAAAAAAATTATACTTGGAGAGAGTCGCCTAAAGAAGCATAAACTTCCAAACACCAGATAACTTGTAATCCATGTAGTGGCAGTTATCATTGCACGGTCTAGGAGAGTCGTTCGGAATCCACTATAATCTGTAGGTCCCTGTGTAAAAGCAGCAAAGGATAGATACCTGTGTAGATCGCCAGTGCAGCCCAGCACATAGTAAAAAGAAATTAAGAAGATTAGGGGTTAGGTTAGTGATAATTTTTTGGAATTTTATTAGATATTTCATCCTCCTCAGATGATGAATCTGGGATGAGTGATCTGGAAGATCTACTTGAAGAACGGCGGAGACCGAAAAATGAAAATTATTCAGAAGAAATAGTTCCGCTAATGGATAATGCTAAGTTCATGGAACACTTTCGTAATGTTGCTGATAGGTTCAACATCAGCATAAGCTTTCTCTGATATAATGGAAGGGCCAAATATAAGAGAGAAACTTGAGATTGAAATGGCATTCTGTGAAAATAATGATTTTCCTGGAATAATTGGAGCAATAGACGGGACTCATGTCAAAATTGACAAGCCTTTAGTCGATCCCGATTCATACATTAATAGAAAGGGCTATTATTCCATACAAGCAAGTTGGCACCTATTAACCATAGCTGCAATCAATGGGAACACTTATATTGAAAAGAAATTATGAGTTTTCCTTGGCCTGAACCTTGTGTGTTTCTTTTTGTTCCGAGTACCTATACCTTTTTTTGGCCTCATTTTATCCTGTATTTTTTTCCAGGCTCAATTGTTTTGTGACAACGAGTGTTTGATTCGGGACGTGCTTACTGGATTTCCAGGTTCTGTTCATGATGCCAGGGTTTTTCGAGCATCACCGTTGTCTCAGCAATTGTAAGACACTACTACATTATAGTAGACAGTGCCTATCGCTTACTGGCAAATTTAATGATCCCATTCAGAGACAGGGGCCAATTGAATAGAAATCAAATCACGTACAACAATAAGCTGTCAACAAACAGAATGAAAATTGAGCACTGTAATGGAATACTGAAGCAAAAGTAGAGGCAATTGTACCACATTAAGTTGAGGAATATAGGAACAATTTCATAAAGTACAACGAAATGGGACACTTGTCACTTTTCCACAATTTGTTCAATAATCACGACAGGTTTCGACCCTACGGTCATTTTCAAGTAAATAACAATATAATACGTGAGTAGGCAAGTACAAGTACCGAATGAAATTTATCCTAAATATTGAGTAGTGGGGATCCATTATGCTCTAGTTGGCTGTTGAGGGTAATAAATTGTGGGTTTTTACATAGTTTGTTAATCTCCAAACTTTCAAACAAATTCATCTCTCTCCCTTTGTTATATTTGTGTTGAGCTTATGTGTTCAAATATTGGCGAATTTTTATCTGAGGAAATATGTTCCTTGAATCTAGCTTCAAAACTTCTCCGTGTTTGTCCGACATAGGCTACGTGACATTCATTGCATTCGATTTGATAAATTCCTGATTGCTTGAATTTATCGTTCTTTTGTTTGGCATTGAATAATAATCTGCTTATTTTGGGGTCGCTTGAGAATGAAGTAGTTATGGTCAATTTGGAAAAGTAGTTACTGATTTTGTTAGAGAGTTCGCTGGTCTATCTGAGACTAGTGTATCTTTTTTCCGGGGTTTCTACGATGCTATATAGTAATTGAGATGTAATACGTTATTCTTTGCGTTTAATGATTGTATTTAGAAAATGTTGTGGTATATTGTTATTTGAGGCAATTTTTCTGATGATATTAAGTT
The DNA here is from genome assembly GCA_013387265.2 of Cryptolaemus montrouzieri. Taxonomy (NCBI): domain Eukaryota; kingdom Metazoa; phylum Arthropoda; class Insecta; order Coleoptera; family Coccinellidae; genus Cryptolaemus; species Cryptolaemus montrouzieri. Next base: position 58,019,926 of record JABFTP020000185.1, read on the forward strand.
TAGTTTGAAAATTTTCTGTCGAAAGGAGAGCAGAGTAAGCTTTATGAATCTTGTAGTTATATGCAGCAAGTTTGTGGCTTAAATGACAGAAGGAGTCCATTGGAATCGATGCGTCTGTAAATGTTTCCTTTCTGTAAATTTCATAAGTGAGTTGGTTGTTTGAATTTGTAATGGTTAAGTCGAGGAAATTAATTGAGTTATTATTTTCTAATTCAGAAGTGAAGCTGATTTCATATTTTATCACGACATGTTGTGTTCTTTATAACTTGGCCATCAATGATGATTTCATTATCGAAAACCGAAAAAATGAGGATAATGAAGAGCATATTGTCATAAACATGCACGAAAATGAATTTGAAGATGATGGAGTTGTGTTGAGAGAAAGAACAATATTGTGAGAGCTCTTACCCAAAATTAATTTATGTCATTCACAATGTAGATACCGGGTAAGCAAAACTCTATGCACCTGAGCTACTTTGTAACAGTGAGATCTAGTAGAAAATTAGCATCTTTTGGAGCTATTTTTCTGTAATCATCAGAATGTTGGAAACCGCAGCTTCCTAGAATTTTTGGTTTTTGAGTTATTGACATATTAAGATTTTACATATTTCTGAAAATATTCATACCTTCGCAAGTTCTGAAACTTGGCATTTTTGAAAATGCAGTAGTAAAGTCAATAATTTTCTTTTTTTATTTAAGTAGCCTAATGTTTCTCTATGATATTGCATAAATTTTGAAACGATACTAGGTAGGATATAAATATTTTCGTAGAGAAATCTAAATTGTAGATGACTGCAGTTTCCTCCATTCGAATTTTCTTGGAAAAATAGCTGAAATGTTTCACTTGTTCTCTCTTACCTCTTGCATTTACGAAGCTGTAGTTCAGGGATAGCACACTTTCCTATCATTTCTCATTTTATCTAACACAGTATTTCTATTTAAAAACTTTCTCCTTCTTCTTTTTGGCGTTGTAGTATTTACAGAAGTAGCATCATTTTTCAAATGACTGGCATCTTTCAGAGCTTCCATTTCCTCATCTTCCTCTGGAGGAGATCCTCTATTGTCTCAATTGATAATACACATACTGGTTTTATGTTTCTTCCCTTTGAATATGTCTTTCATTTGTTATGCATATTCAAAATATTGTTTTCCTTGGCCTTTTCTATGTTGTTTGTCGATCCATTTTTTATTATACGCTCGATCTGATATCCGCTACTTTTTTCTACATTACTAGCAGTGAGTTTAGTGTTCAATGGACTATTCAACTCTTCAGCAATTATTTCCCATAATTTTTTCAGATTTTTTACTGCTCGTGTACCCACCTTATGTCTGTATTTTCCATACAGGTCTAGCAGCAATTTTGTTTGATTAACGGTCCATGTACAAATAGAGCTCTCTGAAAGTTCTATTTCCAAGGGAGTCCGGCTTGGTGATAATGTCTTCTTCTGCTAACTGTATTTGGTAATTTAGAATGATAAGGATTGATTCCTGGCTAGAGTTTTTTCAGAAATATTCGATATTTTTGTGGAGGAGTGAAATATACAAAACTAAATACTCACATTTCTCTTCAAGATGAAGGCGTCGTCTGCCGAAGTGGTAATTTCATTAAAACGAAAAATCTCTACACAACAAGCCAATGTCTTCACTCAATGTTTATTGTTGTGTAACAGAACTGTTTGTGTTCCAAGAGGAATTCCTTACTAGTTTGAAATTGACAAATATTGACGCCTGCGCACTGTTACTGTTTGATAAATGTCAGGAACGCATCAGAAACACGTCTCTGATTCGACAAAACACTACATGTTTAGTTTGACGCCTCTGGCGATGCCCGAATTGAGGCACTAGGCAGAAATGCGGACAACAATTAGGCGTCGATTTATTATATCATAGGTAGGTACACCAAGAGCGAAGTATCACTTCTTCTCACTACGCTGGACTGGCGTCTAGATGGTAGAAATAAATCAAATACAAAAAATCTGTTGTTCGAGGGGGCGAATTAGGGCGCTTACCAAGATTTGATATAATAGAGAGAACCATGATCACATAAGCTGATGATGTGTTTTTAGGGTTAACATTCAAGTTATGGTTTTTCCCAGAAGTCATATTTTGTTTTCATTTTTCACTTTGATATTTTTGAGTGTTTTTTATTAATGAGCGCGATATAAAATTCAAATTTTTCGAAGATTTACGAATGTTCTTTAAATATGTAACCAAACATCAGGAGGTAATACTCAGTGAGTTCATATGAATATTGGTCCAGAAACTCTGAATATATCAGTGATGTAAAGTGAATGTGTTGCAGTTGCTGAATTCATATTTTTCCTAGAATAAGAATGAATTTTTGACTGTACTACCTGTATTTGATGCTTGTAAATATAAATGTATTGATCTAACATTACAAAATTGGAATCAAATGAAAAACAATTTCAAAGCTTGGACAATACAGAAATGCTAAGTTGAATGAATTGTTGTTGATATTTTGAAAAAATATATGTATTAGTAGCTTCAACAAAGTCATATTCCTAATGTCACAAAGAAATTTATTTGGAATAATATAATTGTTTTCTCTAAGAAAGAAATGCTAAACTTTTTACTACGTGAATTACCTTATGCTAGATACGGAATGGATATTTGTTTAACGAAAGAAGATTATTCTGCTGTTTCACTATAAAAATTGCATCAGAAAGTATTCAGATTTTGTTAGTTGAACAAAATTTCATATTCAAAATAAATATTTTTCGTTAAAGTCAACAGATAATTACACGAGTGTGAAGCCCTTATAGTCTATTTGGTAAAGACGTAGAGTAATAAAAGTTTATTAAGTATGCATATCCCTTAGAAATGTGGTACGTGGGAAAATTCAAATATAAATGTAGTTTCTATGATTTTGTCTCGGAGAGGGCACCAATTTATTGTCGTATCTTTGATAGAATTCTCGTACAAATCACCAGGAAGAACCCAACCTGTCTACGACCTTTTCTGTCTTTTTGTTGCTTGCGAATATTACTGTCCTCTTTTTAAATGAAATGTTTACTTTATACGTCTAAAATTTGTAGTCAATAACGTAGACGAATATGTGTTTTACGGTTCTCTTCGAAAATAAAATTGAACCAATTTAACACTAAAGTATTTAAAAACAATAATAATTTAATGTGAATATCTGATAGTTACGTTTACCAAAAATAATTATATCATGCATACTTAACTTACGTTTAATTTTATAAGTTAAAATGTATAATAATTAAATAATCTGTATGATATTTCCGATAACTCAATAATTTCAGTTAATTATGGATCGATGAAGCCTGAACTACGTGATAGTTGATATTCATAATGTATAATAAAATAAAACAAGTTACTATGTTTTAACTATCACTAATTTATTGATGTAAAGAATGACAAAATTTTACATTGGTTGGACCAGTTTCGGAAATACGTCCATTATCAACAACAAGCTAATGAAAACAGTTTTCATTAGCTTCGACGTCTTTTATCTTAAAACTTGTGTTCTTTCTAGCCACTTCACCGTTACCTGTGCCCATATTAGTTCATTCGGATTCAATTCGCAGTGGTAAGATGAAAAGCGGAGTATACTAACTTCCCGGTATTTTGCCATTTAGTCTATCTTATATTTTTTGTATGATTTTTTATGTATCATATTTTCTTCAAGAGAAATATTTTTATCCGTCAGCCATCTGATGATGTCTGCTTTAAGCCATGAAGATGTTGGCGTTAATTCAATTTGTCGCGAATGGTAGCTTGCATTATCCATTACTATAACAGATCCTAGTGGAATCAAATCGAACAACTGTTCAAAATATTCTTCGAGAACATCCCCATTCAGGTCCTCGTGATAGTCTCCAGTACTTTTACTTTGAAATGATAATATCCTCCATCCACAAAACCGTTATCACTACCTATATGCGTTATCACTACCTATATGCGTTATCACTACCTATATGCGTTGTCATTATTCGTCGTCCTTTTCCTAACGGAGTCTGAAATCCTGTAGACAATCCTTGGAGGAAGGCTTGCCGACAATATTTTATGTTTTTATCATTTCAAGTTTTCTGAACCGTGTACCCTTGATTAACCCAAGTTTCAACCAAAAAAAAAAATTTTCTATGAGCACGATATTTTCCAGTAAACGATTTCTTCCTTATCTATGAGAACTTCCTGTTGTGCTTTTCCCATAAGAAATTCAATTTATGCAAAACTTGCCACAATTTATTTTTTGATATGAAAGGCAAGACCTGATCTCCCATGAGCACAGCGTGTATTTTTTCCAGTGGGAATTGCTTTCCGAAAATAAAAAGAATGCACAATTTTTCGAATAGTATTCCTAAAATCTTCATCAATAACCATTCGGTGCGTTCCTGGAGAAGTTTTTGGAGATTTCACTATAAATCCATTTTCAGATTTTCTTTCCTTGAGAAGCTTGTATATTATGGACTGTGCAATTCTCGTCTTCTCAGAACACATTTTAACATTTTCATCGGTTGAAATGCTCTTGATGCCTTGAAGCATCGTATACATTCAATATAACTAATTTTTCACTTTGGGAAAGTGGTATATTTTTAGCACGTTTAACAGGGTGAAATTAGAAAACTTTTCCATTATTTGTGATATGAACAAAAAAAAATTCACCAACTATTAACTGATGCAAACAAATGATAAAACTACTGCAAGAACTCTTCTTGATGTATATCTATGTAATAATTACCTTTCTTGGATTTAAATTCGAAGAAGATACTTATTAATAGCTTTAACCCTTATCCTAGTGGACGTTTGTCTCAACATACTTGGCGGGCGGTGGTACCTTTGTACCAATGAGTAATTAAAACTGTTTTGTTCATTGTAAATCATTAATGATAGGAATTACTCATCAAATTCACATCTTTAATCATCTCATATACAGGTTATTGTGTAAGATGAAAACGGTTTCCATATCTGTTAGTGAGTATTTAACTAAGTGCTTACGAGAGGAGAAACCCACCTAAATTGCCTATATTATACCCAGGTACCCCGGATTATAATATGTATGAAGAATATAATTAATGGCACGCCTATGGCCATCCTAAAGATTTATTACTCTACGGCTTCACCAAATCGACTTAAAATTTGGTTATAGTTGATACATCTGTTTTTGGTATATTTATGAGATTTCATATTTGGCGGCTACCTGTTGCATGTATATGATAATTGTATTGAAACTATTTTGAATTTTTTAAAGTTTGTACTTTTAAAAAAGTGTTATGATTTCCTCAAAAAAGTCATACCTCTATTTTTGTAATGAGAATCTAAGTATTTACTTATATGAATACTAGAACTACGCCCGTGGATTATCATTGTGCCATATTTTCGAAAGCTCTTGCTGCCATCTGACGATGGTAATTAAAAATAAATATTTATAGTGTTCTGTATTATCAAGAGTCATCTATGAGCCTCAATTCAATATTTCAATCATAGTCGGGTAATACCAAGCAGATTGGCGATTCAGGTTGGCTTAGAACATTCAACCAACTCTGAAGGGAAAAGAAAAGGCGTCGTGATACTGTAAAGACTAAATTTCTGTGCTTCCAGTAACCACTGATAACGGCGGCATTTTGGTTATTAAATTCTGTCAAACTAATGTCTACTGCCACTTTACCTCGTGCAACGTGCATTTATACTTAACGGCGTCAGTGAATTATTGAGTGTTCAGAACTCTTAAAATATTTGTGGTGGTTTGAAAGATATGAAGGACTTAATTGAGATAATTTAAATAGACTTCAAGAATTTGTAAACATTCGGATAAAATCGACATCCAAAATTATGTGTAATTGATTTTAATTATGGGGGAAGCTAAACTTTCTCAGAATTTTCCTTGCACATCGATTGCTATTAGATACCGTTTTATTTGGAAAGATATTGGAAGTGGGCGAACAGTTCTTCAGTTTTTACCTCATAAATTACGAAAACTTAAACATATTCCTCCTGAAGCACCAGTTGAACAAACCAAACCTGAATCTGTAATTTATCAAGATGATGTTGATTTTTTAAGAAGTCTGGACCCAAAAGAATGGAAACATCAGGATCATTATAAAGTTTTAGGAATCCCAACCTTAAGGTATAATGCAACAGAAGAAATAATAAGGTTAGCATATCGTAAAAAAGTTCTAAAGCACCATCCAGATAAACGAAAAGCTGCTGGAGAAGAAATCAAAGACGATGATGATTATTTTACATGTATAACAATGGCATATGAAACATTAGGTAATTTCCAGAAGAGAAGAGCGTATGATTCAGTTGATCCAGAGTTTGACAACAATTTACCTTCCCCCATTGAGCTTAAAAGTGATTTCTTTAGAATATTTTCTTATTATTTTGATATAAATGCTAGGTGGTCAGAAAAACCTAATGTTCCGAAATTAGGTGGACCCAATTCCAGTAGAGCTGAAGTTGAAAGATTCTATTCTTTTTGGTATGACTTCAAATCATGGAGAGAATATTCTTACGAAGATGAAGAAGATAAAGAAAAGTGTACTGATAGAGATGAACGAAGATATGTAGATAAGCTGAATAAAGCTGAACGATTAAGAAAGAAAAAGGAGGAGATGACTAGAATTAGATCCTTGGTTGATTTGGCATATAGCAATGATCCTAGAATAGCAAAATTTAAGCAAGACGATAAAGAAAGAAAACTTGCTGTGAAAAAAGCAAAACAAACAGCGGCACAAAGCAAAAAAGATGAAGAAGAAAGAATTTTCAAAGAAGCACAGTTAGCTAAAGAGAAGGCAGAAGCTGCTGAAAGATCTAGAATTGAAGCTAAACGTCAAGAAAGGGAAATAATGAAAAAAGCTTTAAAGAGAGAAAGGAAAGCATTGAGGGAGATTTGCAAGGCAAATAATTATTATTCTGATAATTCTGAACAAGATCTTCTGCATTTGACATCATTAGAATTCATTTGTGAAAATATGAATTTAATTGAATTAGAAAAATTGAATCAACAAATTAGAGAAGAAGGAAAAACTGCATTTTTGAAAGCTGTTGCTGAAGTTAATAAATTAATAGAAAAAGAACGTCTAGCTGTTTTAGAAGCAAGTAAACCAAAGTCAAGTGATTCTAAAATTTCAAATAATACTCAGTCTTTACCAGGATGGAATGAGGAAAATGTTCAGCTACTTGTGAAAGCTGTAAATATATTCCCTGCTGGAACTAATCAAAGATGGGAAGTAGTAGCAAACTTTATCAACCAACATGGTAAATTTGAGAAGGATAGTAATATATTTACTCCAAAAATGGTTTTATCAAAGGCCAAAGATTTGCAAAATACAGATTTCTCAAAAAGTAATCTCAGAGAGGTGGCAAATAAGCAAGCCTTCGATAATTTCAAAAAAGATAAAAAGGGGGTTTTAAATGTGGACAATAATGGAATTTCAAAAAAATTGGATGAAATGCAAATTGATGATGAGAAAAATGTTAAATTGGAAGATTTGAAAAATAAAATAGAAAATGCATGGACGACTACAGAGCAACAACTCTTAGAACAAGCCTTGAAAACATACCCTTCGTCAACACCTGAACGCTGGAATCGAGTTGCTGAGTGTATTCCAAACAGAAATAAGAAAGAATGTATTAAGAGGTACAAGGAACTGGTAGAGACTGTCAAAGCGAAAAAAGCTGCACAGGCTGCTGTCACATCGGTGAAATGACATTTTTTTATTTTATCTTGTTACTGTGAATTGCAATTTTACATAATTAAATATTGAAGAACAGTTTTTGATTTGATGTGGTTCTGGATAATAAAGGACTTGTTACTGAATGTATTTCATATTCAATTTCACACATACTCCTTAAACTTTGAAAAAGGAATTACAATAGTTATAGTTTATTTATTTATATTATATTATTTTATTTATATTTTTATTATAATTCTTTGTAACATAACTAGATTTCATACTTACTGATAAACTAAATCCAAAAACAGCCATAATTGCTAGTGCCATATACAAAGTAATAATATAAGAAAAAAGTTTAAATGTATGAAGTTTGCTTTTGAGATGAAAAAATTGTGCCTGATTAAAAGATTTTTTGCTAATTATTATTTTAACTGACATTATTCCAATTAACCTTGAAAATGTTGAAATATTAGGTGTTGAAAAGAGTTTATGTGAACAGTTTCAGAACAGATCATCGAATCTTGCAATATTCTTTGTTGGTTTCTTTCCTAACAAAATAAGATTGACTCAGGTTTTCTCAGTAGTAAACCCTGTTAAGAAACTAATTTCAGATTGACATATAACACAATTTATTGAAAAGTTCATAATGTATTCCTAGCAGTATTAGATTGGATCGCAATGCCTTTAGTACATGAACAGATATATGGCCAACTCGGTTTCAAATGCGCTTTATTTATATGAATAAGAAATGAACATTATGTTTATTTATTGCAGATGGCATTTTCATCATTGTATGAAGAAAAATCTCCGTTCACAAGGGATTATAATGCAATTAAAGCCACATTGCAAAGCATAGATGATTATGATAAAACTTGTCTAGAAACAGCATTACATGGAGTGAACCAAATGGTACTAGGTGAATGGGGAAACAATACAGCATGCCAGGTTTGTTAGATAAGTTAGTGAAAGAAAATATTGAATATATATATATATATATATATATATATATATATATATATATATATATATATATATATATATACATACAGGGTGCTTCAACGAAAAATAAACAGAGGCTATATCTACCAAGATATTCATTCACGCAAAAACAGGTCAATTTTTGTTTCAAGGGGCACATCTTAGGGGTGCAAAACTTGCCTGAAATATCAACCCCCTAAGCGGGGGTTGCAATCCTTGAACATTTTGAATAGGGAAGATGGGTCGAGTGATGACTCAAATGAAAGGTATAATGGAAATTCTTTCACGGAAATGCAGACAAAGATAATACCTTTCTTTCGAGTTATCCATCTACCCTCTTCCAAATTTTCAAGGGTTGTCACCCCTGCTCCAGGGGTTGAAATTAGAGATCAGGATGGTACTTGATGATGACTGCCATGGATCAACATGGATCTGTTCCATTTTACTTCACTGAAACTTGAATAGCCTCTAGGAAATAGCCTTCCCTATCTTTCAGTTGCTCACCCTGTATCTTTTACAGTTTTCAATTAAAAATGGAAATTCTTTCAAGACGATGTAGACAAAGATACCACCTTTCTTTTGAGTCATCACTCGACCCATCTTCCCTATTCAAAATGTTCAAGGATTGCAACCCCCGCTGAGGGAGTTGATATTTCAGGCGAGTTTTGTACCCCAAAAGATGTTCCCCTTGAAACAAAAATTGACCCGTTTTTGCGTTTCGATCAGAAATGAATATCTTGGTAGATATAGCCTCTGTTTAGTTTTCGTTGAAGCACCTATATATATATATATATATATATATATATATATATATATATATATATATATATATATATATATATATCCTCCTGCCTTTACACCATTCGTAGAACTCATTCATGGTGTAGGGTTCACGTAAGGAGATTGCGTATCCTATTTCCAAAGAGCTCCGGCCTGGTGACTTCCTGATACAACATAGGTAGTGCATTACAGATTTTGAAACAACAATACTGCATGCTATTTTCAGTGAGTGCAGTGGGTAGAAATAGTGGTGACTTCCCCTGGTATTATTTGTACTGCGATATTGTTCAAAAAGGTAGCCATGATTTTGCTCGAACATAAGACCACGAAAAATGTACAGCCCTCTTAAGTTGAGTATACCATTCCTCCTGAAGACTCCCCTACATGACTCCAAATAGCACATGTGAAAAATCGTTCTTGAAGCTAGTTTTTGCTTCACAAAAATCCTATCTGAAAACGAGCCACCCGCCCAAAAAGCTACACCATAGTTTACAAGTGATTCAAAGTTGGAAAAATACATTATCCTCAGAGTATTTGCATCGACATAGTGTTTCAAGACGTTCACACAGTGTTGAGCCTGCCCTCCAGATACTCCACATGAGTTCTCCACTTCATATTGGCGTCCAGTTGTAAACCCAAAAATTTAGTGGACTCACTAATCGAGATATTTGAGTCCAGAACCTGAGTGGATGGAGGCGCGGTTTTATCAGGTCTATCAGTATGGAAAACAGCGCATTCAGTTTTGTTCATATTTAGGCAAAGCCTGTTTTCATAGCACCACACAACAGTGCAAGCCTGATCAGCAAGAAGCCACTCATAATATTTTAATGGTCACTTCTTAGAAAAATCAAAACATAAAATCCAGATCTTTCAAAAACTAGAGAATTCTTGTCAATCAATCATGAATTATGTGGTGCCTGTTGACCCCACACTTTGCGAGAACCATATGTATTTCAAAAGATACTTTGTCCAATTCAGTCATAGGTGACATTTACAAAGATGAAAGATTCGCTCAGACTCAATTATTCAGTTCTCATTCTTTCAACATTCATTCTACAGTCAAGTTCAGTTCTTGATTCTTCCTCATATGTAACTATTTACTAAGTCTCTATATTATTCTGTCACTTAGTAGTTATACACGAAATTTCACGTTTATAAAATATTATAATTTATGAATAAACTATACTTGAATTAAATGTGTTGCGAAGTTAACCCGGCCCATTACAATTGGAATAAATCTTTCATCTGATCCTCCGCTGTAATCTTCAATTAAAACATTAAAGGCGGAGTGCTTGAAGTTAACCTAACCGATAGTCTGAATTTGAATTATTCAAATTAAGTGAAACTAAGTTCTCCGGTATATTTGAGAAAATATTAAAGGCGTTTGTTAAATTTCTTTTTGCGAATTCGATAGAATTTCAAGGAAATGAAAATTGGGAAAATACAGAAAATAGGTTGTGTAATTTAGGCTACACTAAGTTAATTTCACATATTCACGAGGAATCAGATCTGAAGTAGTAGTAAAACGCTATGAAGTGATTTAGGGATGTTAAAATAATACCTTGATAATGTACAGATAACGAGTTCAGCATATAAAAAATACTGAGTCTGAAAAAAAGTAAGAAATTTTAACACGTTGAGCAATCGCAGCACGGTAAGACGCTTATTACAGAGCAATCTACTTGAAAGTCGAATACCTATAGATTTGCGAAGGAAACCTAATGATTTTCCTAACTATTTTCAGAAGTAAACTATATTGTGATGAGTTTTGATTATTAGGGAAATATCATAGGAACCTAAAAATTCTTCCAATAGGAAGACAACAACTGACTCGATATTGATCAATAGATTAATCTTGAATGAAATTGAATAAACTATGTCCGTCCTTCTGCTTGAAGATCCTTGATGTAGGTAATATTTATATCAGAGCATCAGATATTGAAACTTTTAAAACTTCATTGTTATATTGCCTCTATACTTTAACAATTTGTTATAATTATCACTTTCTATCCTTTTCAGATTGTTTTAGTTACGGATGGCAGTGTAGGAATAGGACCAATGTCCCTGAAAGAGTCCTTATCGACTAACAATCAGAGAATGACTAACAATCCATTTCCTATACCATTTTCTTTCCCTGCTACACTACACGTTGTATGTTTAGCGTCTCAAACGGATTTGTGTCTTCAAAGATGTAAGTGTTTTTTTATGTTTTTCTAGAGGAGTATTTAATATGGAAAATACTGCTATGAAATCGCGTTTATATCTGAAAAAAATGCCAAATTTCCATGGTTTATTTTAGCAAAACCTTTATATCAAAAATTGATTGATTTAAGTGGTTATGAAGGCTCCATTTCTCTGCCTGATCAGTTGAGTGAAGCAGGTGTTATCTCTGTATTCCATAAGCTAGCAGAAGATATCTATACATCTTTTAATGGTACATTAAAATGTGGAAATCTGAAATCTAGGATTATGCTATATCCTGCACCATTCGTAAGTAATCTTTTTAACACATAATAATAAATATGTCTTTTCAAATACACACAACCAAATTTATATGGAATCACCCGATATTTTGAATATTACCTCAGGGATTTTGGAAATTTCTAAAGGATTATTAGAATTGATCCTTTTTGAGATATTTCAATTGAAAAAGGAAATAAATTAAGGTTTATTTCAAGAAAGAAACAAATAAGAGAAAATAAGAGACTTTCCGCATGTAGAAAGAAAAATGAAAATTGTTTTCTCATGGAGTAGGTGCATTTTCTCGACCTCAGTAGCTTGTATTACCTCCTTTTGCCCTGATACAAGCCTGAACCCGTCTAGGCATACTTTGGATTAGGCTTTCGACCACCTATGGGGGTAATATTCTGCCACTCTTCTATGGCGGTTTGAATGAGCTGTTATAGGGTTCTTGGATTATCCTGGCGCGATGTAATTTTCCTTTTGAGATTATCCCATAAATGTTCAATAGGATGTAGGTCTGGAGAGCAAGCTGGCCAGTCCAAAATAACGATTCCCTCTGTTTCAAGATAATGTCGCGTGAGGTTGCTGGTATGTGGAGAAGCATTATGTTGCATATCTCAACGTGGGCACCTCGCCAGAGTCTCACTATGGGCCCCAGCACTAGGTCCGCGTAATTTCTAGCCGTTACACTTGCAAGAAACGAAATCAATTCTGTTTTGCTTCCCAGCATAATGCCACCCCAAAACATCACACTGCCCCCTTGGTATTTCGGAATTTGTATTGCTGCTCGGAGTCTATCTTATCTTCCACGACCCCTTAAAACCCGAATCCGGTGGTCATCGGATCGAACACCAATTCTGGTCTCATCCGAAAGAAGAACATTTCGCCAATTCTCAATATTCCAATTTTGGTGCTCGATACAGTAATTGAGACTGTTAATTTTCTGTTGTCTGGTTAGCTCTGGAACTCTTAAGGACCTTCTGCTGTAGAAACCCCTTGAACGAAGTCTTTGACGTATCGTTTCGACTGATACACTGATGCCTGTTGCTTCCAGAAATTGCCTTTGGAGTATGGGGTGCGACGTTCTAGGGGCTCTTCTTGCAATTTGGCACAAAAAGAGGTCTTGTTCTTCAGAAGTGATCTTCCTACTACACTCGGAGGCAAAATTAGCGGAACACTCGAAAATTTAACCAAATTCGAAGTTCGATATTTTTCCTAATTCTCAACCGATTTAGATGATTTGTTCGGCAAGTTATAGATCAACTCTTCTGCTTTGTAGAAATTATAAGAGAAAACAAAAAAAATTTGAAAAAAATATTATACGGGGGCAAAACTAAAAGTGTTTTTTTTTTGTCAAAAATTCGTAACACCCTGTGGAATTTCGTGGTCCGAGTTGAACCGTACAATATCATGGTCTGTCAAGACACATCTTCCTACAGTAACGCCCCACTTGTTTCATGCGTTTATCTCTATTTTTGCAAAATATATTTAATTTCGAGTGGAAAATCAACATTTTGGAGAAATTCCATTGAATCAAAAAATTGTCATTAAAATTCGTCTATCAATTTGGAATTTTCTTATTATCACTCAGGCGTGTCGAAATTGTCGTTTGCGATTTTTATGTTCGAATTGCATTAGCTATTGATGACAATTTTGTTAATTTGGTGAAAATTAGGAATTCATAGGAGATAACAGTCGGTAGGTATTAAAATACACAACCGAATTCTGGGACCATTGATAAGACTTTTCATTTACACATGTGCACACCTTTTTTTTTATACAATATGAAATACAACACACGTTTTTTTGTATATGACCACATTTGCACTTGTTTTAAGAGTGAGAGTTTTCCATTCTTTGATTTGATACAAATTCGATCGGTTGCGGTGTTTTGTGATTCTTTTACTGTTTACGATTCGAAACGGTATTTTTCATTCAGAATGAGAGATTTACCACCAACCTCAGTAGCAAGGGCAGTTACATTGATCGAGGAAGGGAGTTGGGTGTCTCGACGTCGGTTATCCATCGAATCTACCGACGTTACAGGGAAACTGGATTGTACGTGAGGAGGCGAGGACAAGGAAGAAATCGGGCAACCCGCGCTATACATGACCGTTTCATCGTCAATCAAACCATAAGAAATCCTCGTCTTACTGCTGTTCAGGCACGTAACCTTTTACAAGCAGTGGATAGCATTAACGTCAGTGTGAGGACATTCAGAAGACGATTAAATGAAGTTGGTCTGAGATCATACGCGCAAGCAAGAGCACCAAGACTCGATAGAGCCCATCGGGTAGCAAGATTGGCGTTTGCTAGGGAGTATGTAGCATGGACAATCAATCAGTGGAGACGAGTTTTATTTAGTGATGAGAGCTGATATTGTGTGAATTTCGTGGATGGTAGAGATAGAATATGGAGGCATCGAGGGGAACGGTACAATCAAGCGAACTTCGCAGGAACTGAGCAATACGGTGGAGGGTCAGTTATGATATGGGGTGGCATATGCTTGGAAGTACGAACAGAACTGGAGATTATTGGCAATGGATCACTTAATGCCCATCGGTATATAACAGAAATCTTGGAGCCCCATGTTGTGCCTTTTGCTACTTACATAGGGGAAAATTTCCTTTTTATGCACGATAACGCGCGCCCTCATACTGCTTGCATAGTGATAGAATATCTCAATGAAGTTGGGATCACACGAATGGACTGGCCGTCGCGGTCACCGGATTTAAACCCGATCGAACACGTTTGGGACATTCTTGGAAGAAGGGTTCGACAACGGAATCCAGGCAACGTTGAAGAGCATACATTGGCTTTGGTGGAAGAGTGGGACAACATACCTCAACAGATGATAGACAACATCATTGGGAGTATGCGAAATCGTATGCGCGCTGTAATAAGAGCTCGGGGGGTGTCATACTCGCTACTAAAATCAAATGTTTTTTTTTGTGGGTCATCATGAACATTTTTCTCAACATGTTCATTTCATTTCACGAGTGTATCGTCAGGATACACACCTGCTCTCAATTTTGGACAGGAATGATAATTATTATAGAGTGTCACACAAAAAAATTCAAAAATAAATGTGCAAAATCAACGATTTTCCAGTGTATTCGAGTTCTCCCGGAGCGTGAAATTGGCCAGTGAATTTCAAAAATTTTCATTTCGTTAGATTTCCGCTTCTCTATTTTTGATTTTATTTTTTGGCTAACCTCCGATGTTATGCACCTACGCAAGATTAAAAATAAATTCTTGAAATTTGTGACTTTTCGCTTCAAATTGGATATCTCTTGTAAAAATAGAGATAAATGCATGAAACAAGAAGGGCGTTACTGTAGGAAGATGTGTCTTGACAGACCATGATATTGTACGTTTCAACTCGGACCACGAAATTCCACAGGGTGTTACGAATTTTTGACAAAAAAAACACTTTTAGTTTTGCCCCCGTATAAAATTTTTTTCAATTTTTTTGTTTTCTCTTATAATTTCTACAAAGCAGAAGAGTTGATCTATAACTTGCCGAAAAAATCATCTAAATCGGTTGAGAATTAGGAAAAATATCGGACTTCGAATTTGGTTAAATTTTCGAGTGTTCCGCTAATTTTGCCTTCGAGTGTAGTACTTCTAGGTCTATTTTGCAGAGATTGTAGCTCCACGTATCGTGCGTAGGTTTTTGAAATCACCCCCATTGTGGCCGCTATACCTCTGCGTCACCCCTTCTTCAACGAGACCAAATATTTGACCCCTTTGCACATCGGACAATCCAACGTAAGGCATTTGCAATTATTATTATAGGCATTTTTAAAATTTGAAATTCACGGTTTCAAATCTCAGTAACGACTGAGTACAATATCCTGAACATGTGGTGATAATTCAACATTTCTTATCATACTATCCAGTTTTTTTCACAACAAAAAACTTGTGATACCGAGTGATTCGATATAAATTTGGTTGTGCGTATATCAGTTTGCAAGAATATACTTCAACATATTCAAAATAAATGACCATTTTAATTAATCTAATCCATATGCAATTCGTGATAGAGCTAAGTAAGCTCTAGATTTAATAGCGATTTGAAAACCGATTTGTATTCAGGTTTTTGATTACAAAATTCTTTTGTGATTAAATAATAAATATTTCTATCATTTCTTTGGATAGTAGCAACTTCACCAACTAAGTTATTCTGATATTTTAATTTTTCTATTTCACTATATGTATTCTTAAATTCTAAGGCAATACCTTGATGCATTTTGAAATCACATGATACACAATGAACTAATGCAGAATTCACGGGGATTTAAATGAATCGCCTTATTTTTCTTTTATATTCATGGAGTTTTTAATATTATTATTTTCTTGAAGGTTTAAAAATAAATTCCTATGCGTTAATTCATCTGCTAGTTCTACAATAATTTGGCTAAGAGCATCTGTATTATTCATGCTACCTTTTTTATATTTCATTTCATGATCAAATTCTTCCAACTCAATTCTCCAATGCATAAGACGGAGTTTTGTTCTTTTAAGGAGAATAAACATGTTAAATGCTTATGATCCGTTTATATTATAAACTTTCTACCATATAAATAGGGCCTGAAAAGTTTACATGACCATACTGCTTCATTCAGCGTTCTGCTAGCGAAAGCAATTGGAAGATCGTTCGGTATGTTACCTTGAGATAAGACTGAACCTATTGCATACCCTGATGCGTCAGTAGTTGGAGCAAATGATTCATTTAAATCTGGATATCTTAATATAGGATGATTAAGTAAATGTCTTTTAAATATTTCTAATGCTTCCACGTATTTTGGTTCTTCTATATTAATTTTCGAATCTTCTTGAAACATTTTGTGGTTTAGTGATTTTAGCAAAATTAGGAATTTCCTATAATATTCGACTCATCCAAGAAATGACTATTTGCTGTTGAGTCTTAGGGATTGGAAATTTGCTTACAGCTTTTAATTTATTAGGATTAGACTTAATTCCTTCAGAGGTAATAATATGTCCTAAAAATTCAATTTCAGTTTTGAAAAAATAGCATTTGTCTATTTGTATTTTCAATTTTATCATTCCTAAAGACTTCATATTATATTAGGAATATCAATTAAATGTTGTTCAATAGAATTTGTTCAGAATCCTGACGTTAAAAAGTGTAGTAAAATGATTTTTATTCCTAATTTATCTAAAAAGCTTCAATCTGAAAATCTGAGGCAGAGGATATTTGTCATCGGTAGTTTTATGGTTTAATTTTCTATAATCTATGGCAATACACCATTTCTGTTTTTCGGATAAATCCTGTTTTTTAGAAACTATAACAACGGGGAAAGACCACGTTGAAATACCTGGCCTAATGATTTTTTTATTTAACATTTCTGTGATTTGTCGCTGAATTTCTTCTCTATGTACTTCGGGATATCTATAAATTTTGCAATGACTTCATCTCAGGTTCGAAATTAAGTTTTTATGTTCAATTCGACTAGAAAAGTTCAAATTTTGACCTAGTAATTGTAAAACATCCTCATTGGTTTGCAAAATTTTCGTTAAATAATTATTTATTTTAGGTTCTAGATGACTAAGGTATATAGGTATTTTTGTAGGGTTTTGAGAGACTTGCAGATATTTATAGGAAATCTGACAATATTCGTTTCCTAAAATCTGAAATTTTAAAATCTAACATTAATCTATATTTACTCAAAAATCTCCGCCTATCAATCCGTCTTAAAATTAATCAAAATATTTATGACATTTATACAGAATAAAAGGATTCGAGTGAGCAACTACAATTTCTGAAAATAACGGTAATAAGACGTTTCTTGTTTCAATCAAGCAGTCAAAGTTGTTAATTCATGGAAATTATAAGCAGGAAAATTATTATATGCAGATTTCGGGTCTATCAAACATACTAAACCGCTTGGATTTTGATTATTATTGAAATATTTTCTATTATTTTGATATTGAGTAGAATAATTAGCTCTCTTCTGGGGATGGTTTCTGGAATGAATAGATATCCTTTCTGGAGGAGTTTGAACAGTAAAATTTGGATAAGGTTCGAACACATTAGTTTCTCTTGACGTACTTGGACCAAAACCTTGATGAGTTGTTGGAAAATAAGTATTCGTTTTTTTTCTGTTGAAAATAAAATTTTTGCGAAGGACATTTTCGAGATTCATATTATTAAAATTATTTTGGTTAAAATGTGAGAAATTATTTCTTGCATTTTGATAAGAATTATTTCTTGTATTTTGATAAGAATTATTTCTCGTAGTTTTATAAGAATTATTTCTTGTAGTTTAAAAGAGTTATTGGTTGTATTTTGATAATAATTATTACTTCTTTTTGGGTAAAATTATTTATTAGATTTGGTGGCTTTTTATTTCGCTTGTTTCTTTATAATAATTCATATTGTAACATATTAGAAAGATAATCCTTCACTGCGGCAAAAGTTTAGTCGAAAGTAAAAGCATTATTCGTATTTAAATATGTTCTTAACTCGCTAGATGAAGTTTATGAGTACAGTTTCACAAATTTTAACAATATTTGATTCACATATATACTATTTTTGCGGATCTGGCATAGGATTCGTGTCAATTCGATAATTTATTCCAATTTTCATAGAAATAATTTT
The DNA here is from genome assembly GCA_013387265.2 of Cryptolaemus montrouzieri. NCBI lineage: Eukaryota > Metazoa > Arthropoda > Insecta > Coleoptera > Coccinellidae > Cryptolaemus > Cryptolaemus montrouzieri. Next base: position 58,038,433 of record JABFTP020000185.1, read on the forward strand.
ATCAATGAAATTTAATAGGCCCTCATTAGGTTTTTACTAAGGAATTGCAATTGATGAATAAGTACATCTAAATTATTTTGATCACCTGGTTTTAAATATAATTTTAAGAATTTCCCATCTGTCAGGGATGTCTGAAATTGAAACTTACGCTAGTGCCCTATCAATTAGATTTTACTACAACGTAACAGTAGTTTATCACTAAATCATTTTCATTCGTAAACATCAAAAGATTTTGTTCTGCACTCTTGATAAATGAGTGTAATTCATATTCTACTTCAGAAATTTTAAGACTTCTCTGCAATTGTTAATCTATTATTTCGTGAGCCATTTTTACCACAATAGGCCTTTTGCCTTTTTATTAAAGAAATGTTTCACAGAAGTAATATTTAAATCAAATTATTATCCTTGTTAGTATTAATTAATAATGTAATATTCGGTTTTTAAGAAAATCCAGGAGAAAACTTTACGAGTCACTTAAAAAAAACCTAGGAAAAATTTATGACATATGGCTTATAACTTATTCAAGTTTTATGCTCAACACTGTGGGGAAAAGAATGAATTAACTTCGGACCAGGTCAATGACTGAGGATTTTACCAAGGACTTGCTCTCTGACCTTGTCGAATTTCTTGAAGTTGTTGAGAAGCAGTACTCGACCAATCGAAGTTTTGAGTTTCTTCGTTATGCTGAATAGTTGAAATTGATCCCATCCTCGTCGCCAAAAAAGTAGAACGAAGTATAGGTTACAGTGCAGCGTTAGCCTCTGTTACCATTGCGCCGCTTCTATTTGTTGCACAACTGGTTTTACCCTTCCTACAATTTGTTGAATGCGTTGTTGAAACCTCGCCAGAAGATTACAGTCCGACATTGAGAAGGAATTATGTAAAATGGGATCGCTTTCTTCTACAATTTTTTCAAACTGTACTTGACTGCCCTTGACCGAATATCACAATTTTCAATTTTTCCTCAATTTCGATAAGCTGTACAAATGGATGTATCAACACCAGAAGTACAACCTGATGGTCTATCTCTCAGACGTCAGTGGCATTCATTCGATGAAGTTTGTCTTGAAGAATTCTGCTGTTGGTGACTAAAAGAAAATTGGCTCTGGCGAGAAGAACACGGGGGTGTTGAGGTTATGTGAAACTAAGCCGTCGACGCAGTCTAACACGTGGGGTTACTCCAAGTCATGTTCAGGCCCACTCTCAGCCGAAAAGCAGAGGAGTTCCAATGCGAGAACAACCTTCAGCCGGAGGACTTGGAAGAGCCGGAGGACGTCGACGGGGCGGGTAGATTTGATTGTTTTTTAGTGTATTTGTTTTTCATCTCTTGTTATTTCTCAATTTTCTATATAAATAATATATCTTAATTTTCGAAGTAAATAACGTATGAAACTCAATCGGTATCAACTTTTCATTTTTCTGGATTCGTAATATCCATCTATGAAAAAAAAAATATGATGTCATACGGAATACTTCAGGTATTTTCAGCGGGTACGGGGCTCAATAAGGAGAAGAGCACAAGCATGTATTTTAGCACAAGGTGAGCGTTGTTGGTATCACGGAATTATATTTCTTTTCCTTCTTTTTTTTGTATTTATAGAAGAGTGGTACTCTGATGTATTGTTCATGTCCCTGTCATTATTTCTAAGTAGATTCAGTTCATTTACCAAATCGATAAATTCCCTGGAACTTCTTGCGTTCACTTCGTTCGGTTCTAGTATTCCGCTGCCGAAGTGTGAATGCTTAGTGGTTTCCTCGCCATCATTGGTCATTACATATGTCCTCGTCTCCGAGTTGCCCATTTGACTTAGATACTAGTGGAGAGTGCCTTCTTTGAAGACAATCAATAGTCCCCAATTCGTCCCTAGTTACGTCGAGAAGTCTTTGGGGAACAGTTAATGAACGTTTTCTCTTGATTGAGACCTGGAGTTTTTCTCCATTGTTAATTTTCAGTTAGTTTTAGCTCTTCCCACCGTTTCAGTTGCTTTGGTATGCAAGGTTTGTTCAAACCGTTTGAGTTCCTTCCGTATGTTTGGTTTGTTCAAACCGCAGAACGGTTCAGATCCTTTTGGGGTTGTTTCAGCAGCTAAACTAGCCTGTTCATCAGCATATTCATTATTCTCTATACCTTCGTGGCCAGCAAGTTGCTTTATGGATTGACGACATTTATAGGAGACGCCTTCATGATGAACTATGAAACTTCAGAGCTTCAATTACAACCTGAACGTCCATTAGTATATAATCATTTGAGAATCATTCTCAGACTTTCTTGGCAATTTTGAAATTTATTCAGTTTCTGCTTGCATAATTGTAGGAGACGAACCAATGATACTAATGTTCTAAATGTTCTCTTAATCGTTTTGGATACATCTGTCTACTACTACTACTACTACTACTACTACTACTACTACTACTACTACCACTACTACTTTTTCCCTCTACTGTTGTGTCGTTCTCTATGATCTCTTCAAATTGACTATAAAAGTCCTATTTTCACGTCATTATATACAATGCTTGTCCTTTCAGATCAATAGGTAGAATTTTTTTTTTTGAACCGTAACACTGTCATTTAACCTTACTTCTTTACGCGTATGTGGAGGGGGAAAGTATTTCGAGTCATATCTAGGTTTATCATGCTCTTTTAGTGTAGTAACTTTTGTTGTCTTCGTCCATCATATGAATCATTGCGTAATTTTTGTCTTCAGGTATTTTGAAATCACCAATTAAAAAATGACCAGGAGTAAGTACAAGTAGATCATTTGGATCTGAGGAAATGGGAGTTAAAGGGCGTGCGTTTAATATAGCTTCAACCTCTATTACGAAAGTATTTAATTCTTCGAATGTTAGTTATGTGATTCCAATTATACGATAGAGGTGATGTTTAAAGGATTTGACCGCAGCCTCCCAAATTCCACCGAAATTTGAACCTCTTGCTGGAATAAAATGCCATCTGATTTCTCTTTTAGTGGTAAAATCGTAAATTTTTCTTTGAGTATCAGAAATTTTCATCAGGGAATACATTTCACTCAATTCATTATGTCCTCCTATGAAGTTTGTGCCGTTATCGGAGCATATATCTGTGCAAACATCCCTTCTCGCGATAAAGCGACGAAGAAAGGTTTCAGTGGAAAGATTTCTGGTTACTTCCAAGTGTACAGCTTTGACACTTAGGTACATGAATATGACTGCCTACACCTTGGTATTTTTCATGTTACGATGTTCCTTTTCTTTGATGAAAAATGGACCATAAGTATCGATCCCAACTCGACTGAATGGCCTGGCGGGTGTGACTCGAGATGGGGGTAAGTCTCCCATAAGATATTCGATCGATGGAGGTTGTAATTTACAACAAATAACACAAGATCGAATTATTTTTCCTATATTTTTGCGGCTGTCAAGAATCCAAAATCTCCGTTCAATAGAATTCAAAATTGCTTGTATTCTAGCCTAAAGATTAACACAATGTTCGTTTTCTATTATTAGCTTCGCGATATGATGTAACTTAAGGAGAAGTGCATGATGACACTCTGTATATTTAAAGAGGAATGCTTGAGTCTTCGTCTGACACGTATAAGACCATTATCGTCTAAGAATACATTTAATAGTAGTAGCCGACTCTTATTATTCAAGGGTTTGTGTTCCTTGCCTTCGGAGTTGTACCAAAGGCCCTTTGATATTTTCGGTTTTGTTCGTGGACGAGAAATTCTCTGTACATTTTCTCTATATCACCGATGATGACTACTTGAAATTTTAGAAATTTAAGTAATTGAGTAATAAGGTCTGCCTGTATATGGGACCAACCATAAGTGCATCGATGAATGAAACCCGTTTACTAGTTTTAGGTGACCCATCGAAAACTATCCGGACTGCTGTTGTGAGACTTGTCCTTTTTAAAACTACGTGACGCGAAAAATAGAACCCATTTTCCAGTTCCCCAATTTTTTAACTATAGACATGGGCTCTAGATGCAAATATTCCTGAAAAATATTTCTGTATTGGACGCTCAATTCCGAGTTTGACTTGAATTTTGCTTCTAATCCTTTTAGTCGTTTTCTTGCTAATTTTATGGAATATCCAAGTTTATGAATGTATTCATTAAACGGAAGTGCTATTGAATATCGTCCAGATTGATCCCTTCTGATATTCCTCACAAAATGATCTTCACATCCTTCTCTTTGTTATTGAAGCGTCGTTTCACTTGCCTTTCTTCTATATTCCAAAATTTCGTCAGATCGAAATCTAAACGGTTTGTGAAATGACAAATTGGTCGTTTAATTCTTTCGTGATCTGCTAAGGATTCAATGGTCTTGTTATTGGTATCAGTTAAAGGCAACTGCTGATTGATGTTCTCAGGTGGGATACCATTTATAATTTCAGATTCATTTGAATCCCAATTCACAGGCAATCCGTCGAATTTCGGAAGTGAAATTTGTGGAATTACAGGAAGAAAAGGTTGCATCCTTGTAATTGGTGCAGAAAGATGCGGTGGTACTTTAGCAGCTTCTCTGAGAAATCGGTGGTTTTTTCTACAGCCTTATTAAAACTTTCTTCATATTCTGTTATCTTTGTTTCCTCTGTGGGATCGATTTCTTCAAGCTGATCTTCAAGATCGTCAAACCTGTTAAAGTTGCGTTGCAATGTTTCAAGAGATGCTTCAAGATAATCAGGGTCTGTTTCCCAGTCGCTAAGAATAATGAAACAGGTGTGCGACCATTGAGATATTCGTGAGATGATGTACAGGGCTGTACTTAAATATATATATATATTTACATAAAATAAATAATTTCAATACTCTGTATTGAACAGGAGGACTACGGGCAATATTACTGGAGACAGCTACCCATTTCAGCTATGAATACAACTTTAACTCTCTTTACGACTGAAAGATATATCCCAGTAAGTAGTTAGCTAGAAAGGTAGCTCTTAGATATGGTAGTTTGTGTTGCTTCTTTGCAACATGTGGTCATTTGCTCGAAATTTTTTATATTCTGCAGCTTTTTTTGGTTTGGATTTCTTAAGTTTTCTATAATATTTGGTTAAAGTTTCCTGAAAAGTATCCTATCCAACTGTTCTTTTTGCTCTGTTAAATACTTTTCTGGCTTCACCTTCCAGTTCAACAACCTTCCTGTTTCACCAGAGAATTGCTTTTTTCTCATTGGTCTGCTCTTTATATGTGAAACTAAAGGTTGTTTTAGGTGAGTAGAAGCAATTTCTAGTTCTTCAGTGGCTATGGTTCAAACTTCATTTCATCTTCATTGATCACTTAGTTTGCCCTTTTTGGTGCTCTATTCTTCACGTTATGGGTTATAATTGAATCAATCATAAAGAAGATCAACTGATTGATTGGACATGGATCGCTCGGAAATTTTTCATCGATTATGATATCTACGGTTACTAGGAACTCTTTCCTTATCACATTCATAAAAGCTGGTTTATTGTCTTCGCTAACATTCTCTATATTATTAGAGCAAATTTATTCTGAAAGATGCCTTTATTGATGCAACTGGAGTTGAAGATAATCAAATTCCTTCATTTATTCGGAAGATAGTTTTCTGACGGTAGCTTTTTTAGGGTACCATTAGAGCGATGTAATTCAGCAAGGGTGTCTTTTCCGACTGGAAATTTGTAAACTCATTGGGTTTTGGTCCCATCTGAATATTCCTGAATTGATAGTTTTCAATAGTCTTCAGCTTTTCAATATCTGTCGAAATTGTCAATTCTTTTAGTATCTTCCATCTAGGAGTTTTAAGTTTCAAGGTTATGTTGACCCTCTATGAGTTCGTGATTTTTTTCGCTAGAGTAATTATGACTTCCTGGCAAGTCCATAATTTCAGCTAGGCCTCTATGCCTTTGCCACTGAGTAGTTGCCTCTTTGGAGCGCGTGAGACCCAACCAGCCTGATCTGCTGTGGCGTTTGACGACTTCGACTTTAATTTACCCTTTTACTATTTGAACCATAACTCTTCAAGAGTCGTCACTTAGTTGGCATTTATGAACTAATCTGGAAAGTCTTTTCTCAGAATACGTACCTCATCCCAGCCATCTTGATAGTTTAGTCTTAAGGATTCAATCTTTCACCGACATTCTCCTTTTTCACGAGAAAATTCCCCCTCTTACGAGCAGCACCGCTCGTCTCGTGAAGTATCTTCCTTGGGGCTATTTCTGGATGAGGCGTCCCCTTTATCTAGCTCAGAACTTGTATTCTGTTCCAAAGGACCTTAATCGCCTTCTACCACTTTTCACGGTGAGGCGTCCTCTTTTCTTAGGTCCCAACTTGCATTCTTTTCCATAGGAACTTAATCGCCTTCTTACACTTTTGAAGCATCCTCCATTTCTACCAGCCTAACGTACACAACTGGTGTGATATAACAGCTTGGAAGTCTTTTGCAAGTCTTGTTTAACACGTTATACTCTGTGCAGTGCAAGTCCTTAGCCATGATACACCTAGGTATGAATTGAACACTTCTTCGTTAAATCTCCCAGGGAACATGAAAGTTATTTCAGTTGAAAATCGCAGCCGGTATTGTTCGATATTCTTGACTAATAAAGATTCGTCTGAGTTTCAAGTATTTTTATTATTTAACAACTAAACGATATCGTATTAACGAATGCTTCGTATAAACTGATTTCTAATCGAATATCTATGATCATTTCATTGACATTTGACAGTTGAAGTTACACCGAAACATAATATTTAGTGCCTTCCCTTCAAACACACAGAACATATTAAATTCTCAGCAGGTATAGCTCCTAGTTTCATTGATACCTAAGCCGCCCTACCGCGGCAAAGCATAAGTGAGAGCACATCGAGGGGGTTTCCATGCATTCAACATAATTGTTCAGTTTTTATTAAATTCGATCTTAATTTGTTTTATGCTAATAATTTAATTAAACTCATACTACTAATCATTCTTGTTCAATATGAGTATTTTACTTTTTTCTTGCAAATGGTTGGCGATATGGAAAAAATTCAGGAGACAAGAAAGTTATCGCGGAGAATAAAGAGTCAAATAATTTCTAGATGGTCATTGGCGCACTTCGAAACAAAGTTTTCGGAGTAAAAATGGGATTATAACTCCCAAAAATTGATTCGTCGCAATTTTTCGAGAATTGTATTCTAAAATGCTGTCAGATTATGAAGATAATCTATGCCTTCAATTGCGCTCGATTTCCGAAATTTTGAGATTTCTTAACGAAAACTGAATCTTTTTGAAATTTCAACCACTTGTATCTCTGAAATTAAATAATTGCAAACTCATATTAATAAGAATTCATTTTCCTAGAATTCTTTGAAAGAAATCATGACACCATTAATTAATAACTTTTTCCTATTGAACACCAAGATTTCCTTGTGAATTTCTACATTTACTGAATTGAATTTCAATAATTCATATTTTACTTTTCAGAACTATACCAGAGTTACGGATTTTGATTCGCAAACATATTCAGTATCAGAGATCATCGAAGTTCTTGGTTTTATTTCCGTTAATGACATTGGATCCCCAATGGCGGTTAGCAGGCATCTCGTCTTACACGCTAGTAGTAACGTTAAGGATTCGACGGCCATGGATACTGAAATAGACTCAACATATGAAGACGAATCCAACGATGAAGGAAAAACGCCATCATTTTGTGTTTTGTTACATGGTGCTCTAAAAGTGGAAAATATGGCTGCATTAGTATCCTTAGGTATGACATGATGATCATATATATATATATATATATATATATATATATATATATATATATATATATATATATATATATATATATATATAATGCCTGTTTTCAGTGCCGCTAAGGTAAGAGGAACAATCATCCGAAAAACAGATATTGAACATGCAGTTTGGATTATTGATAATAATTTCACTGACCACTTCACAGAACATGAGTTGGCGATCAAAACCATCCTCATTCAGTTTCTGAACTAATCGTATCTTAAAAGGATGAAACTTATGTTTTCCTAAAATTATCATGACTGTTGTGCGTGAAATACTGGACACATTGAACAATTTCCTAGTACTAAGGGTCAGATCCATCTCTACGTAACCTGAGATAACCACTTTCCTCGCTTCGTCTCCTTCATACACCCTCTTTTTGTTGCCGACTGAACCGGTAGCCTCAAATTTAGCAAACAGTTGCACAACGTAAGCAGCGGATACACTTTTTCAGAATGTCGTTCGTTGAATAAAGCGAGAGACTATATATATATATATATATATATATATATATATATATATATATATATATATATATATATTTTTGAACTAGGCTGTTCAAGATGCTGCCGGCCTGTCAGAGATGGCGCTACCTATCTTTGAAACCTAAGCTATTTTAAGAAGTACTAACGCATTCTCCCAAAATTTCAGCTCAATCTGTCAATAAATTGTAACGCTACAGCTTAATAGTAAACAAGTTTTGGTATTTAATATTTATATATATATATATATATATATATATATATATATATATATATATATATATATATATATATATTATTATTATTATATATGTTAAATTTTCACGGAAGTATCTATGACTTGATGTGTTACGGGTTTTATTCCGTGGTCCATTTTGAATTTGGCAAGTTTCGACAAGTTGTCCCTTGTCATTTTCAGGCGTTCGATAGATGATGTCTCGAGCGTAACTGATAGCGGTTTGTCGGTGGTTCTCCTCTTATGTCCTCGTTGTGGGCGTCGGTGGACCTAGTGGTGGGGATGCTTTCATTATTATCTCTCGATGATGGCGGTTTCCTAGGAGGTAAAATAACTTTCCAAGCGTTTAATAGGTTGAAGGTTTCGTCTCTACAATAATAATAATGCCAGGAAAACACCCACTTTCCTAACACAAGGCTTAACATATATGCTACCTAAAAGCGATAGAACACAGGATCCGTCTCAATATAGGCCAATCGCTTGCCTGCCAACACTTTACAAAATGCCCACCTCATGCATATCCAATCGAATATACAAACACCTTGACGACAACAATATATTCGCTGAGGAGCAGAAAGGATGCAGAAAGAAACACCACGGCTGCAAATATGATAATGAAACAGGCACACGTAGGGCATCGGAATGTTCATTCAGCTTTCCTCGATTATCTTCAGATAATTATTCGATAGTACCGCCCATTCTTGGCTTGTCGAAGTATTGCAGATATACAATATTCATCCAACCCTGGTAGAATTCTTGAAGACAACAATGACACACTGGCGCACGTCTCTGCAGGTCAACATGAACAATAAATCAATTAAACGACGTGATACCCATACGTCGTGGAATTTTTCAAGGAGACTCTTTGAGTCCAGTATGGTTCTGTTTAGCTATGAACCCATTGTCCTCAATGCTCAATAGAACAGGATATGGATTTAGGATAAAAACAGATAGGAACTATCATACAATCTTCCACCTGCTGTATATGGATGACATCAAATTATATGCTTCGAACAAGAAGCAATTGGATGATTTGCTGAAAACTGTCAGTGAGTTCTCAGCAGATGTTCATATGAAATTCGGGATTGAAAAATGTAAGACCCTGAACATTCAAAGAGGGAAAGTCATAGATGGTGAAACACAACTTCCAAACGGTGATATTATACAGTGCATGAGAAATGGTGAAACATACAAATATCTGGGATACCAACAAGCCAGATTGCTAGACCAAAAACAATCAAGGAGAAGATTCGATCAGAATACAGTCAGCGTCTGAAAACTGTGTTGAAATCAATGTTGAACTCGGGGAATTTAGTCAAGGCAATTAACACCTACGCCATTTCAGTGTTGCTTTACTCATTTGGAATAATCAGATGGACTAAGACAGGAGTGGATGATATTCAAAGGCAGACCCGAACGATGCTGACAAAGTACAACAATCACCATCCAAAATCGTTTGTGATACGAACAACTTTGAAGCGGAAAGAAGGAGGACGCGGCTTAATAGATGCTTTGTCAATTTACACTCCGAACAGATAAAAAATCTCAGAGAATTCTTCGCTACAAAAGCTCTTACTTCTGACTTACATAGAGTGATATCGCTGGCTGATAAGGGATATACACCTTTAAATCTTGCTACCAGGGACGACCTGCTGAATCTAAGGTTCCTATCAGACACTGAAAAACAAGAGCAATGGTCAAGAAAGGAATTGCATGGACGATATCACCATGATATTAATCAACCACACATCGACAAAGAAGCCTCCAACAAATGGTTGATGAAGGGAGAATTATTCGCGGAAACGGAAGAATTCCTTATGGCCATTCAAGACCAAGTGATAGCTACAAACAACTACAAAAAATTTATTATGAAGGACGGAACATTACTAACAGATAAGTGCAGAAAATGCCACATAAGATCGGAGACTATACAGCATATTACGTCCGGCTGCGAACAACTGGCCAATACGGACTATCTTCACAGGCATAATCAAGTGTGCAATATTATCCATCAGAAACTTGCACACAAGTACGGACTTCTGAATACCTTCCAGACTTATTATAAGTATCAGCCGGCGCCCGTACTGGAAAATGATTCTATCAGATTATACTACAATAGGCCTGTTATCACTGACAGAATGGTGACGAATAATAGGCCGGACATAGTGGTGTTTGATAAGAGAGCCAGAACAGCACTGCTGGTGGATGTTGCCATACCGAATAATAACAACGTTCTGAACAAGTTCCAGGAGAAAAAGTCCAAATACACAGACCTTGCTATTAAGATCAAGCAGATATGGCATCTCGAGAAAATAGATATTGTTCCTGTCATCGTATCCTCCACTGGGTTAATACCCAAAACTTTGCATGATAGCCTTAAGAAATTAGAATTGCATAAGAATACCTATATAGAAATGCAAAAAGCTGTAATTCTTAATACATGTAGGATAGTTAGGAAATTTATGTCAAGTATATTGTAATCGAGCCTATTCCCTTTGATTGCTAAATCTGGGAAAGGTAAATTATATCCAGCTAAGAGCTGAGATAGTGCATAAGTCCACGATAATAAATAATAATGCCAATGCTTATGCCGCTCTGATAGAACAGGTCTTTTTATGTTCTTGGCAAACTTTCCTACTCTCTTTTTTCTGACGCAAAAAGTGCATTAGCTACAGTTTTATCGATTCCCACGGATCCATGTATCTTGGAAATCTTGCAAACTAATTATTTATTAAAAAACCATGTGTCGATTTATTTAGCGATGATACAGTTTTCGCAGCGTGAGAACGTCGGGACTAAAAGATGTTGAATCAAAAATTTGCAGGAAAATAGGTGTCGGATGATTTCCGCTCGATATTCGATCGACACGTGTAATTATAATTTGAAATAATAATTTTGAATCGTGTATATTTTACGAAAATGCGATTTTAGGCTTACGAAAATTTTATGAATTTGGAAAAGAAATTATATTTGAAGATTCATTTTGGTTTTAGGTGTTATTATGTACCTTATTTGACAATGTACCTATATATAAATATATAGCAATTAATGTACCGTTTTATTCTAGGAGACAATTGGTTTGGTTTCATTTATTCTTGGGCTGACACAAAAAAGAAATCTAACCTAATGCTTACATTATTAGTGCCAGGATCAGATTCAGTTCCATGGTTAGGAGATCTCAATTATCTGGGTTGTGTAGAACAATTTGATCAGTCTTGTTCCTTCCCTATCAGACCTTCGGAGAAGAGGAGTTATTCGCAGAACGGAGTAGTTTGGATCAGGCCAGCTGGTTTACAGTCCGATATTCAGAAAATACTGAGACATGCAAGAAAGTTGCCTGAGAAAACTCAACAATTCTATAAGGTATATTTACGCGATTTTTCAGTTTGAACAGTTGATAATACTTCTTCATTAAATCAGTATATAGTTCGTAATTTAATAACGATTTGAATATTTGGTCGCATTGCAGTTCTAGTTTATTTAATTGTCCAAGAGCTTGATCATACCTTGAGAACAATTTCAATACGACGATATTTCTGTTTCCTTCATCATATTGTTCTACCCTTTTTTTGAAAACATTTTGTCATTTAGTAAAGTACTTTCAGCATCATCTCTCATTATCTGGAGATTGTCAAACATTGGAAAATGATGAAAAGTTTCTAAATAAATAAACATGGAACTTAAAATGCTTACACTTTCGGTGCGGGCGTCGAAGGGTTGTTTCCTTTATTTCTACATACTATTATTTACTCTGATCGAGTTACTTCAACCTTTGACAGTAGGATATTATCATTGAGAATGTCTTTTCCAATGTTTTTTCTCTCTTTCATTTGAATAAATGAGCTGATAAATAAATGCTATTATCAAGAATGATGACCTGAGAAATTATGACGAGGCGCAGGTATAGAAAATAAACAAGAGGATAAAAAGTTCATTTCGGTATAGGAAAGGAACAAGAGAATAAAAAGTTTACATTGATCCCTTTCAAGAAAAATGGGCAGCCAGGCAGAAAGAGATCGGGAAAGGAAAATATTCCGATGTATCGCGTTTGCAGATTTTTAAGTAGAAAAACATTAGGTAGTTATAAAACTTAGGCTTGTTTAAATTTTCGCCTTCACTATTCACTAGAACTGAATGATATATCTTTTTCACTGTGACGAAATTTCGTAACACTGCTGTCAATTGCAAGGAGCAAACGAAGCACGTCAAGAAACGTGTAGAAACACCCTGAGAGAGAGAGAGAGAGAGAGAGAGAGAGAGAGATGTTTCAAGCCTCTTTTATGGCGATAAGTTCCCATGATCATGCCCGAAAACGCTTCGTTACCGAACTACGGGGTGTTAAACTGTTTTTTCTAAATCAGATCACATAAACAAGTATAAATCTACACACTGGTACTTTTTCTGAGACCATGTGTCCTTTCTACACCTACCACTTTTTTCAATACGCCCCGGGCAATTAAAATTTTTTCTTGAGTTTTCAATAAATTTTTTATCTCGCATTTTTTTCCGTGTCTGCCACAAATTTTGTGTAAAAAATGGATCAATTTTACGTGTTTGATGAAAACATACTGTGAAGGAAGCGATCATAGTAAGTGCTGAAAATGACCTCCTTCATCCATTACACAGAAGTCTAGACGTCGACATATAGATCTCCATATCCGATTGAAGATCCCCCAGGGATATCTTGAATGACTGTACAAGAAATGATAATGTGGTTTCCTGAGTCTTCTACGTCTTGTACAGGAGTCCTGTAAACCTACGTTTTCAAATGTGCCCAAGTAGAAAAGTCTATTTGATTCAGATCTGGTGAACGAGCTGGCCAAAATTGGAGTCCACCTCAGCCAATCCAGAGATCTGGATATGTTTCGTTCAAATGTTGAAGTGCTTTTTTACCAAAATCAATAGGAGCACTATCGTGCATGTACCACATCACCACCCTGTCACCTAAAGGAATATTATCTGATAGGTCCGGCAGCTCTTCGGTTAGAAACTGAGTGTATGAATCTCCATTCATTCAATCTACGAGGAAGGAAATGGTGTGTTTATATATATATATATATATATATATATATATATATATATATATATATATATATATATATATATATATATATATATATATATATATATATATATCTTTTGACTTACGCGACTCTATTTTGCATATACAGGCTGTTTAGTGTGAACTAGCTAAATTTTCAGACATCATAACCATGAAATTTCTGGTCTGATTTGAATGAAAATTTTAGGATTGTCAGTCATCTATTAGACCAACTATTCGCAGAGGAAATTTGTTCTCTCATACAGGGCGCGACTGTAGAATTTTATGAATAGATGACGAAACAACACCCTGTATATCTTTTAAGCAAAATTGTAAGTACGTCATCCGAACAAGAAAAGGTAATTCTTTCAATATGCCAACAGAAAATTTGTATCTAACCTAAGCTTTTCTATTAAAAAAATATTCATTTTGGAATAATGTTAGTTTTCATTCCTATTCTCAGAGACAATTCTGAATACTAGGCGATTAACAGTTGATGAAATATGTTAGATTTCAGTTGAAAATGTCAATAAAATCTACAGGGTGTTACATTTAATATTGATGATTACCATCACTTCGAACCCATTCGAAAATGTTCTCGACGCCATTATGGCGACTTGTGAAATGACAATTTGGATACTTTAATCTGTTTCATCAAGTTCGGTTCTTGCTCATAAATCGATATCTCTCACCGATCATTAAATAGTTGACGAATAAATTTCTCAAAATGTAGAAAATAAGTTGACTACGTGCGGACGTACGTGCAGAGTAATACTTGACATGCCAGGTATTCCTTAAAAACCTCCCTCGAAAAATAGGTCACCCCTTTCTTTTCACATTGAATTCAATGGCAGCGAGCTTTCATGGATGATTACTATCAAATTTTCAGATCACAACAATCTAAATATTTCTATTTATTTTTATGTTATGAAATTATTTGTCTTTCCATAATATAGTAACCATAAAAGTGTAATAATGCTCTTATCCAGGAACATAGGAAATGTTTCCAAATTCAGTGGTCACATAATAAATACGAAATATCAGTTATTTATTCTGGTACTTTCGTTTTTCTCTCAGTGTTAATATCATTTGAATCCCTCTTCTTATGTAACAAGTGTTTATTGTTGCTAATCGTTCGATTTTTTGCTGAAAACTATTTTACCAGCTGACAGATTATGCCTGTTCTATTTTCAAATCAAGAATATGCAGATATGGTATTCATTTATGAATTATGCAACGGAAGTGGCAATGTAGCTAGATTAGAATACCGAAGGCATTTTCCCCTACGCAGAAATCCGAATAAGATGGCTTTTTCTCGAACAGTTTTGTTTTTACAAGAAAATGGAACTTTTCCAAGCAGTATGAAGCTAGAAGAAGCAAACATTTAGCCACCTAATGAAGTTCTCCAAACTATTGAAAATGACCCGCAAACGAGTACAAGAAAAATCGCTCGTGATATGGGGTTGACCTAAGCAACAACTTCGCGAGTTTTGAAAAATGAGAAGTACCATCCATATCATTATCAAAAAGTGCAGGAACTCCAAGAAAATGCCTACAACCTCCGTCTGACCTTTTGCCGTTGGATCGTTGGACATCAGCCACATATGTATAGTATATTATTCAGCGATGAGGCCACTTTTATGAAGAGCGGTGTATTCAATTGGCGGAATTCACATCAATGGGTACAGGAAAAATTCTTGACTAACACGCAAAGACCATTTTCAACATAGGGTTTCGGTAAATATTTGGTTGGGAATGATGAATGGTTTTTTGGTTGATCCTCGCTTATTCGAAGATAGACAAAATTTTCTGAATGAAATTGAAATACGAGGAATCTGTTTCCAATACGGACAATTCGAAGATCCAATGGTAGCATTGTAAAAAGAGCAAGAAAATGCATTGAGCAAAGAGGAAACCATTTCGATCACCTGATTTGAACAGGTGTGTTTTTTCCATGCGTTATTGAATAAAATTGCAATATTTGTTCCTTAATAAAACTATGTGATAATAAAGCTATCATTCACTCTAATTTTCTTTATGTTCTTGGATAGCTATAAAGTGTTGTTAAAATGATTTCTTTCAGGTCTTGAATATTTTCTTTCTTCCTGAACCTTAGAGTAGATGTTAGAGCGAATTGACCGAAAAGTATTTAGTATTAAAAAATCAACTCTTTTTCACGAAACTCTCGAGGTGTGATAAGAATGTGTTTTATACGGTCTTAAACGATCTTTTAAGATTTCACACTGGATCACACTGGATGTTTTGTTCGAGGGCTATACTGAATATTGTTTTGCGATTTTGTCCCTACGATCCAAAGAGTCGGAGGACAAATTGGCTGAATATATGTTTTTGCGAAATATAAAATTTTTTCCACACAATACTCAAGGTGTGATAAGATTTTTTTTATGTTTTTTGATCATCCATATTTCTAGTTTACAAATATCTATTAATTTTTTCATTCCAGTGATATAGAGGGTGTCATTTGGGCATTTAACCGAAAAAATATTTTTCTTTCAATCCGATCCTGGATTGGGTTGAAATCAATAATCTCGTATGATAGACCTCATCAATTGAATTCACTGTTGAAATTTTCATCCAAATCGATCAAGTCGTTTAAGAGTTATGAGGCAAGAAAAATCTACCACTTTCATGAAAAAAACGCTTTGTATAGTCCGAAGGAGAGAGAGTGCGACGATACACTTAGAGAGTTTCCTATCACCCCACAAAATATCTCTCGCTCCTCCTGACTCACTGAGTCACTCTGTATATGCATATAAATATATATATATATATATATATATATATATATATATATATATATATATACCGGGGCCGTCCCTTAAAAACTTTTTGAGTTCCAATTACAATATCAAGCTGAAATTTTATACGCGGCCATAACTAGCGATTTCCAATTGAAGAGAAATATTTTGGAAGTGATACCATTTCCGGTTATACCGGAAGTGGGTCATCACTTTGTTATTTCAAATGACAATTTGCCTTTTTTATTATACATCTAGAACCTTCATTTGAGCAAGGCATAAAATACCCAAGTTATCTGTCAAAACTTTTGACAGATTTAATTATTTTTGTTATAAACTCGATTTTTGAGGAACATTTAAGAAAATTGTAGCTCGTAAATCTTTTGCACTAGAGACACAATTTTTGCTTGGGTGGATAGAAGAAGGATCAAGGAATTTTTAAAGAATAAAACCACTGGTTATTCAAACGACAATATATTCAATCTTTTTTTAATTTTAATTCATTTTAGAATGTCAAAAAGTAGTGGGTAGAAATCGCAGGCAATTCAATAATCAAATAACTCAAAAGTTTAGTTTATACCACTCCAGTAAACTGGGGTTGAGTCTCAGAAGACGAGCTATCAAAATGAAAGCAAATTTTGGGCATACCTATCGAGTAAGATCCAATGCTATTTTGAATATGTTTACTAAATTGTTGTTGTGATGAAAAAACATTCGTCATTCTTGGACTATGGTTCTCTTCATTGTTGGATTGGCAGCACAACGCTTATCAATTTCCGCATCTTAATTGCACATAAAATAAATTTGTAAAAATTGATGATACACATCTGGTTATGCTAACAGCGGCCCCCAGTAAGTGATAAATTTTTCCTTGTATCTGTAACTTTTAAAGATTTTTCCAATAATTATTTCCGATATATTATCCGCCTTAATGGGCAGCACTCAGGCTGTTTGGCAAATTGTGCTTGCCGTGTTGTATTATTTTTGAGTCTTGGAAAAACTTTTCGATGAAATTTGCAAGACTGTTGTAGCTAGCCTCTTGGATCATTCGGGCGCTGGGTGTTTCAGTGCCCAAGGTGTTCAGTCAGGTCACCTTATGAGCGGGACATTCGAAGAGTATGTATCCCGTTGTTTCGTCATTTTCTAGACAACCACGGCACCTTGTGGATTCCGATAGTCTCATGACGTGCAGGTGTTTGTTGAGTTGATGTCCCGTCAATAGGCCTACTACCATCCCTACAGACTTTTTATCGAGGGACAATAGTTATACACCCTCTTCTTGTTAACGATTTGTCGGCACAATAATCTATTGCCGGATCATCGTGGAATGCAGCTCGTTCCAGAATCACAGGAGCACAGCTCCTGCGGAATTGCTCAATTTCTTTATGGCGTGGTCGCTGTTGTGGATAGATTAAGCAGGGGTGCTCAATCTTGAACTGCTGGCGATCTACCTCAATATTTTTAGACTACTCACGATCGACTCTGAGAGGTTGCAAGTATGTGTGATGCAGGGTTGTCGTACATACACGATACACCCTACCTATCTACCTAGGTAGGGTGTACTGTAGCATATATAGATATTACTTTCCGCACAATATACATTATTTTAGTCAAGGTTTGGGTTAGGTTTAGTCAGGTTCTTCTATATAATACCAATGAAAAAACCCATAGTTGAATTGCGAGTTCATTGGTGTTACAAAACGAAAGAGTTACATATGGTGTTAAACTTAACTAAGGAGTGACTTTGGATGTTGAAGTTTGGCACTGCATGTCCTCAGCATACTTTTCATAAGATGGTACGTAACCAATGAGTGCTAATGGCAAGCATGATGACGTATGATCGTCAGTTGGTCGATTGAATATTTTGACTTAATTATCTTCATTTCAGAAAATGCAGACTCGTACAAGTAAGTTAACACAAACATTGCCGTCAGTTGAAGGGCGATTTGCCTTAGATTCGGATATTTATCTTCAGAAATAAAACACCAGAAATGTGTATCACATGCTGTAGCTTTGAGATGTATATCTGATTTAATCTACACCAACTAATTTTCAACATAAGTTCATTTTAAACTGACTTTTTATCTTAGTAGCTAATTCCTCAATGTTTTTACATGAAAAAACGGAAAATGTTTCAGATCCTTTCTTTCTATCATAAGATGCAATTTACTTTTGAATGCGTTTACTGCGCTAATTATCTCAATAATAGTTTTTCCTTCACCTGGAAGCTCCAAGTTAATGGTGTTTAAGTGCATTGTGATGTCGTTCAAAAAAGGCAAATTAGTCAGCCATTGTTCGTTTTTCAACATCTGAGTGTCATCACCTCTTTCGTCTAGAAAAGCTGTTATTTCGAGCAATAATTCTTGAAACCTTTCTAGGAATTTTCCGTGACTCAACCACCTGACGTCCGTGTGAAGAACTAAATCAGTGTGTTCAGTTGACTCTCTATCTTCCAACTGCAACTTAAAGAGCCGCCGTTGCAAGCTACGTGCACGGATGGAATTCACAATTTTTGTTGCAATGTCCACAATTTCCTCCGTGTTTAAAAATTTTGAACACAAAATTTGTTGATGTATAATGCAATTGAATGAAAATAACGAAGGGAAATCTTCATTAGCTCGACACAAAACTTTTTTTGTTTCCAGTCATTGCTAGTGCTCCATCGGTTGTGATGCACACTGATTTATATATTGGTAGCTTGTAGTTTTTGACAAAATTGAAGAAACGTCATATATATCTTCGCCACGGGTCTTCCTCTTCAGAGGAATGTTTGTCAAAAATTCTTCCTCAGTCAACATTTCATTGAATACCAACCAAATAAAAATACACAGCTGGGCAGTATCTGTCTTATCGGTGGATTCGTCGAACTGTAAAGAAGAGTATGTACATTTCATGATATCATGTTTTAGT
Source organism: Cryptolaemus montrouzieri (assembly GCA_013387265.2). Taxonomy (NCBI): domain Eukaryota; kingdom Metazoa; phylum Arthropoda; class Insecta; order Coleoptera; family Coccinellidae; genus Cryptolaemus; species Cryptolaemus montrouzieri. The sequence goes on from JABFTP020000185.1 coordinate 58,057,578, forward strand.
TTATCTGCCATGTCCTGACTCATGACTTCAATACGCCTTGTGACAGTCAGACGAGATAACTGAAGTTTTCTGATAGCAGACTTGATTTCTGTTTTATTTTTAAAATCTCCAAATAAAGTCTCACCCGCTTCAATAAATGCTTCCTTCACAACCGATCCATCTTCGAATGGTTTCTTGTGTTTCGCCAATATATGAGATATTTTGAATGACGCGATCCTAGCGTAGTGATTGTTTGGCTGGTCTCGTGAAGATGGTTTGTTCTTTTTTCAGACAAGATATCAAATCACGTTTTCTTAATTCACTCTGGCGGAAAATCCTTTTCATAGTTTTTATGAACCGTTTTATGATGCCTCTTTAAGTTATCACGCTTAGGTATTGCAACGGACGCACGACAAATAAGACAAATGCACTTATCCTTCACTATACAAAAGAAAAATTCTTCCTCCCAATCGTTATTAAAATGATACGTTTTAGATTTCTTCGCTGCACTCATTTTGTTCTATTTAATAATAAACTTTGTATCGACGTAGTATTGCCTTCAAGTTACAATTCAGAATGACTCCAGTTCCTGAAGGCGCAACATTTATATCGGCGTTAACGAAAGTCTCGAATGTTCCTGTCAAACGCGCCGCTCGAAATTTCTAGAAAATCGAATAAGAAAGAATGAAAAACGCGGCTTTTCTTTGACAAGTGCCGCGCGTTCCTTTGATAAAGCCGTCTTTTGCCGCTAGCAGAGTATTTTATCACGTAATAAATTTTTGTAGCTTAGTTACCTACTTATTAAAATTTTTTTTCTTCTCGATATCTACTCATAAAGCACTTGCGATCGACTGGTAGATCGCGATCGACCGTTTGAGCACCCCTGGGTTAGATGATCACCAGGGCTGAACTAATATTGGCCTCAGATACCCTAAATTGAACCCCCTAGATTTTATTATTTTCTGAGGACACCTAAAATCCCTCATGTACGATAATGAATCGTACGCTGAATTCGCACTAGAAGCCTACACTTGAATAGACTTTGATGAATGAGTCGAAAATTCTAAGGCCTAATGAAAAAAATTCAACGAAACTTTTATTGTGATCTGAATTTTTCTTAACGTTGAGATGAAGAAATTGCTCAAAATCATTGGTACACCAATTTTCTTCAGTAAAAGTGATAGATATTGCCCATATCTACGCCACTGGTATGGTTGAAATTATTCGGTTCTCTACGACCGTAGCTTCAGAACAACTTACAAAATGTGATGAGTATACATCAACTAGGTTCAGTTCTTATGAAATTACGTTCGAGAACAGAAAATTAACTACTTTTTTTGACTTCGAATGACTCCTAAACTGGGCATCCTACAGAGTACTTTTTTCGGAAAGTTGATGCGCTTTTCGAAAATGGCCTCATTCTTGATCTGTAATTCGGGGTTTTCAAGTGATAATTTTGCAAATCACTCGAAAACAAAAACAGCTAGCTTAGAGCTGTTTGCCGCAATAAATTTCTCACGCAAAAAGAACATGGTGAAGAGGAGTTATTTTCTTTAATTCACAATATTTCTCATAGCTGTAGTACTAAAACGTCGAAATCTGTCCACTCTATTCAATATAAAAATGCAAATAATTGTTCCTCGGAATGCCGACAGATATTGAAATAGGGTAATTTTAATAGTTTTTGTTTATTAATAGGAAATATTATAATCGATTAAAAGATCCAAAAACACACTGCAAAATCAGAATTTCAAGTTGGTTCTCAATTCTTTCGGCAGTGCCTGTTCAAAATTTTCATTCTGTAATTTGTTTTCTTTCTTCCAGGAATTGAACAGACTGAGAAAGGCGGCTATTTCTTTAGGCTTTCTTGAATTATTGTTAGCCCTAGCTACTATTTTTGAACAAGAATGTCTGTCTCTGCCTGGAAATTTGCACCCAGATTGTGCTGTACAACTTCACCACGCAGCTGATGTACTGAAGAAAACTCAAACTCAAGATGCCAAATTTGTGATCACCCCCTATCTGGCCAACTATAATAATTTGTGAAAATTTTATATTACAATTTGGAACATTTTCCATTTGAAGGTTTTTCCATAATCACTGAAATATAGAGATATGCAATTGATATGGTAATGTTATTGAGACAAATTATGAATCATCCCATATATTATTATAGTCTCGAGTTGAGAAAAGAGGAACTTGAGTCCTATTCTCTCATTTTTACAATACGTAAATTAGTGACTTCATAACGTAAAAATCCCATTTACGTACAGGCTCCTATACGCTGCTTCATTTCATGAAATAATTCTAAATTAAATGTCAATGAGTCGAATCTCAAAGTAAAAATTTAATTTGAGTTTAAAAGTATCGTCGATTTGAACATTCTTTTCAGACAAAATAATGACGGATTGCTAAGGAGATTGAATTTCAGAATAATATAGGGTTTTTCCAAATGAACTGTACGCATTAGTACAGTTATTTTGGTCACTATCAGCATTACAGCTTGAAATATTGCAGCAAAAAATAATTCATTTTCTGTGTCCAAGCAAAAATAATATTCTGTATGATGAATTTATACATTTGGAGGAAAACTCATTCAGGAGATGATAAATCCCACGAAATATCTCATGGCTCATAATCCAGACAATGGGACTAAATTTTTTTCAAGGTCTGACTTTGAAATATTCTTTTTTCGACTAATAGAAATTCATTCAATGGTTATTCTGGGTAATAGCAGAATGGCAACTTCAACATTCCCCTAATGTGTCCCCGTTTATAATATAAATTTTAACAACCTTAGAATTTGCCACTCTTCATCTTCGTGGTTTCGAAAATTTTCGCTCAGTTTTGAAACAAAAAACGTCTGGATTGTAGAGAATCGACATGAATAAAAACTTATTAAATCCAGAATGAGTTTTTTTGGAAAGGCATATTTCGTCTGGTGAATTAATCATACAGGAACTTATCTTAGTTTGGGCAGTGAAAATTATTTTATTTCAGACTGGCCCTAGAATTAATGAATTCTTTTCTTTGTAAATGTCTGCCGATAGGTACCACAAAATCAAATTCCAGTGATATTTTTAATTTCAAATGGTTGTGTAGTTTTGATAATTTCTAAAACACTCTATGCAGTCATCAAGAAGGACCTAAAGATGTTCTGATTCTGGAACGTAAGTACCCCATCTAAATGCAGAGTGTGTATCCGAAATCACCGATTTTAAGACTTTCATAAAGAAGAGTGATTTTCGAATCCTTTATTAGCCTCGCTGAGAATTAGAAATTACCGATCCATTCTTTATATGTGGAGTGTACTAAAGAATATCCACAGAGAGATAGAAATAATATCAATATAATTCATGTCATCAAGAATTTTCCTTTTGAGCACAGTTTTTTATAAGTGAAAATAGTGTTGCTTCTGAAATGTTCCTAACAAAAAATATGAACAACACTTAGTAATCTTGGACCTTTTATTATGTTAGAGGCTGCTGTGTTGATGGTGATTAAGTAAAATAGAGTGCTTTTAGATTTCATAGATTATAGATAGATTAAAAAAGTATTTACATAAAGGTTTAGAGTCGAAATATATATCCACAATATTAGGATTATCGCGTATTTTGGATTTAAACACTGTAGTCAGTTATGAGAAAGGATTGATATATTTATTGGTTCTCAGTTATTTATGCGTGCATTCAGAAAATTACTTTATGTAAACTGAGGAAAAGATAACAAGCTACCCGAAAAGTTTATATTTCAGAAATCAATCTCAAAGAGCAATTATAAAGTTTGAAAATGCATTTCGTACTTTCATTGAATGAAATACATACATGGAATCGGAATGTAAACAATAATATGGAACCTGTTCCTGATAGTCTTCGTTAATTAATGCTCAATTAAAAAAAGGCCACCAATCTGATTGGTCTCACTCAATCATTGATTATTCTGTCAATGCAGTCAGTGTCAGTATATTATACATATTTATGTCGCGAAATAGTAATTTTTTATTCATGTTGTTTTTGATTTGTACTTCTGATAAAAAACCAAAAATATGTTATATCACAAGGTGACATGAAATCATTTCTTACTGACAAGCGATTGTAGTACTTGATTTTTGTACTTTTTCATTTCTTTATGTATTATCGTCTTTATAAAGTACTGAACTTAATATTGGAATTGACTTCATAGTATATCTTTCATAAAATCCTAAATTCTGTTTGCCGAGTCGGCGAGTACCTCTTAGTTTTGGAACTATCGCCTGTCGAATTTCTTTGTTTTGGTCACTGAGACATTCGGCGATCAGCAAAATTCTAAGGTACTTCTATCAGGTACATAAACTTCAAATTTTGAATTTAGTCAGTTCAGTTATATCAAGCTCCAAATCAATCTCAATATCCCCCTCTACAAGTGTCTTCCGTCAAGGTGGACGCAAATATATCGTTTTCATCGGTAGTCAAAAATTCAACCCGAATTCAAGTAACAAATTTTTCATGTACTCTAAAATGAAGGGTGGGTATGATAAAGATGCCCATAAGGAGTGTGAATTCAAACTATTGCCATATTTTCATAGAAACCCTAGGTTCTTGAATGAAGCATCAACCTCAACAATGACAGATAGAACATATCCGAATTTGATACAGATATTGATTCTAAAAATAAAAATCAATTCATATAGAACCACTAGACCACAAGTAGTTCATAATGAAAGTTACCTTAGTAATGAAAGCTTGGATTCAGATATGCAGTTAGTTGACGACACAGCAAGAATAAGGCACACTTCTATGTCAGTGGGAGGGATGCCTATCAAGAAGCATTTGGAATAAGATATTAAGTTATCCTATTCCAATTATGCATTATTGTTATCTATATATTTTATTATACATTAATTAATTAAATATAAGTAAAATATATTTTTATTTTTCACTTGTATGTATTGATCTATTTATTTAGTTCTTTTTATTCTCCATCCTTCTTCTTCTTCTTCGCCTAATTACTGGTTATATACCTTACTGATTTAATGATTATAAGAATTATTAGGATTACTCAATGGAAAATACATTCAATTGGAAGTAATTTCACTGATCTTCAGGTGATCATATCAAATGTTCAACTGGATATAGTAGCACTTTCTGAAACGTTTTTGAGGAATAATGATATTTTTGCTTTTCTGTAGTTAGACAGATGATAGGTTGGTCAAGATGATAGGTATGGTCGGCTCATACTTGTTAAAACACATATTGACTTCAAAATATTAACGGTTAATATTAATTTTATTTACTTATGAATTTATCTATTTATTATTTCTTCATTTATTTTTCTTGTTCACCTAATTACTCGGTTTATCCCTTACAGATATTGTAATGAATAAAACGAATATCAAGAATATTCAATGGAATATACGCTCAATTAGAAGTATTTTTGAGCGATCTTCAGGTGATAATATCAGATGTCCAACCGGATATTGTAGCACTCTCTGAAAGGTTTTTGAAGAATAATGATGTCTTTGCACTTAAGAGGGTTTTCTGTAGTTAGACAGGATCGAGATGATGGGTTCACACTTGCTGTTAAAACACATAGTAACGCTTAATATTGATCTTCCTGAAAGAGGTCAGGTGATAGGTATAGAAATTGGATCGCCAAAAATGTTTAACATTTATATTCCTCCAAATGTCAGCATTAGTCTTGTACACCTAAGATCTATTGCTAGTGTCCTGCATTGATCATGGATGTTGGTTGGAGATATGAATGCACATAACCCTACTTGGGGTTCATCAGCTATTGACACTAAGGGAAGATTGTTTGAAGCTTTTTTGGAAGAATTTCAATGTTCAATTCTTAATGATGTTAGCCCAACGAGAATCACACCTCCTCATTCTATTCTTAGTGCTCCTGATTTTTCCTTATGCTCAGTAGAGCATAGAGCATAGAGCTACAACTATCAGTAGATAGTTGTAGAAAAGCGGAATGGAAATTGCATTCTGACTGCAGATCTAGTGATCACATTCCTATATTAATCTCAATAAGCAGTATATTACCTAACTTAATGATTAATAACTCTCCCAATAAAATTTTTAAGTCTGCCGATGGATTTAATTTGCCCAACACTCAATTGTCCTCGGAAAATAATGTCAGAGAAATTGTGAACATAAAAAAAATTAATAAATCATACAGCCAATCTGGCTATTTGGCGGTTCTATAGGCTAGATCTTCCAAATTCTCGTGTGACGCGGATTGAAGCGTGAAAGTGAGAATTAGAATGGAAAAATTTGCGACATATATACAAAAGCCAACACTAGATAATTTAAAGTCATCAAAAAATACTGTAGCAACAACAAAAATGCTACTGCGCAAGAAAAAGAAGGAATCGCTTCGAGCTTTTTGTACAGGATATGGATGGAGGAAAATGTGGGGGACGGTGAAGAAATTTTCGTGTGATGGAGTAAGTAGTATGATGCATCAGATCTCATATGATTATGCAAAAAACTGCTGGGGAATCTTACCAGAGGTTGAATTAGATCTATTATGATTCCGCATAATAACAGTAAGGATCTCCATTTCTCTTATAGAGAATTAGAACTGATTATGCGGGTTAAAAAATTAACAGCGTCCGGATTGGATGGGATTTTCCATGATATAATTTATCTATCTACGTCAGGGATGCTCAAACAGTCGATCTCGCGAGTCCTTTTTGAGTAGATATCGAGAAGAAAAAATTTTTTAATAAGTAGGTAACTAAAAAACAAAAACTTATTACGTGATAAAATAACACTCTGCTAGCGACAAATGGCGGCTTTATCAAAGGAACGCGCGGTACTTGTCAAAGAAAAGCCGCGTTTTTTATTCTTGCTGCTTTTCTAGAAATTTCGGGCGGCGCGTTTGAAGGGAATATTCGAGACTTTCATTCACGCCGATATAAATGTTGCGCCTGCAGGAATTGGAGTCATTCTGAATTGTAACTTGAAGGCAATACTACGTCGATACAAAGTTTATTATCAAATAATACAAAATGAGTGCGACGAAGAAATCGAAAACGTATCATTTTAATAACGATTTGGAGAAAGAATTTTTCTTTTGTATGGTGAAGGATAAATGCATTTGTCTTATTTGTCGTGCATCAGTGCAATACCTGCGTGGTAACTAAGAGAGGCATTATAAAACGGTTCATAAAAACTATGAAAAGAATTTTCCGCCACAGAGTGAATTAGGAAAACGAAAAGTACGTGATTTGATATATTGTTCGAAAAAAAGTATTACTTCACTAGTATACAAAGCTTTTGTGAACGATGAAGTTGTAATAATAACATAAACAGTTCGAATTCGTATGATAATGTTAATCTTGAAATCTTGTATAACGATTTGATTAATTTAGGTATTCCAGATAACCTCAATAAGCTAGGAAGAAATCTTTTTATACTGCCCGGAAATTAACTCGGCTAAATGTCCCAAAGTTGCGAATATGGAAATTCCGCAAGGATCAGTTTTGAGTCTTACGTTATTCAATGTATATTCATCACTACCGGACGATCTAATGTTGGGTGAGACGGAGTCTGTACAGATTGCTGATGATATGGCACTGGTACTAAGAGACAATGATCTTTACCAGATGTGTAACTTAAAGTCTCGTACATTATATAGGCTCGATAAATGGCTCAAAGATAGAAATCTTAGTATTTCTCCCATTGAAACTGAGGCGAAGCTGTTCGCGAAGAGCAGATTACCCGAACGTAGACCTTATATTATGTCAGACAATAAAACTATCCCATAGACTGATCGCCATCGTTACCTAGGAGTCATTGCTCATCCTAAATTTAAATGGAAACACCACATCGATGAAAGCTACTTAAAGGTTTTCAACAGTGTAGTGTATCATGGAGAGCTCATCCTAAAACCTTGCTTCAAATATATAGGTCACTGGCTCAACTACACGCATCAATGGTGTTAAGTAAAATGGCAAAAAAATGGCTCATGAAGCATGATTGCACTCAATATAATGAGGCAATTGAGAAATCTAACCCCTTGATCTTCGAAGAGAATAGGTAGTATATAGATACATTACTAAAGCCTTTTTGTAAATACAATATATATATATATATATATACTAAAGCCTTTAGACGTTTACACGACTCTTTATCAGAAATTATCCAGAATGCTCCTGAAATAAATACTTCACGGACTATTGGTTCACCTCCACCATATCTTGTAGCTTTTGTTAAAATTAGGATGCAGTCATAACTAATACATAAAATTTTTAACATTATTCCAAGACTAAAATTCCAGAATAAATATAATCAATTCTGGTCTATTGAAAAATTTTTTCATTAAATACGATCGAATTCCTTCATGTCATGAACACAAAATTTGCAACCTTTATTCCCTCTTATACAGATGCATCAGTCTCCATAAATCTGAAGTCAACAGGGTTCGGTATATTTCCTCCAATGATTGAAGTAAAAACTTCTAAGCGACTACCCGATCATTGTGAGCTATTCGCAATAAATACAGCTGTCCATGAAATCATTACTCGGAATATAAAGATATCTATAATAGTTTCTGATTCCTTAGAGGCTCTAAAACAGAAGAACTTTTCATCGAATACTGATATAATCCTGGTGAGAGTAACTTATATTTCTGAGATTGCTAGAAGAGGGTGTATTGTGAAATGTATCTGGATTCCAGGGCATTCGTCGATCTATGCCAATGAAATTGCCGATAAACTGGCTAATCCGGGTAGACTATTATCTGCCCATCTACAAATAGCAGCAGGTCCACAGGAACTATGGGGACAGCTCAGTGTTGAGCTATATTTCATTTTTAATTCACAAGTATTATTCGATTGCATTCAGGGCATCTTCTCAGCCCCTCATGGTATGAAGGCGTCTGATCTGTGTGAATGTGGTGACGTTGAAACCATCAAACATATTTTTATGTCAAAACAACATAGATTATATTTCTATATTCTAGAAGCTAGAAATTTGGGAGATTCTGTTGGATATCCTTATTGCCTCAAGGATTAAACGCTACTAGAAATTCGGCACTTGAATCAGGGTACATGGCTACTGACGAAACCTTATGTGTACAGCCAAGCCAGTTGTCTCTTCGAAAGAAGAAAGAAAGAAAAATTACGGAGGGCTCTAAGGAGTTGATTCGGCATAAATGTATTTGACAATTTATCACCCTACTTTTATTGAAGTTCAAATTTGAAAACTATTCAAGCCTGGTGTGTATTGAAATTTGGTGAATATTAGTGAGTTTTTAGCAATTTAGATAATATTTATGAACAATGAGTAATAATAAAGTGAATAATGATAGGACTTGGGCAATATTGTCTTTTATAATGACGACTTCTGCGTACCCAAAACTGTTATAGAGCTTTTCTAGTTTAACTATACTAAACCGCAAGGAATGGCGTAGACAAATGGAACAAATCGGTGAGGGAAAGCAAGGTATATTGGGAGGCGATTTTTTAGATGGATCATTTTTTTTTCAAATAACGGTAAACTTTTCGGATAAATTGTGATTTCTCCGTCCGACGACGGCCGGTTTGCGTCTGGGCGAAGAACACCGAATCCGAATCAGGTGAAATTGGTACAAAATTTTGCCGGAAAACAAGAGTTCGATCCTTTCGAACGAAGATTACTCATCTCTGAGAGGTTTTCGAACAAATCTCCATTCTCCCCCGAAACTTTGACTGAATTGGTAAGGGCTAGCCTAAACGGCCGGATATTGAGCCGCGGTTTCTAAAGGAGTAATTCTACCTGAGAATTCTTCTGTTCCCATAGCGTCTCATTTAGATATTCCAAACCGTTCCGGAGAAATCCGACTCCGACCTTTTCGAGCAACTGTAGAAAAGCACAAAAACGGCGACTCTTCCCAGGCTAAAGAGTGCCGTGACGAAACCCACTTTCAGCATGTGGAATAGGCGCTTTCGAGCCGTTCGAAAACGTATTTCTAAATCGAATTTTCCGCGATATTCTCCGTTGACATATATTTCGATCTTTTCCCTATCATTTTGTATGTATGCATTTCTTTCCGAAATCCAAGTTTCAATCTATAAATTAACGTTCAAAGTCATCTCTTCCAGATATGGAACTCGGTTCAAAGTTACTCCCGCCAGTCAATTTGGCCGCCCTTTCACGACAAGAAATTGACGAAATCAAGGATAGTCGAGCTGCAAAAAAAGAAGTCGTCATTTTGCGACCTAATTGTCGAATTTGCGACCAATTTTGAGACCTAGATTGCCAAGAAAAGAATCGGAAACAGGTAGGCGTATTGAATTGTTCCCCTCGTCCCCCTACATCATTACTTGAGCGGCTTCTTCGGAAAGTTAGTATCACGAATATCTAGAATATAGTGCTCTCTCTCTCTCTCTCTCCTAAATGAGAACAATGAGAAAGGTAATAGAAACATAATATCAACATAAACTCTAGTTATACGAATAATACATCCATCTGTCAAATATCCCAGTATTATCTAGGTTTTTTTTATTTAATAATCTCAAAGTATTGTTTCAGAGGTAAGTAAACCTAATTTGATGATTACTTTGCCTTATTTAATGTATGCTTCGTTACAGCATATTGAAGAAATAATTTTTCATTTACATATTTGAGGTTATTCTTACTGATTTTTTGATTCAAGTGACGGCCCTGGAATGTTAAAATTATAATAATCAAAATTCTGTATGCAATCAATCAAGACTATCGCAAAAAATGATCAGATTTAAGATGCTATTGTAGTGCACCTACCAAGCAGTTTATGTTACGCCGATGATTTGTTATAGGAATTAAACAAAGGACAAATTTACATTATCATTTCGGGAATGGACCAACTTATCTAGTTATTTATTACCAACAGAAATTCACGCTTCATTGTTATTTACCCATTTGAATTTGGGAGACCTCCCAACATGGGGTGTACTATGTAATGAAAAGGAATCTTTCTTTCATTGAATTTATCCGGGTTATCATATTACATGGTACAACATGTGAAATCGAGTCCTTCGGAACGTTTTTATCGTTCATTTCTTGGAATAAGACAAACATATATATATATATATATATATATATATATATATATATATATATATATATATATATATATATATACATGGATATCCACCGGGACAGTCCGTTCAAAACTTTTTAAGTTCCAATTACAATATCAAGCTGAAATTTTATACGCGGCCATAACTACCGATTTCCAATTGGAGTCAAATCTTTTGACAGATTTAATTATTTTTGTTATAAACTCGATTTTTGAGGAACATTTAAAAAAATTGTAGCTCGTAGATCTTTTGCACTACAGACCCAATCTTTGCTTGGGTGGATAAAAGGATCAAGGAATAGTTCCGAAATAATTTGGGAATATATTGAATTTTGATGATTTTGCAAGAACTAACAGAAAATGCTTTGAAATATTTGAATCAAGTAGCTGAACTGGCTACGCTCACCTGACAGGTGCCTAAAATTAATGTACGTGTCACTTCGTTCATTCGAATTTGATATTTCAACAAGAATTCTCGTTATTTCAGATTGAAAATATCCAAAAAATACAACACATTTGGAATAAAACCACTGGTTTTTCCAACGAAAGTATATTTAATCTTTTTTAATTCATTTTAAAATGTCAAAAAGTAGTGGGTAGAAATTGCAGGCAATTCAATACCCAATTTCCAAATTTACCGTCTATGAGTAAAATTAAATTTCGAAGTATTAGAAGCAATTTTCTACAATTCGGATGAATAAAAATTGTAGGAACTAAGTGAAAACCAATCATCGAAGATAATTACATTAATACGAATAAATGATAGCAAACATCATAGGAGAAAACTAATTTACGATCTGAATAAATCTTCAATATGGGCCCCATTTTGCTCGATACACTTGACAGCTCGTATACGAACATGATGAGTTGCCCTCCTAGTTTCCTCAGGATCAATATTACGAAAATAATTATGAATGCACTCTAGTAACTCTTCTTTACTTCTTACAGGAATAAGATACACTTCACTCTTGATTTTGCCCCATAAATGAAAATCATGGGGCGTCAGGTCCGGAGAACGCGGAGGCCATAAATTTGGTCCTTGATTACCCCACCATCTATCCTCGAACATTTCTGTTAGCTGCCAATCTACAGCTCGTGTTTCATGTGCTGGTGCACCATCCATTTGGTAATAGCAATCCCTTAGAATGTTAAGGGGTAATCCATTTGCTAATGTTCCTCTCAAAATTTCCAGCTATCTTTGTCCATTAAGATTTTCCTCATAAATGTGATAAGCCAACAAATCATTCACTAAAATTGCAAAAACGTTCACGCTGAATTTATTTTGGAAATCAATAACCTCAATGAAATGTGGATTTTCTGTGACCCAAAAATGTCGATTTCTCCTGTTGGTTAATCCACTTTCATTGAACTTGGCTTCATCAGACCATATAATTTTTTGCAGAATTGTCTCATCTTCTTGAAGCCGAATTAATAAATTTTCACAGAAATTAAGCCGCTTGGGAAGGTCAGTTGGTTTCAATTTTTGTAGTCTGATAAAAGAATAAGGGTGCATGTTATGTTTCTTAAGGATCCTTAATGGAAGTATAACTCAATCCAATATCCATTGATGCTGACTTAATGGACGCATGTGGACTGGTACGAAAATACGCTAGCGTATTAATTTGATTGTCGTCGTCCTCGAGAATTGGTTTTCTTCTAGTTTCTATGTATTTTGTTCCTCCAAATTGCAGAAAATTGCTTCTTATCCTTCGAAATTTCGTTTTACTCATAGGCGCCAAAATTGATTATTGAATTGCCAGCAAGTTCTATCCACCACTTTTTTACATTCGCCATGAATTAAAAAGAGATTGAACATATCCTCGTTTGAATAATCAGCCATTTTATTATCAATCTGGTGTTTTTCAAAAATTTTCACTTCAAATTACCAACAATTCTTGTTGAAATATCAAATTCGAATGAACGAAGTGACAAATATATTAATTTTAGGCACCTGTCAGGTGAGCGTAGCCAGTTGATTCAAATATTTCAAAGCATTTTCTGTTAGTTCTTGCAAAATCATCAAAATTCAATATATTCCCAAATTATTTCGGAACTATAAGAGATAGGTATAGTACATGCTGATACAGTTCCATCTGAAGTTTGACGCTTCATCTGATGGCGATATAAAAATTGGCACGTGCTATTTGAGAAAATTGAGTTATTGGTCTTTTAAAAAGGCCAAATTGAAAAAATTGTATTATTTTTAACAACGAAATAAACATTTGACATGTGTAGACTACTTAAAAAATGCCTCGATCCTTCTTCTATCCACCCAAGCAAAAATTGTGTCTGTAGTGCAAAAGATCTACGAGCTACAATTTTCTTAAATGTTCTCAAAAATCGAGTTTATAACTAAAATAATTAAATCTGTCAAAAGTTTTGACAGATAAGTGCCAACAACTTGGGTATTTTATGCCTTGCTCAAATGTCGGTTCTAGATGTATAATAAAAAGGTAGATTGCCATTTGAAATAACGAAGTGATGACCCACTTCCGGTATAACCGGACATGGTATCACTTCGAAAATATTTCACTTCAATTGGAAATCGCTAGTTATGGCCGCGTATAAATTTCAGCTTGATATTGAAATTGGAACTCAAAAAGTTTTTAACGGGCGGTCCTGGTGGATAATATATATATATATATATATATATATATATATATATATATATATATATATATATATATATATATATATATATATATATCTGTTATGAAATGAATGTGTTATCATTTCTGAATTGAAATAAAAAAATGGAATATACTTCAAGATGTTATCGACTGGTAATAGGCTTTGCTGTGTATATTTCTACTGAAAGGAAAAGGAAATTTACTCAGACATTTGATATGATATGACTATTGAAACTTATTCACAACATTTCATGTACTTATTAGTTATCTGTTGTTATAACTGTAATAAGATACAAAAATTCATAATCATGAATTAAGTAAAACATGAGGAATACTTAATTGATTCCGCCTTCACTACGTGATACTAAATCAGGATGATAATAAGAAATTAAACTACGAAACCCACAAAATCAGCAAACAATACATCATAAAAGTTAGCGACCACAGCATTAATATCTTTTTTACTCCTACAAAAACCCTAGTCCACCGAGTTGAAATAATCGTTGAGTGCAATATAATCTGCTTTTCTACAATAAAAGTGTATTTCATTGAATGTGAGTTCACTTTCACCATCAAATGAGTCACTCATTCGAAAAGTCAATGCACTGTGATGAACCGAGTTATCAAACAACACATCATCGGCCATCTTAATGTGAAGATCAGAGAAATGCTCGAAAATATAAGCACCACGACTGTTTGACTTTCGATTTATTTCCGAAATATTAAGGTAAAAGTAGGTATCAGCCAAACAATGTCTATTATCTAAAGCAGGACACAGGATAAAAAATGAATTCATCATCCACCCACCTGGCACATGACACGAGTTACATTGTTAACATTCCAGATATCACACTTTCTAATGACAGATTTATTATTTCCTTAATGATAACCAAAATGTATATAAACCTCTGTCCCTTCGTATTTTCAGCTTTAGTTTACTTAAGATATTGTACCTATATGTGCATCTTGTAAGCCATTGTTCAATAAAGTGCTTTTTTAAAAAGTTCGGTTAACGATTCGAAGTTATAATTGGCGCAGTCGGTAGGATACAGAAAGGTGCGAAATTGGCAAAAAAAAATCTGCAAAGTCTCACCTTTGGTTTCAACCATTCATTCTGGAAGAAGAACTAAGGACGAAGATTGGACTTCACGTAAGTGTTTGAGCTCCTTCTATTCTCCCTTGTTTCCTACATATTTGAATTTTGAATAATATCAAATTATTTTGAATTATTACCGACTATTTTTATTTTTAAGTTCAGATTTATTTTATGTCAAACCCCATTGAAAATCTATCTGAATCTTTGAAAGAATTATCTTCAAACTCCAAAATGAGTACTATTCAAGCTGCAAAAGAAATTGCAAACACACTTCGCCCATTTTCCGGACGAAGCGAACATTTAGAATATTTTATAAATGCTATTGATAAATTTTTTGATAGATATGGTAGAACCGCAGATAAGTGAGTTTAGTGAGTTTGTTTTCGCTGCTATTTGTTCAAAAGTAATCGACGAAGCAGGTGATTTTTTGTCGTGTAGACACGATTTAAATACGTGGCCCGAAATAAAACAAGCTCTTAGAACTAAATTCGGCGACAAAACAGACAGAAACTTCTTACAACAACAATTTATCTATTGAAAAACCGTAATGAATCTATAGCTGAATTCTTAGATAGACTTATATTGCTAAAGATGAGGTTGAATTTAAAGATTAATTCGGACGTTGAAATCAATGCAGCAACTAAAATGGCATTGATCGATCAAAACGAAGTAACAGCAGTTACTGTTCTAATCTCAAATTGTAATACGGAACTGAGAACGCTGCTCATGCTTAAAAATCCGAGAAATATAGAAGAGGCAACATCCCTTGTCGTAAATCATTCTCTTATGGAACAACATTTAAATTTATTACAAAATTCACATCACCCTAGAACTCCACAGAAATTTGTTAATCGCAATTCACATCCAAACGTACATAACTCAATACCAATTAAACCACATAATAATCATTTTCAAAATACACACATTCATCAAAATCGTTCTAATTACCAACCTCCAGTCCAACAACGACCTAATAACACATTTCCGAATCAGCCCATAAAATATGATCAGAGATCAAGTAAACAACATTTCCCAACGAATTCGCAAGTATTCGGGAAACCGACAAATGTATTTTCCCCAAGAAATTCACACAAACCCCAAAATAAACCGGAACCTATGTCCACGAGTAGTAGGCTTCCATCCATCAGAACTAATACACAATATAGACCTCACAATACATTCCAAAGAACCTTTCCAAATTTCATTTCAGAAGAATTAACAAACGTTGAAACGGAAGGCAAATATGATGATTCAAGTGAAAGTGCTAATTACTGTCAATGTTGCACGTCCACCTCTCACGTAATTAACGAAGGTAACTACCTCGAAGAAAATTCCGATGACAGTCATTCCTTTCTAACTAATGACCAGGATTTTCAAGATTTCGAAATACCAAACGACAATCCGTTAACTTGAATAATTTAACACCTAACTCACTCCCATATATCCAAATAAAATATCCACCGATTAAATTACTCGTAGATACTGGCTGTCACCCATCATTATTACGTCCATATATAGCGGAAAAATATTTTCCAAATAAAATTTTCAATTCCAATTATCACATGCACTGGTCAAAGTCAGTCCAACACAAAAGCAAATATTCCCCTCTTTAAAGAATTCTTACCCCTAACAGGCAATATAGAATTCGTACTATTTAACTTTCATGATTATTTTGACGGTATAATAGGAATTAGAGACCTCCGGAAATTGAAATTAAATATAGACACTTTCAACAATGCTCTATATAACGAAAATATTAATATACCTTTGCACTATCGCGAAGATTTCGAAAAACAAAAGATTGAAATACCACCCTATTCCTCCATTCTGAAAAAAATAAAAACTAATCTGCCAGACGGTGATATTTTAATTCCTCAATTAAATAACAAATCAATTACGATACCAGAGTCCCTCTTGAAAATTCGAGACGGATTTACCATACTAGAATTCTCGAACCCAACAAATGAAACACAATTAATTGAACTCAGCGAAAATTTCTTGAGATCATTTGCACAAACAATGAGGAATTTGAGTGCTTTCATGCAGAAGAAATAGCTTCATCACAAAAATCGGAAAACCTAAACCATTTCGACTTTTGTTTAATCAGAACCGATCACATGAATTCCGAAGAAAGAAATTCAATTAAAACCCTACTCTCACAATACAAAGAAATACTTCACCAACCTCATCAAAAACTAAGTTTTACAAATAAAGTTAAACATGAAATCAAAACAATAGACGAAATACCCGTTCACGCGAAATCGTACCGATACCCTTATATCCATAAAGCTGAAGTGCAAAAACAAATAGCAAAAATGCTCGAAGACGGAATCATCAGGCATTCGCAATCTCCTTGGAGTTTACCAATTTGGATTGTTCCAAAAAAATTAGACGCGAGCGGAAAACAAAAATGGCGTATTGTTGTAGATTACCGTAAAGTAAATGAAAAAACCATTGACGATCGCTATCCCCTTCCAAATATAACTGATATCCTCGATAAGCTAGGAAGATGTCAATACTTTACTACCCTCGATCTAGCCTCGGGTTTTCATCAAATAGAAATGGCAGAAAAATCAATCGCAAAAACAGCCTTCAGTGTAGAACACGGTCATTATGAATACGTTCGCATGCCTTTTGGTCTAAAAAACGCCCCGTCAACATTCCAACGTGTAATGGACAACGTTTTGAAAAATCTACAAGGTAAACATTGTTTAGTTTATATGGATGATATAATTATTTTCTCCGCCTCTCTCCAAGAACATGTTAATAGCTTAAAACTAGTATTTGAACGCCTTAAAAATGCAAGATTAAAAATTCAATTAGATAAATCAGAATTTTTATCCAAAACAGTTGAATTCTTAGGATATCTCATAACTCCCGAGGGAATAAAACCGAATCCGAAGAAATTGAGTGCAATAAAAAACTTTCCTATTCCGAAAAATCCGAGAGAAATCAAATCCTTTCTTGGTTTAGTAGGTTACTATAGAAAATTTATTAAACACTTGCAAATTTAACGAAACTATTAACTCAATGCCTTAAGAAAAATCAAAAGATCGAACACACACCCGAATTTATTAATGCGTTTAATACATGTAAACAGATATTGATGAATGATCCAATTCTTCAATACCCCGACTTTTCTAAATCTTTCAATCTAACTACTGATGCATCCAAATATGCCATCGGTGCAGTCTTATCACAAGGTCCAATTGGTTCAAACTTACCAATTGCTTTCGCATCAAGAACTCTTAATCCAGCGGAAATAAATTACAGCACCATAGAAAAAGAACTTTTAGCAATAGTTTGGGCAGTCAAATACTTCAGACCATATTTATTCGGAGCAAAGTTCAAAATCATAAGTGATCATAAACCCCTTCAATGGCTATTCTCACTTAAAGATCCAAATTCAAAACTAGTACGTTGGCGATTGAAATTGGAAGAATACGATTATGAAATCGTGTATAAAAAAGGAAAATTAAATACAAATGCTGATGCACTCTCGCGCGTAGAAATCAACCCCATAGAAAATGAAGACATAGATCAATTATCCATCATAGTATACACAGGCGACCATCCCGAAAAACCTATACTTGATGATGAAGAAATAGAAGACTTATTAGAATTCCTCAAACCTTCAGAACCCAATGAAAAGATAAAAGGACGAGAACAAAGAATAAAACTTTTACAGAATATTAAATTAATTGATCCGGAACCAAGTACATCTAAAATGACTAATGAAGAAGAGCAATTAGAATCTGAAAACAACACAGTACACTCTAGCCATGAAAATCCCATAATGAGCATCCCTTACACGGAGAAATCAATTAACACATATAAAAATCAAATAATCATTTCAGAGTCAAAACAATTTAGAGTATACCGAAAGACAATTTTCGATAAAATAGAATCTTTCTAAATATACCCGAAAATGAGGAACTATTCCTTAAATTCATAAAAGAATACATGGTGCCTAAACAAACATATTGTCTACATTTCAAAAGCAATCAATTAGAATTACTCTTCATCAGAATAATCCAAAAGTATTTTAAGAATAACTCATTCACCCTTTTCATATCCAATAACTTTCTGAAAGACATCACAGATGAGGAAGAACAAATTCAAATGTTACGTAATTATCACGAAACAAAAACAAATCATAGAGGAATCCAGGAAAATCTTAAAGCAATAAAAATTTTTTTCTATTGGCCCAAGCTTGATCATGACGTAAGAGATTATGTAAACTCATGCGAAATATGCCAGAAATCAAAATATGAAAGACACCCTAACAAACTAATTTTCAAACCAACACCCATAGGTTTCGAACCCTTCGACCATATATACACCGACACATATAAAACCCACAGTCAATATTTTGTAACTATAATTGATAGCTTTTCAAAATTTGCACAAGCTTACCCAATAAACTCATTCAGTAGCATCGAAATTGCAAATAGACTTATTCAATTTTTCACACACGTTGGACTTCCGAGAAAAATAACCACAGATAATGGAAAAGAATGGAAAAATGAGACTATACAAGGATTATGCAATTTGCATAAAATAGAAATTCATTATACGACAGCCTATACCCCTAATAGCAACAGTCCTGTGGAACGGTTTCACTCCACATTAGCTGAAACGATTCAAACGCTCAAAAACAACAGACCTAATGAACCTATAAAAACGTTGATGAATTATGCCCTTCTTTCTTATAATAACTCCGTACATACCGCTTTAGAATACACACCTTTTCAAATTACTAGAGGAAAATTGGATTATAGAAACCCTTTCGAATTAGATGACAATCATAAAATATCTCAGTACATTCAAGACCACTCGGAAAACCTTAAAACAATCAGTACCCTAATACGCGAGAAACTCATATCAAAACAAGAGAAAAATCTAAAATAAGCAAATGAAAATAGACAAGATAATATCGAAATAGACACATCAAAAACTTATATAAAAGTAAGAGACGTAATATTTCACGAAAGAAATCAGTAAACCCATATGAAAAAAATTAAAGACCCCATTGTATCAAGTGAAAATAAAATTAAGATCAACTCAAAAACATATCACAAAAAAGATTTTGAAACCTCAACGTATAGTTTCAGGAAAGAAACGCAATGTGGTACCTCGCACTAACGCTAGGTCTAGGAATTGCCGCCTACGGCTTAGAAATAAAAGAAATCAGAAACCCCATAGTTCCGATACACATAGGAAAAGCCAGAATCGTAACCTCTAAACACACCTTCATTTATCACCTAAACCTATCTCATCCTGAAATCACTCTAAATAAAATCACAAACACTCTATTAATTTTACAACATCAGATTAATAACCAAAAATCCCTTAATCATTTTTCAATATTTCTTAATAAAATTTCAAACACCCTATCACTAGGAAAATTAATAAACAACAAAATGAATTCATTTTTTGAGAGCACTAGAATTAAACGAGGACTTATAAACGGAATCGGTAAATTTCAAAAGTGGCTATTTGGCAATTTAGACGCTGAAGATGGGAAGAAGATATATTCCTATATAGAAATGTTCAAATCAAATGAAAATAATCTTCATAATGATCTACGCACACAACAAACCTTGCTTCGACAAATCTCGAACACTTATAGTCAAACATTTCAAAATTTAAGTGACAACCAAGTCACCTTATCAAATCAAGTCAAATATCTTACAAAATAGATCAAAGAATTTACCAATATGGATCAAGCATTCTCCTTTTCAAGTATAATTGATAACCTATTAGTACAACTTCATTCAATACAACAACTTTGCAATAATATCGAAACTGCAATTTCTTTCGCAAGATTGAATATATTACACAGTGCAATAATAGAACCTAATCAAATCCGGTTGATTATAGATAAATTAGAGGAAATTTACAATACACAGAACATTCCAAAATTACGAAATCTGATGGACTACTATTCCTTACTATCCACACAAACAACTATACGTGATAAATTGATTTTGTTCAAAATTCATATTCCAATAGTGTCCTCCCAGTATAAATATTTCCAAATATTCCCAGTACCTATCCTCAATCAAACAATTATTCCCGAACAACCCTACATATTGCTCAACACAGAAGACTATTGGTCAACCTCAGAAACATGCCCAGAAGTAGAAGATTGGTACTTTTGTCGACAAGAAACGCTCCAGAAACATCAACCCTGCCTAGCTGAACTATTGCAAAATGGAAAAAACACGTGCCCAGGAACAACAATCCATTTCTCTGAAACCAGTACTACGCAAATTGATGCAAATAAAATCTTAATAATTCCAGCAGAACCAACTAAAATACGATCCTTCTGCAATACCGAAGGAATCCACGAAATAGCAAAACCAAGCATAATATCCCTGGATGGATGCAGAGTATCTATAGGTGGCAAAGAATTCCAAACCGAACAAACGACTCATGAGGAATTTCTTTTCGAATTACCCCCAATATACGAAAAAAATAGGAAGACTCTCCATTTGAAAAATATTGATCAAGATACTACAAATCAACACCTTCGCTAATAACCTACGGATAACCGAATTACAAAAATTGAACGAATCAAAACATCCATGGTATAATACCCTCATTATTATCGTAACCGCAATATCGATATCCAGCGTGTTGATCTACATGAAGCTGAGGAAATCAAGAAAACCAAGAAGCAAAATATCAACGCAAAGTACGAAAATAAGCGAGCCCTTATTTTCTAGTTTAGGAAGAGAGGAGTTACATTGTTAACATTCCAGATATCACACTTTCTAATGACAGATTTATTATTTCCTTAATGATAACCAAAATGTATATAAACCTCTGTCCCTTCGTATTTTCAGCTTTAGTTTACTTAAGATATTGTACCTATATGTGCATCTTGTAAGCCATTGTTCAATAAAGTGCTTTTTTGAAAAGTTCGGTTAACGATTCAAAGTTATAATTCACGTTAAAGTCTCCACAGAGGACAAATTTAGTTGCTGGTTCACGGAGTTGCATTTCCTCGATAACATAGCAATGCTGATCATAAGTTTTTTCTGAGGATCCTGGGGGAATGTAAACACCACCAAATATGGTCCTTTGTAAGTTCTTTCCAACGGCTATGAACAACTGTTCGACATCCCGACAGAATATTGGACTATAGAGGCCTTAAACCAACTCCTAGCTAACATAAGAATTCCACCACTCCGTTTTTTCACTAATATACAGATTGCGATCACAGCGAAACAATTTGTAGCCTAGCAACCATCTTTCAGAATCTAAATGTGAGTCAGTTAACCAAGTTTCAACCAGTATAATGTCATAGTTTAAGTGGATGGAAAATGTTTTCAATTTGTGAATTCGCGTACCAACACCATCATCATTTTGAAAGTACACACGAATGTTATTCCGTGAACGGGATATTAATACTTAAGAGTTATGTTATATGGCACTCTCTCATATATTGCGTCATTCCCATGGTAAGGCAGTTTCCAGTATTGTTTTAAGGATACTGACTATCACAATTCAAAGAGATACATTCGATTTGTAAATCTCACCTTTCTTCAATTGAGCTAGCATAAGGAAAAATAAAAAATTTCAAACATGGATTCTAAAAAGCAAATTGTTTAGGCATAGAAATTCAATGATCAAGAACTCAATCAATGATTCGCAAATTCCCAAATTTTTAGTTCTGAATATATAATATATATATGTATTTCAAACTTTGATTCAAAAAGCAAATTGTTCAATCACCCTTTAGGCATAGAAATTCTATCATCCAGAACTCAATTAATGATTCACAAATTTCCAAATTTTTAGTATATATTATATATATATATATATATATATATATATATATATATATATATATATATATATATATATATATATATATATATATATATAGTAGTCATTAAGACGAGAAACTTCTATATCTCGGAAACTATTTGAGATAAAAGCGAAATTTTTCTGATTATTGTTTTATAAGTATGTGTGCATTCCTTAAAATTATTTTCGTACATACAGGGTGGAAATTCGTTCAAGGCAATGTAGACAAAGATACCACCTTTCTTTTGAGTCATTAATGCATCTTCCCTTATCAAAATGTTCAAGGATTGCAACCCCCGCTTATTGGGTTGATATTTCAGGCGTGTTTTGTACCCCTAAAGATGTCCCCCTTGAAACAAAAATTGACCTGTTTTTGCGTTTTGATCGGAAATGAATATCTTGGTAGATATAGCCTCTGTTTAGTTTTCGTTGAAGCACCCAGTACATATATATATATATATATATATATATATATATATATATATATATATATATATATATATATATATATATATTTATATATATAATCATAATTTAAAATGCCTTACGTTGGATCGTACGATGTGTAGAGGAGTCGAATAATTGCTCTTGTAGAAGAAGGTGTATCACAGGGGGTGATTTCGAAAACCTACGCCCGATACGTGGAGCTACAATCTCTTCAAAATAGGCCTAGAAGAAGTCGTAGCAAGATCACTTCTGAAGAATAAGACCGCTTTTAGTGCCAAATTGCAAGAAGAGACCTAGTGCGTCGCACACCATACTCCGAAGGCAATTTCTTGAAGCAACAGGCATCAGTGTATCAGTCGAAACGATACGTCAAAGACTTCGTTCAAGGGGTTTATACAGCAGAAGGCCCTTAAGAGTTCCAAAGCTAACCAGACAACGAAAAATTAACAGACTTAATTGGTGTATCGAGCACCAAAATTGGAACGTTGAGAATTGGCGAAATGTTCTTTTTTCGGATAAGACAATAATTGGTGTTCGATCAAATGACCGCCGGATTCGGGTTTTAAGGGGTCGTGGAAGACGAGCTAGACTCCGAGCAGCAAGGCAAATTCCGAAATACCAAGGGGGCAGTGTGATGTTTTGGGGTGGCATTATGCTTGGGGGTTAAACAGATTTGATTTCGTTCCCTGCCCATGTATATATATATGTATATATATATATATATATATATATATATATATATATATATATGTATATATATATATATATATATATATATATATATATATATATATATATATATATATATATATATATATATATATATATATATATATATATATATATATATATATATATATATATATATATATATATATATATATATATATATAATAAACAGATTTGATTTCGTTCCTGCGAGTGTAAAGGCTAGAATTACGTGGACCTAGTGCTGGAGCCCATGTATATATATGTATATATGTATATGTATATGTATATATATATATATATATATATATATATATATATATATATATATATATATATATATATATATAGGCAATCTCATATGAAATTCAGTACTTAAGCTGGTAACAACCCAGTACTCATTTGCATATACATGTTGTATTTCTCTGACGATGGTAAACATCAAATCGCTATAATATTCAAATGTATCAAAATTTATAGTGCGCTATAATAAACACTACCTTTATAGCACACTTGCCCTGCTCAGTACGGAGAAGGGAGGGGTTTCAGTTTCAAATAGCACAGGTAAGTAAAAAGGTCAATGAATGAAAAGAGATATTTCTCTCGTAGCAAGAACGACCTATAATTATCTTCTTTTCAGAACGAGGGAACAGGAATGAGAATACTAAATATACTTACGGAGTTCGAACCCAGATAATATTTATAAATTAAATAAATAATAACAAAAAATTCCAAGCGAGCCACGCTGCAGTTCAAAATGATGGCGTGCAGTCCTCTATACTTCAAAGGAATGCGATGAAAAATATGATTGGAATTGAAATCCTTTCAATGTAGAAGAAAAACTCGAACTGTCATTTAGAGCATGAGATGAAATAATTATCCAATTCAAAAAGCAAAATTATAATTTAAATCTGTAATGCACACTCGTACGTATAACTCACTACTGAATTCGATATACGTCAACCGACTTCTTCGTATTCGGTGATCAACATGTGCCGCGTTTTTGTGCCGTTTACTGGAATTTGCAATATTTTATCGTTGCATATAAACGGAATGTTATAACAACAAGGAATACGACACAAAAATTGGTGTCAGAAGTGGGATCTCGATGAAAAACTTCAATTTGTAGGGGTATGTCAAAGAAAAAATTCCATTTGTGACATTACAAATACGAAATGCAACAGGAAAACCTTGGAAATTTTCGGAGTGGTACCAACAAACAAAATCGAGTGAGAAGAGGATCTTAAGTAGAATACTGTGCATTCCAATTACGAGAAGACTGGTTGACTGAAAATTCATCAATTTCTGGGCAATACGAAGGATCTCAGGTAGAATAGTGTGCATCTATTTGCTAGAGGAGTACCTCGTCAGAAGACCTGCTTGCCAATACATTTTTAACCAAAATCCACCAAAAAACTGACAAAACAAAATAGAATGAAAAACCAAGGGGAGAAAAATCCAAAGAAGGAACACAGTGATATAATAAATAGAATTATAAGTTTTTGAACAAATTACTTTTTTCATTGTTAGAGGGATATTTTTTTAAGTAACCAATATGGATAATGTTCAAGAACCAGACACAAGCAATATATTACCAAATCAATCAAATCAAAATAATGTAAATAATCAGGGTTACGAATCAGACGAAAGCGAAAACATCGAATAGTAATTACCACTCTCGACTCTCTTTAAAATTATAAAACCATTTAACGGACCAGAAATGAAATAAATACATTCATAACCAATGCATATGCCGCATTCTCATTAGCTCAAACTCATGAAAATTCACAAGGATATCACAATTAGCCACTAAAGTAATTGATGAAATTGATGTTCATGAAATAGATTCATGGCAACTTTTGAAAAATAAACTCTAATTATATCATTCACAAACTAAACATGTAGCACAATCTCATGAAGAAATAGAAAATCTTAAACAATTACAAAATGAAATAATTGCCGACTTCTTTAAAGAGTCGAAAAAGTTAAAATGAATGTATTCAAATAAAACAACTCACAGAAAAACCAGATAAATTTTAAGGGGTGAAAAGTGCAATTCAACAAGCAGCTCTACGAAGATTTATCATTAACACTAAACCAGAAAATAAGTCAAATGCTACGAGCAAGGGACATAAATAATCTCAACGACGCATATAATTAAGCTTTGCAAGAAGAAAAAATTATTAATTAGACTAAACCTAGAACAAATCTTCATTGCACTTTTGGAAAATTAAAAATCACAATACACAAAGAAAAACTTTCAATCCGAATCAAGCCACATCATCAAATAATTACCAGAAAATAGTCTGCAACTACTGCAAAATATCAGGTCACACATATGAAAATTGTCGAAAACGTCAATATAATAATAATCCATAAGTAAATAACTTAAAAAACGAGATAGGTCAGGATCTGATGAATGTCCCAGAACCGCACGACCAAATTAATGAGACATTCCATGAGCAGAAACGAATTATAGCAATCAAAAATAACCTTCCAATTGAAAAATTTTCCTACGAAAAAAGTTAAATTTCTCTTAGATACCGGTACTTCATTTTCTCTGGTAAGGCACACAGCATCAATTCCTCAAGAAACATATTTAAATGAAAATTACTCAATATATATATATATATATATATATATATATATATATATATATATATATATATATATATATATATATATATATATATATATATATATACGGAACAATAATATAAATACATATCATAATCATAATGATATTATTGATTATGATTGAAATACAGATGACATAATGATATTATTGATTATGAAAATGATGATAAATAATATAATTCTTCCATTCAAACAAGAAGCAACTGATAAAGAAATTGATTACTCTGAGAAATTAATTCTCCTGCGAGAAGTGAAACCATTGTTGAAATAAATATCTCAAATCATTTGTCACAAGGCATGTAACGTGCTGAAATCACGCCACAGCTATTTGAATTTATTATCGTGGACTTATGCACTATCTCAGCTGTTAGCTGGATATAATTTACCTTTCCCAGATTCAGCAATCAAAGGGAATAGGCTCGATTACAATATACTTGACATAAATTTCCTAACTATCCAACATGTATTAAAAATTACAGCTTTTTGCATTTCTATATAGGTATTCTTATTCAATTCTAATTTCTTAAGACTATCATGCAAAGTTTTGGGTATTAACCCAGTCGAGGATACGATGACAGGAACAATATCTATTTTCTCGAGGTGCCACATCTGCTTGATCTCAATAGCAAGGTCAGTGTATTTGGACTTTTTCTCCTGGAACTCATTCAGCACGTTGTTATTATTCGGTATGGCGACATCAACCAGCATTGCTCTTCTGGCTCTCTTATCATACACCACTATGTCCGGCCTATTATTCGTCACCATTCTGTCAGTGATAACAAGCCTATCGTAGTATAATCTGATAGAGTCATTTTCCACTACGGATGCCGGTTGATACTTGTAATATGGCTGGAAGGTGTTCAGAAGTCCGTACTTGTGTGCAAGTTTCTGGTGGATAATGTTGCACACTTGATTATGCCTGTGAAGATACTCCGTATGGGCCAGTTGTTCGCATCCGGACGTAATATGCTGGATAGTATCCGATCTTATATGGCATTTTCTGCACTTATCTGTTTGTAATGTTCCGTCCTTCATAATAAATTTTTTGTAATTGTTTGTAGCGATCACTTGATCTTGGATGGCCATAAGGAATCCTTCTGTTTCTGCGAATAATTCTCCTTTCATCAACCATTTGTTGGAGGCTTCTTTGTCGATGTGTGGTTGATTAATCTCATGGTGATGTCGTCCATGCAATTCCTTTCTTGACCATTGCTCTTGTTTTTCAGTATCTGATAGGAACGGTAGATTCAGAAGGTCATCTCTGGTAGCAAGATTTAGAGGTGTATATCCCTTATCAGCCAACGATACCACTCTATGGAGGTCAGAAGTGAGAGCTTTTGCTGAGAAGAATTCTCTGAGATTTGAATTATTATTAATGTTATTATCGTGGACTTATGCACTATCTCAGCTGTTAGCTGGATATAATTTACCTTTCCCAGATTCAACAATCAAAGGAAATAGGCTCGAACGATATACATGACATAAATTTCCTAACTATCCTACATGTATTAAGAATTACAGCTTTTTGCATTTCTATATAGGTATTCTTATGCAATTCTAATTTCTTAAGGCTATCATGCAAAGTTTTGGGTATTAACCCAGTCGAGGATACGATGACAAGCACAATATCTATTTTATCGAGGTGCCACATCAGCTTGATCTCAATAGCAACAACTGTGTGTTTGGACTTTTTCTCCTGGAACTTGTTCTGCACGTTTTCATTATTCGGTATGGCGACATAAACCAGCATTGCTGTTCTAGCTCTCTTATCATACACCACTATGTCCGGCCTATTATTCGTCACCTTTCTGTCAGTGATAACAGGCCTATCATAGTATAATCTGATAGTCATTTTCCAATACGGGCGCCGGTTGATATTTGTAATATGGCTGGAAGGTATTCAGAAGTTCCTACTTGTGTGCAAGTTTCTGATGGATAATGTTGCACACTTCATTATGCCTGTGAAAATAGTCCGTATTGGTCAGTTGTTCGCAGCCGGACCGTAATATGCTGTATAGTCTCCGATCTTATGTGGCATTTTCTGCACTTATATATTTGTAATGTTATGTCCTTCATAATGAATTTTTTGTAGTTGTTTGTAGCGATCACTTGGTCTTGAATGGCCATAAGGAATCCTTCTGATCCCGCGAATAATTCTCCTTTCATCAACCATTTGTTGGAGGCTTCTTTGTCGATGTGTAGTTAATTAATCACATGGTGATGTCGTCCATGCAATTCCTTTCTTGACCATTGCTCTTGTTTTTCCGTATCTGATAGGAACGGTAGATTCAGCAGGTCATCTCTGGTAGAAAGATTTAGGGGTGTATATCCCTTATCAGCCAACGATACCACTCCATGGAGGTCAGAAGTGAGAGCTTTTGCAGAGAATTATTCTCTGAGATTTTTTATCTGTTCGGTGTGTAAATTGACAACATCTATTAATCCGCGTCCTCCTTCTTTCCACTTCAAAGTTGTTCGTATCACAGACGATTTTGGATGATGATTGCTGTACGTTGTCATAATCGTTCGGGTCTGCCTTCGAATATCATCCATTTCGGTCTTAGTCCATCTAATTATTCCAAATGAGTAAAGCAACACTGGAATGGCGTAGGTGTTAACTGCCTTGACTAGATTCCCCGAATTCAACATTGATTTCAGCACAGTCTTCACGCTGACTGTATTCTGAACGAATCTTTTCCTTTGATTGTTTTTGGTCTAGCAATCTGGCTTGTTGGTATCCTAGATACTTGTATGTTTCGCCATCACTCATGCACTGTATAATATCACCGTTTCGAATTTGTGTTTCACCATCTATCACCTTCCTTCTTTGAATGTTCAGGGTCTTACATTTTTCATTCCCGAATTTCATATGAACATCTGCCAAGAACTTGCTGACAGTTTTCAACAAATCATCCAATTGCTTCTTGTTCGAAGCATATAATTTGATGTCATCCATATACAGCAGGTGGGAGATTGTATGATAGTTCCTATCTGTTTTTATCCTAAATCCGTATCCTGTTCTATTGAGCATTGAGGACAATGGGTTAACAGTTACACAGAACCATAGTGGACTCAAAGAGTCTCCTTTAAAAATTCCACGACGTATGGGTATCTCGTCGGTTTTAATTGACTTATTGTTCATGTTGACCTGCAGAGACGTGCACCAATGTGTCATTGTTGTCTTCAAGAATTCTACCAGGGCTGGATGAATTTTGTATATCTGCAATACTTCGACAAGCCAAGAATGGGCGGTACTATCGAATAATTATCTGAAGATAATCGAGAAAAGCTGCTTGAACATTCCGATGCCCTACGTGTGCCTGTTTCATTATCACAGAATAGATGATGAGTTGTTCCTTGCACCCGTGCTGTTTCTTTCTGCATTCATTCTGCTCCTCAGCTAATATATTGTTGTCGTCAAGGTGTTGGTATATTCGATTGGATATACATGAGGTGAGAATTTTGTATTTTGTTGGCAGGCAAGTGATTGGCCTATATTGAGACGGATCCTGTATTCTATCGCTCTTAAGTAGCATATATGTTAAGCCTTGTGTTAGAAAAGTCGGTGTTTTCATGGGATGTTGAAGAACATACGTGAGCTGTTTCGCTAGGGCTCCATGGATCTTATCAAACTTCTTGTACCAGTAGTTGTGGATATTATCTATACCTGTGGCCTTCCAATTGTTGGTCGCTCTAACTACTGTTGTGATCTCTTCCTCCGTTATTCCTCCGAAGTCCATATGTCATATCATGGCGTTCTTTTTCATTCGTGATCCATTCCGCATCATAATTGTGTTTTTTGGGGTTCGACCAGAGTGATGACCAATAATCGGTCAAGCACTGTGCGTCAGGTACTTTCCTGTTATTGTTGGTCGCATTTTTGTTATTTCCCTTATGAAAATTGGCCGCGCTTTGGAGGAACCTTTGGTATTGGTGTTTCCTTTCAGTACACTTGACGTACTTGAAAGCCTCTTTGCTTTTGCTTGGAGTTTCTGCTTCAAAGTGTCCATATACACGTCGATGTGTTGTTTGTGATCAGGGTGTTTTGTATTCGTACCAATTTTCCTAAAAATTCTGCGTATATGTGATTTCAAGCGCCTTGCGAGTTTTCTGTTTCTCAGGAATTCTGTGAGGCGACCGATTTCTGCTCTAATATTATCAATATCCTTCTCCAGTCGTTTTTGCCATGGTTGTTTTCTGACGCTTTTTGGCTTGAATCAGAGTTGTAGAGATTTGTTGTTTGTGAAGTCGAAGAACCGCTACAGCTCCACATTTAATCAGAGTGCGAATCTTCTCCAAGGTGTTCTGGTCGGTATATTCTTCAAACACTGAGTTTACGCTTGCTAGGATGATATTGGTATTCTTGTTTGTCTTGAGCTTGGGCAGTTTAGGTCGTTTAGTTGGGTTACTACCACTGAATTCAGTTATTGCTCTGTTGAGTTCTGATCTTGCTAAATACATAAATTCGTTCTGCTGATTCGGCTCAGGAGGACGTCCCATGTTAATATTCGTTTCCGTGGCTTCGATGTTATCTATAACACTCTCATTGACTCCGGCAGGTATACCGTTATGAGTATCATTTTCGCTTCTGAGTTCCATTATGACCTCTTCTCGTATGGTTTGCATCGTTTCTGAAGAAAATAGCCTGCTTTTAACGATTGTTCTTTGTTGATTCGAAATTCTCTGCTGGGATATGTGCTGTAATTCCGGATATTTTTCTACGAATGCAAGATGTAACGCGTATCTGTATGCTCTCATTTCCGATTCCAAGTTTGTAATCTTGTAACAGGAACGCATAATGAAGGAATTTATTTCTGGGGTCCACTTCATGCGTTTCCTAGGGCGTCCGGCTCTCGTGGTCGTAGGCATAATGGCTTGCGCCACCGTTGAAACATCAAGAGTCGGTTGGGAGGTATTGATGTTGTTTCCCATTTGATTTTGTGTTGCAGTATCCCTACTCGATATCACGCTGCTTCCGTCGCTAACCGAGGGCGACTGTGACTCACTTTCCGAACAAGACCCTCTTCCTAAATCTTGAACGCGACAAGAGGTTATGGTGGTACAATGTCAATTCACCCGTTTATTCCGTAGATTGTACATCGTTGAATAGTTTGCATTTTATACCTACTGCGAGGTTAAGCTAGGGTACCTCGGGTTCGCTAAGCCCGTACTCAGAATTAATGTTTCTGAGCCCCTGAGACTTTGAAAATTCATGAGGACAAGAAAGAAAACAAATTACAATTCATTTCATTATCACAGGGCGGAGTTCAGAGAGTTGCCATGAGCACACTCTGCTCTTCCACTCAAAACACCTAATTCCAATCAACCTTCCATCTATGCCCGAACGTTACGCCACTGGCTAACATTCTAGTGCGCATATTCTAATATCAAATGTTATATTCCATTAGGCTTTAGAATCTTCACTTTCCTTCTTTCTTCTGCCAACCTTCAAACTAATGAGTCTAACTAGAAAATCATCTTCGATTGTATTAAAAATAATTAAATTATATGAAAGTTATCTAATGAAAATTAAAGATATATCTATATCTTAAATATTGTGTAGTGACCTAAATCAAAAATTCAGGGCAAGTTGAAAGTTTATTTAGCAAAATGCCGTACTTAACCTTGAAAATCTGATTTTAATTTTTCTTTGCGGCATTTTTCCTATTAACTGCTTGAATGTCTCAAAGTAACTATTAGAAATTCAAATTATGCTCTACAGAATGTATATTTTTCTCACGTATGGTTTCATAACCGTATTTCTTCAATTCATACAATTTTTTATGATGACCTTGATAGATATATCAGTGATAAATCGATCAAAATAATTTTTCTGAGTAGAAAATGACAAAAGTAACTCAAACTCCAATATTCAATCATTATTTACTTCATTTTCAAGTAATTTTCGTGAAATTATCATGTAAATCATAAAATTCTTTTGAATTTTCAAAATGGTTGCCAAACATCTGTAATTTTTGTAAATAGTTTTTGTAGATGCTTTCTCGCTTTTGATGTAGCTTTCCTTTTAATTGTAAATAGTTTTTGTAGATACTTTCTCGCTTTTTATGTACCTTGTCTTTTGATTATATGATCCACCTCAACAGCTAGCTTATTTGTTTCTACAGGACCAATAATTTTTGACTACCACCAAGATAATGGTTATTAATTGTACATATAGAAACAAGCGTTTGTTGGTATTGTTTGCTATAACTTTTAATGATAATTATAATATGTTATTAAATATCTGAGTAGAACTACCTTGATTTTTTTATTCCAAGACATCAGTGACAAATATTGAACTTACCTAGTGGGGTAGTCACGTTTCACTGGCGCACAACGTGGAGCACGAATTATACTGGTACATTTTCTATTGTATTTATCTTAGTACTTGTTTCGCAGGTCAAGCCAAACTACACCCTTTAATTCGATATTCGTCTCTGTACTTGAAGATTGACAATTTGTCAAAAACAAATGTTCATGATATTTCTATTCATGAAGATGAGTCATTTTTATCTTGGAAGCTTTATCTACCTATTGAGTTGAAATATTTATTTCATTTCTTTTTTTATCTTTATCTTTTTTCCTGAAAATAGGTAAATATCAGTTACCATTTCAACTTTCCTCAAAATTTTTCCAAATTTCTACCTTTATTTTGATGTATTGAACTTATGACAACCAAAATGAATCCAAATCATCTTAAGAGCGAAGAACTAAATTATAGAATCTCCATTCCTGGTGTTGTTCCCCCAGCAACGGTAGATGCTAAACGGAAAATATTGAGAGGTTTGTTAGCTCAAGAATCAACAAACCGTAGTTTTACTGAAATTGAAGTCAATATTCCTTTTGAGCAAGATTATATTGCTATTGCAGGGTCGATTTCTCAAATCACAGAATCGATTTTTAAATTTCAAAATTCAGTAACCAGTCCAAATTATCTTAAAATAGCTTCTCGATTGATGCATATCCCTGGTAGAATTTTTCGAATGAAAACCACTGATGGAAATGGAGAAGAAGAAGCGACTCAGAGAAATTGACGTTCCCAGTTAATAACGCTAGAAGCAGAATTGGCTGAAATAGTAGAAACTAGCAATCCTAGAAATAAATCACCTCATTCTACGCCAATTGCTTCAGGTTCAGTTCCTTCTAACCTAACTTATGTCAAGAAAATCCCTGTGTATAAATGGGGTATCAAAAAATTTTCTGGACGAGGTTCTCTGATTGCTTTCGTAGAATTATTAATTGATTCACTCAGAATATCCAGAGGCTACTCTGAATCTGATTTATTCGAATCTGCTAGTGATCTGTTCGAATCACATGCTTGGACCTGGTGGCACAACAAATACCTCAAAAATAGTTTTTCTAATTGGGATGAATTGGACACTGGATTGAAACAATCATTTTTGCCTTATAATTATGATAGAAATTTATGAGACGAAATCAATTCGAAGAAACAAGATCATAGGGAACAAGGCACTATATTTATATCTACGATGGAGGCTCAATACAATCGGTTAACACGTTCGATACCTCAGCAGGAAATTGTTGATATCCGCAAAAATTTATTACCTGATTATGTGAAGGCTTTAGTTCTTCACGATATCTCGACAATTCCTGAGCTTAGCTCTTTGTGTAAAAGAATTGAAGATTTTTTACAACTTCATAGAGATTAACGATCAAAACCTCGCGGGGAAAATAATCAGCATAATATTTCTGAGATATCTCAATCTCAAAATGAATCTTCAAATGTTTGTTGTTGGAATTGTCAAAAATCTGGTCATACCTAAAACAATTGCAAAGTTAAACGTTCAGTTTTCTGTTTTGGTTGTGGTAGGAAAGGAATTATCCAGACAAAAAGTCCAGTTTGTTCAAAAAAACCTCACAGGACTAGGCCTTAATCTTGTCGACGTTGCAGGCCCTTCAGGTCAAGTAAAGTCGAATGTACAAAAGACAAAATATCAAAGTTCCTAAATCACATTTCTAAATTATTTACCTACTATTTTAACATACATTACTGGAAATCTTGGCTCAGAACTATTAAAAAGCTACTCAAAACCTTGTAACAAGAATTACTGTTTCAACACAAACAAAATCAAGATTAGTATTGAAGGTGTTAGACACAACGAGTGGAGTTTTCCTCAAGTTATCTCTGATTGTTGAATTGTAAATCCCTTACTTGACGCTAGAGAGTGTGATAATCGACCTTATCTTTCTGTATTGATAAATACAGAACATGCTTCTGCTTTGTTAGACAGCAGAAGTAACGTATCAATTCTTGGGCACCTGCTTTATATGTTTCGGAAAAATTCCATTTGCCTATTAACTATAATATCTCAGTACAATTAACTACCGCCGATGGTCAATTATAGAGTGCTTTAGATTACAATTGTCTTCCAATTCTTCATAATAAAACTGAAAATTGCAGAATTTTAGCAGTGCCTTCAATTAAGCATAAACTTATCTTGGGAATGGATCTGATCAGGGATTTTAGCTTGCAACTGAACTTTTCTGATTTTTCTCATGAATTATCCACTTTTTCTTCATGTGCAGTCAATTTCATCCAAGGTCCGGATGTATTAACAGAGAAAGAGAAAATTCAGTTGGAAGGTATAGTGAAACTGTTCGAGGAAATAGGCCCTAAAGACCGAATTGGTCGTACTCATTTATATACACACCATATAGATACTGGTTATGTAAAATCTATTATCTGAAGTAAGTATCCACTTTCACCTGCCATGCAGAAGATTCTCTATTCTGAACTCTACAAAATGCTTGAACAATATGTCATAATGCCATTGTATACACCTTCACCTTGGCTATCACTACTTTGGCTTCTATCTAACAAAGATCAAGATAGTTATCGTGTTTGCTTTGACTTGAGAAAATTGAACTCCGTATCTAAACCTGACAGTTATCCTATGCCCTTAATAGATTCTATAATTTCCAAGGTAAAGGATGCAAGGTTCATATCTACAATAGATCTTAAATCTGCATTCTTCTAAATTCCTCTCAATGAAATATCAAGAATTAAGACCACATTTGCTGTAGCTGTAAAAGGCCTCTACTGTTTTAAAGTTCCCCCTTTTAGTTTGAACAAAAGTGCTCAAGCAATGTGTAGACTGATGGACACTGTAATTGGACAAGAGTTACAATCTTGTCTTTTATTATCTTGATGATATAATATTAGTAACGCCAGATTTTTCAACCTAAAATTTTGGGATTCGTCGTAGATGATAAAGGTTTACGTAAAAATAGCCTGTAGCTTAGAATATCCTATGCCAAAGAATACGTTTGATTGGATTAGTAAGATATTATCGTAGATTCGTCAAAAATTTTCTTCTATGTGTAGCCCAATTTCTGATCTCCTTGAAGGTAGAAAAAAAGGACAACCTATCAGTTGGACACCTGGGTCAGACGTAGCTTTTCACAATATAAAGAAGGCACTAACATCAACGCCCATATTAGCTAGCTCAGATTTTTCAAAACCTCTCGAACACCCTATAGCATATTTTAGTAAAACCTTGAATCGTTGCCAACGTAAATATACTACAACAGAGCGTGAGCTCTTGGCTGTCTTATATGCCATAGATAAATTCAAGTGTTACATCGAAGGGACAAAGTTCACGGTTATGACTGACCATTCCTCTTGATCTGGCTGAACAATATGAAAAATCCTTCACCTCAGATATCAAGATGGATTGTAAAACTTTCTTGCTTTAACTTTAATATCGTACATAGTCGAGGTTGTGAAAACAATGTCGCTGATTCTCTCTCTAGAATGTCAAGTCTTAACGAAAGTGAACAAGTATCACTTCTAGATTTATCTTCTCTCTAGCCAGATCCGTGGTACAATAATTTATGTGATAGAATCACTACAAATCAGGATTTGTATCCCTCTCATAAGGTTGAAAATAGACTTCTCTATAAACTGTAACCCCAAATGCAAGACTAACTGACGACTTTTCTGATTGGAAAATTATTGTTCCCACCACTCACCAATTAAAAGCTATGAAAATGTTCCATGATGACGATACTGCCGGTCATTTTGGCTACTTCGAAACTCTATCTAGAATTTCTAAAATTTATTACTGGCCAAAAATACGACAGTCTATCCTTCGCTATGTTAGGAAATGTAAAATTTGTGCTGCAGATAAATCTAGTACCCTTCCACAAGCAGGTTTAATGGGACAATACCGAAATATCAATTTTTCTTTCAACTTATATCCACAGATTTGCTAGGATCATATCCTAGGTCAAAAAGTGGGAATCAATATCTTTTAGTAGTCGTGGATTTGTTTTTTTTTTGCAGGTAAATCTGGTACCCTTCCACAAGCAGGTTTAATGGGACAATACCGAAATATCCAAGTCAAGTTTTCCTCCTTTTTGGCGTTCCTCAGATTATTGTAGATAATGGACCCCAGTTCATTTCCAAAGAGTTCAAAGATTTGATGAAACATTATAAGGTCCAGGAGATCTGATATAATGCCAGATATTTTCCGCAGATGAATCCAACTGAAACAGTGAACCGCACTGTCACCACTGCTATACGATCATATATACATAGAGACAACAAAAATTGGGACCAGAACATTCACCAAATTGCACAAGATCCAAATATCACAAGTATGTGATCTCTTCTACCCATGGGGAAGAGGGGGAGTCTTGTCACATGACTTCTTGTTCTTTGTAAGCTGTGACCTTGCCGCAGTTTCGTAGTTGGTTCTCTCCGCTGGCTCGAAACTTTTTCTTTATTTTGTACCATCCCAGTTTGAATAGACTGGATGTATTTGTACAGCCTTATTTTTTCAGTTGGAGAGGATAGTGGTAGTAGTAGTAGTAGTAGTAGTAGTAGTAGTAGTAGTAGTAGTAGTAGTAGCAGTAGTAGTAGTAGTAGTAGTAGTAGTAGTAGTAGCCATAACCAAAATTGTCTTTCGTAAACCCATTTCCGTTTCGTCTCTATTAGAAGGTACAGACCCGGCAAGTTTAGATTCAATTTGCGGATAGGATCTGCGGATCCTTCAAGTGTTTCAGTGTGTTTGTATCCCTAACGCTGCGTACTAATACATGTTTCTTTTAAATTTGAAATAATTCTCTTTCCTATTAACTTTCTAAATTTCTGGTAAATTCTCTTTAACTTAGCTTCATTCTGATGAAGGTGGGTCAGGCTCCGGCGCAAAACAGAGCCTGCCGCATTTTCATCTCTGTATATTATCTTGAACTTAATTTCATTCTGTTGAAGATTTCAGGCTTTGGCGCGCAAAACAAAGCTTGCCGCATTTTCAACTTTATGATTATCATTTGGCTTCCAATTTTTTTCAAAGTTTCACTTTCCATATCTGTCATAATCTCTTTGTCGTTCGATATTCACTTCACATATTTCCATCTCTTTAAATTTTCAAGGTTTTTCTTTTGTGGCTGACCGAATCGTGGTTGAAGGAAAAAAAAATTTGATTTCATCCAAATTTCTCCCATGTGGAAGGGAAGGTGTAACGTCTTAAAATCACGTCACAGCTATTTGAATTCAAAACACCTAATTTCAATCTATGTCCAAACGTTACGCCACTGGCTAACAGTCTAGTGCGAATATTCTGGTATCAGATGTTATATTCCATTAGGCTTTAGAATCTTAACTTTCCTTCTTTATTCTGCCAACCTTCAAACTAATGAGTTCAACTTTAAAATCATCTTTGATTGTATTTGAAATAATTAAAATATATAAAATGAAAATTAAAGATATATCTATATCTTAAATATTGTATAGTGACGTATATCAAAAACATAGGGTAAGTTGAAAGTTCATCTAGCAAAATGCCTCACTTAACCTTGAAAATCTGATTTTAAATTTTTCCTTACAGCATTTTTCCTATTAACTGCTTGAATGCCTTTTAGTAGCTATTAGAAATTCTGTTTTACAGAATTTGTAAATCATAAAATCTTCTTAAAACTTCAAAATGGATGCAAACATTTGTAATTTTTTGTGAATAGTTTTTGTAGATGCTTCCTCGCTTTTTATGTAGCTTCTCTTTTAATTGTAAATAGTTTTTGTAGATACTTCCTCGCCTTTTATGTAGTTTATCTTTTGATTATATGACCTATCTCAACAGCTACATCAGTTTACTTTTTAAAATCTCTGTACCTTTTCCTGTTATTTCTTATCTTCAAATAATGTTAGACTCACATTATTTTGTTACTTCAAATTCACTGGTGAAGCTGGCTGTTACGTTAGGTCATAGAATATCTTGGTGATAAATGTAAATATCAATATATCCTAATTTTAAAAATCCATTCATATTAACTACGGGCACTTTAAATTAATGTATAGGTTCAATACTCTCACAAGAAGAGAAAGATTAAGTGAAAGCAATCGCATTTTATTTCCGAACATTAACCGAAACTGAAATAAACTACTCAACAACTGAAAAGGAACTACTAGCAATTGTAGATTCATGTAAACATTTTCGATCATACTTATTTGGTTCAGAAAGAATTAGAATAATTACAGATCATAAACTCTTAATATATTTAAAAAAATGTGCTGACCCTTCCGGCAGACTAAAAAGACGGCAAACATAACTTATGGATTATAATTTTGAAATAAGGTATAAAGAAGGAAAAGAGAATACAAATGCTGATTTCTTGAACAGACTACCCTTAGAAAAATAAATGCTTTGAATGAAACAAACGATCAAGAAAATTTTGATGAAATAAATATAGACAATTTAAATATCGCTGAAATGAATATAGATCATTTAGCTTTAGCAAATTTCAAAATATTTCATCAACAAATTATGAATATTCCAAAGGCAAATCTTATTAAACAACCCTTACGCAAAATAAGAAAATCTAGTCTCACCTTTTACAATTCAACGTTCAGGAAGAAATCAATTCCACGAATACATAGGGAAAATTATACAAATTTATCACAAAAAAATCGTGTTTATGAGATAAGTACCGAAAACTCAAAAACCAAACAATTTATATACTTTTTATCAAAGAATCAAGTGATAAATCTGTAACATATGAAAAACTTTCAATTTAAGATTATTTATATTACAAACAAATGTGAAAGAATTCACAATATGAAACATTCCCGCAACTAATCTGAAAATAAGAAGCGACACATTTAACAGTAATACATTACATTACTATTCATTCCGGAATAAGAAATATAATAATATTTTAGAAGACGCAAGACTCTATAGGTGACAAAAATCTTATAAAAGACGTTTTATATGCGCTGACAGCGGGCCATTAAGGATATGAACGATCTTGTGCAAAAATAAAAGACGAATTCTATTGGGACAATATGAAAGCAGAAATAGGTAACTATATAAAAAATTGTCAAACATGTCAAATGTGTAAAATAGACTTTGGAAGTAATCAATGCGAATTCCTACTACTTCACATAAATTTTGTGAACAAATAGCAATGGACATAGTTGGTCCTTTACCAATAACTAATAATGGGAACTTAACAAAGTTCATACAAACTTATGCAATGGATTCTCATGAAGCAAAAACTACAGCTATCCACCTTTTGAAATTCTGCACACAATTTGGATTCCAGATAGCATGTTATCAGACCAAGAAGTCGAATTCACATCAAAAACTTCAAAATAAATGAATAAAATAATGCCAATCATACAAAAACTATCTTCATATCATCCACAAACAAATGGTTCACTAGAAAGAACACCGCTTGAACGTAGCCAAGTAACCTACGCCTTATGCCTCCTAATCTTTGCCCTAAAGTAAAAGCAAATGTTCCCAAAGAAGAGGAGAAAAGATTTGACAACAATTATGGGCATATAAAAGTTCAACTAATACCTCTTTTTTCTGTAAAATCCAAGTTAGTGGCCGATAACAGGCCTGTTTCAGCTATTTTTGGCCATAATAAACCTAATTTGATTGAGGAGGTCGTTGCTTGATTAAAATCCATATAGATATTTTCAATGAAATAAAAATAGGTACAAGTATAAGGTGTATGTTGGAAAAGGTGGATAGCTGTAGTTTTTGCGTCATGAGAATCCATTGCATAAGTTCGAATGAACTTTGTTAAGTTCCCATTATTAGTTATTGGTAAAGGACCAACTATGTCCATTGCTATTTGTTCACAAAATTTATGTGAAGTAGTAGGAATTCGCATTGATTACTTCTAAAGTCTATTTTACAAATTTGACATGTTCGACAATTTTTTATATAGTTACCTATTTCTGCTTTCATATTGTCCCAATAGAATTCGTCTTTTATTTTTGCACAAGATTGTTCTAAAACAAAATACAACAGCTTAACTTATATTGGTAATCCTAGTCTAAAATTAAAATCATTCCTCTCGCATTATAATTTCAATATAGCATTCCGAACTGATAACTCTTTAGGCCGACATATCAAAAACTGCAAATCTAAAATTGATAAAGATAATAAATCCGGTTTTCATAAACTGTCTTGCGAGGATTGTAATAAAATTTATATTGGTAGAACTTTCAGAAATTTCAGAGTTAGATTATCGGAGCACAAACGTAGTTTTAATTATCATAAATCAGATTCCCATTATTCTAATCACTAACTCGAAAAAACAATAACTTTAATGATAATTTCAAAATTTTACACAATGAAAATAATTGACAAAAACTCAATCAATTGGAAATTTTAGAGATCAATAAAGAAAAGAATTCAGGTAGGTTACTTAATAGTCAATTAGATCTAAATCCTTCTCCTTTACTCAATCTTTTCAATTCATGAAGTAAGCAACTCCGATGGGTTTTCCAACATTCCCATTGTACTTGTACCTATTGTAATATTAAGTAGGAAATAAGACTCATATATATAAAGAATAACTCTGTTCATTAATTTGTATCTATCGGATGAAGCCACAGTGTGGTGAAACCGGTCATAGTTTTGATAATATAGTGAGAATCTAAATACTTAGTTTTATTTCATTGAAAATACATAATAAACCTATTCCACAGATAACAGGTTGAGACGTTGGGCGGACATATTATCAAACTACCAACATGGAATTAATATATGTGAAATCTGGTACAAATGTGGCTCTCTCAAGACTTCAATCCAAACTCAGAGAAACTCAACAAGATAATTTTATGTGAAATACAAAAATTTATTCAAAACAGATGGCCAAAATATACAAATCATATACAAATATAAAATATACAAATATATACTGTGGCGAAGATTTGAGTTTGCATTGTCAGGTAATTGTATATATTGAAACCACAGAATACATCTTTCACAAAATTACTTACCTAATTTCTAGACAATTATATTCGAGACACTTAGGGGTTGTCAACTTGAAAAGCCATTTCAAAAGTTCAAAACATAACATATCGAGAACGAGGCTACGAATAAATTCTCCAAAAATCCTCCACTTACGAGCTAATCCCGGCCAAATGAATATGAGGAAGGATACTTGTTACTTATTTGGGACCTTAGGCGGCACAGATTATTTGGTTTTTTAGACTCTCATCAAAGTAGATTGAAGTATTTTAGATTATCGAGATAAACTTTCACTTGATTTGGTATACCAAAAGCGTTCGTTTCTGATTAGGCAATACATTTCAGTTTAGCAGAATAAGAAAAATTTTGGTTGCCTTATTGTTTTCTTCTTTTTTTTTTTCAAAACAGGGTTGTGTCTGTTGCCTTTATATTTGTTATTTTTGCTAATACATTCCTTAAGACATCAAAATATACATGAGAAATTATAATTCAAGGAAATTATAATTATATATATATATATATATATATATATATATATATATATATATATATATATATATATATATATATATATATATATATATATATATATATATATATATATATAGAGGTCTCTTCTGGTCGTAAAACTGAAAATGCTCTCAAAAAATTTC
The DNA here is from genome assembly GCA_013387265.2 of Cryptolaemus montrouzieri. Lineage (NCBI taxonomy): Eukaryota > Metazoa > Arthropoda > Insecta > Coleoptera > Coccinellidae > Cryptolaemus > Cryptolaemus montrouzieri. The sequence continues at coordinate 58,099,810 of JABFTP020000185.1, forward strand.
AAAATACAGTATATAAACTCGAAGATACTGACCGGATGAGACCTGTAACAATTATTACAGTTCTGATGATTTTAAATTCGACTTTCTACTTCCCCTGAGAAAAAGTACCAAGTAATAAACTACTACTTCAAGAAACAATATTACAGTATGGAAGAATTCAATGAATAATTTAGGGGCATAAATTGTCCAAACAGAAATGTGACTTCTGAATATAAATGAAACTAAACAACAGACAAGCATGGAATACAATCGATCCACGTACAATACCTTGAGAATATTTCTTCTCTTTTCGAAGTAGTAGGCATTGATTAATAACAAATGCATCAAAATTGTCAGAGAATATATATTCACAAGTAACTGAATACCGACTAGGATTGGTTGAAAACTATTAAGGCCAATATAGCCAACAGAAACATCAACGTTAGACAAACTATTACCATTCCCCTGCATAAAAAATAAACTCTTCCCTAATATTAAATGTGCAACGATAGTAACGGTACTCGTATCATATTCTTCAATAATTCTACGACTAGTGTAGATGGCCATAGAAATTAAGCACAAATTGTGAGATTTAGATACCAAGCAAACGAGTAAAATCCAGAAATTGATGAAATGCTTATTGATTATTAGGCTAGTAGCTATCAACAAATAAACTGTTCTTGCTAAAAATATTGGATTAAACATATTGATTTTAAATGCATATATTACAATTAAAATTAATATATCGAAAAATGTGAAGTATGAGTGATAATCATAGAAACACGTTAAATAAATAGAAATGACACTAATTGCCACAAACACAACGTAGATAAAATAATTTTCAGATTTCATGAGGAAATCTGAAGAATCAGGCACAGCTGACCATTTATCACCAGTTTGATTCAAAGTTTGAGAAAATCTGAAGAATGCGGCAATAAGAAGCCAATGCTTGATAAATTCGGGTTTTTGTAGTTTCACTGATTTAATTAACTGGAAAACGAGAAATGAATTCAAGGAAAAATACCAATATTCTTGTTCTTCTTCTATAAAACTAGATGACAGCCATGTAAAAGGTTGAAAGAATAGAATAGTATTTATTGTATTGTCGCTATTACAATATTCAGAAATATTCAGTGTTTTCAAAGTTCCAATCAACTGAATGAAGATTACAGATATTCCAAAGAATAAAACGTAATATTCATCAAAGAAACATCTAATCAATAGCAATATTATATAAATAAAATATGGATAAATATGTTTCCCTAAAATTTCGAAATTAGTCAGGGAAATTATGAACGCATAAACAACAAATATCACAGAAACAATCATTGAAAGAAAATTTTGCTTCACAGATGATTTTATAAGGACATCATTCAACTCAGCTGAACATTTTTCGAAGAGTTTAATTGCCTTCGAAGCCATAGTAATATCACCTGTATGCAAGTATGTTTTGTGAAAATTTGAAGCTAATAGGAATTCGTCATGGCACAAAGTATTTTTAGCTCCGAGCACTTTAGAGTTATAACTTAAGGCAGACAAGTACTGTTGCAATGTTAGATCATTCAGGAAATTTCGATTTAGTTTTCCAATACTTGAAGATGGTATATCCAAATTCAGAAGGATGGCTAAATTTGCAGCGACATCTACTTGCTCTATTGAGTCATTTCTGCAAGATATTCCCAAGATAACAAGAGGTACATGCACTTCTGCATAGCTCGAACCACCATGACCCCCAGTGTCCTTCATCCCATGATCTCCAGTAAGTAAAATTAATGAACTGCCTTTCTTCTTGAAGGTTTTTTGAAATAGTCCAGAGAATATATCATCCATTTCTTTGAGTTTCGAGGGTACAAGTGGAGAAAACGGACCGTGGACATGGCCAATGTGATCAAGACCTGAAATTTTGAAATAATTGATGACATAAGAAGTAATATGTGATTAATTGTAGCATAGTAGCGTGAATTGAAAATCGTAAGTCGAAAGCATTCTACAATGTATTTAATTTGTTATACAACAATTCCATATTTCTATCAATACTTACATATTTTACTATCTATCGAAATTTAGTTAGAATTAAATGTTTCAATTATACATATTCTCAAGTTGAGATCCTTTGAAATGTGTCAATCTTTGCACCAGATAGAAATATCTCGAACGTATTTTGTTGCATTATTTTCTGAGCTAGCTCAAGATATATATATATATATATATATATATATATATATATATATATATATATATATATATATATATATATATATATATATATATATATATATATATATATATATATATATATATATATATATATATATATATATATATATATATATATATATATATATATATATATATATATATATATATATATATATATATATATATATATATATATATATATATATATATATATATATATATATATATATATATATATATATATATATATATATACATATATATATATACATATATATATATATATATATATATATATATATATATATATATATATATATATATATATATATATATATATATATATATATATATATATATATATATATATATATATATATATATATATATATATATATATATATATATATATATATATATATATATATATATATATATATATATATATATATATATATATATATATATATATATATATATATATATATATATATATATATATATATATATATATATATATATATATATATATATATATATATATATATATATATATATATATATATATATATATATATATATATATATATATATATATATATATATATATATATATATATATATATATATATATATATATATATATATATATATATATATATATATATATATATATTTATATATTTATATATTCATATATCTTTGAGCTAGGCTCAGAAAAATAATGCAACAAAATACGTTCGAGATATTTCTATCTGGTGCAAATATTGACACTTTTCAAAGGATCTCAACTTGAGAATATTTATAATTGAAACTTTTTAAATACAATATCGTTTGAACAAAAATGTGACGCGGTGCTCTGTAGCTCGTACACTCTTGAAGATTTCATTTTTGTTCGAACGATATTGTATTCAGAAAGTAAAAATCAACTTCAGCTCTTCTATAAAAAAATCTTAGGAGTTTTTTTATATTGGAAGACCACTTTTTTGTTCAAGATTCAGGAGCGGCCTGAGCTCTGCTATAATGTCTTTAAGTAATAAGTTTTTTTGGTGAGTAGTTTCGTCGGAATATTTTCTTTTCCGTAAAAATTCATGAAAATGGTCTGTCACATCATCGCATGTTCCTTCGGCCAGAGAGGATGAATACTTTTTCCTTTCGTTTTCTTATTGCCCAAGGATAGCTTTATTGATGAATTGAAATAGATTATCCTCATTTTATACAGGAGTGACTCAAAAAAATTATTGAATATTGTAATTTTAAAATTATCATATCTTGATTTTTTCAAATAGAACATCCTGTATTTTATTATTCATTTCAACGCATAAAATATTGTGCCATATTTTTGCAGAAGTAACCTTATCTTTTATCTTCGATCATTTTCGAAAGAAAAAAAAAAATAAATAAGCTAAAATAATGAATTCAGAGGTTGCGAAAAAGAGTTTATTAGTACATATCATTATACTTGATCAGAGAAATGAAGATATTTTAAGGTAGTCGTGTATGAAATACGTAATAGATTGGTTTTTGGTGAGATGATATACAAGGTGTTGAACTATTTCAATAAGTGTTCGAAATGTTGCCCGTTTCTTGTAGACTCAATTCAATCCTTCTGAGGAAAGACAGTTGAACTCTCGACAACATCTGCGGATTAACTGACTGAAAGGCGCCGACTATTCTCTGTCTCATATTCAACTGTGTTGTAGAAGGAATCTGGTAAACGATGCTCTTAATATAACCCCACAAGAAAAAATCTACACTTGTAAGGTCCGGAGACCTAGCTGGCCATCTAACAGGACCACCAAGTCCTATACAATTGTTTGGAAATACATGATTCAAATGCTCCCAACCTGATGTGAGTAATATGCCGGTGCTCCATCCTGTTGAAACCACAAATCTTGTCTTATATGCTCTGGTACATCGGCAAGTAACATTGGTAGATGATTTTGCAGAAAATTTAAATACATTTCACTATTAAGGTGCCCGTCGGCAAAAAGCGGCTCATTTAGATATCTATCTACTATAGCGGCCCATACATTCAAGGGCCAACGATGCTGGTGATCTATTTGTCTCATGAGGTGTGGATTTTCCGTGGCGTAATAATGAATGTTGGGCCTGTTATCAAGCACTTTCTTGTGGAAAATTGCCTCGTCCGAGAAAAGAACTCTGCTAAACATATTTGGATTTTCCCCTACTTTGTCACTTGCCCAATTGCAAAACTTGATTCGATTTTCATAGTCTTGATTGTTCAGTTCCTGGTGCAGCTGTACATGATATGCATGAAATTTATTCACTTTCAAGATTCTCTGGACGGAAGTTTGACTTGTATCTGTTAACTGAGAAATCTCTCTTTGGCTGTAGCAGTTTTTGGTTTTTCATGTTTTTTGTAAGCGATATTACCCGTTTCGATAAATCTAATTAGAACTTTTTCAAAGCATCTTGCATCAGGATGCCTCTTATCAGGAAACCTTTCTGCATAAACTCTTCTTACCAACTAAGAATTTCTATCACAATCATATCAACCATTTCTTCTTTGGGGAACTTCATGGTAGTCAATTGAGAATATTGGGTTCAAACCTCACTTTAACAATGTTTAATAACGAAACACTGATAAGTTCACCATGTAAAATGCAGAATATGATATCTCCGGACACCTGACAGAAGGCAGAAATAAAAACGATGTCAACACATACCTCTATTTATGTTTAAATCGTCTTGATTTTATCATTCGTTAAAAGAATTATCTAGTTTAAGTTTCATGAAACATTACAGAAAAAAAAAACTTCTGTGCGAATAATGATGCATGTTGATGAGTTTGATACGGTTTGTATAATTTTCAACCAAAACTGTTACAAATAATCGAATATTTCGAAAATGATCGAAGATAAAGAAAAGGTTATTTCTGCAAAAATATAGCACAATATTTTATGTGTTGACATGAATAATAAAATACAGGGTGTTCCATTTGAAAAATCAAGATATATTTTTGAAATTTCAATATTCAATAATTTTTTGAGTCACTCTTGTATGAAATGAGGATAATCTATTTCAATTCATCAATAAAGCTATCCTTGGGCAATAACAAAACGAAAGGAAAAAAGTATTCATCTTCTCTAGCCGAAGGAGCACGCGATGATGTGAAAGCCTATTTTCATGAATTTTTACAGAAAAAAAAATATTGTGACGAAACTACTCACCAAAAAAACATATTACATTATAGCAGAGTTTAGACCGCTCCTGAATCACGAACAAAATAGTGGTCTTCAAATCTAAAAAAAAACACCCAAGATTTTTTCATGGAAGATTGGAACACCCTGTATAGTGCGAAATAAATTGCTGAAGTAGTTTATTACTTTCTAAATACAATACCGTTCGAACGAAAATGAAATCTTCAAGAGTGTACGAGCTACAGAGCACCGCGCCAATGGTGAATCACCCAGTATATATACAGGTTTAGGTAAAAGTACCGGAACGGTTAATTAGCTCAGTTATTTACCAAGCGAAATTTTTGAAAATTGGTATTCCTACATTGCTAAACATAAAGAATTCAGTGTTGATATTCTGTGCTCGCTAGTGTTTCCGGTGTAGCCAGAAATGACCGAAAAATGTGAATTTCAAATGTAACACCTTATAAGTTTATTTATTTGTAGATTCAGAGAAAAAAATTTTTCTTTTTTGAGAACGGGTTTAAATAAAATGTCAAAAACATGTTAATTTCAATTTTGTATGTGTGTGTGTGTGTATTTTGATGTCAATATTATGTTGCTGCTACATCTCAAACATTATCGTTAAAATTCAATTTAATTTGTAAACGGAAGTTTTTCATCATGCTCCTTTTGGGCTTTGATGAATAGTATTTTTGTGAAAAGCATAATAATATTTCATTCATACTATATGTTCAACTCTACTCATTGTGGAAAAAATAAATTATTATTACTCAGGTGATAATAATTATTGTCATTTTGATTTTTTATGAACACGACATTGGAGGAAAAGCATTTTCTTGATTGTTTCTAAGAAAGTTTTTCCTCTGAATCTAAAAATAAATAAACATATAGGATGTTATATGTGAAATTCTTATGTTGTATTCATTTCCGGCTACATCGGAAACATTATTGAGCATAATATATTAACACTGAATTCTTTATGCTTCACAATGTTGGAATACCAATTTTCAAAATAATCGCTCGGTAAATAACTTAGATAATTAGCCGTTCCGGTACTTTTGCCTAACTCTGTATATATATATATATATATATATATATATATATATATATATATATATATATATATATATATATATATATATATATATATATATATAGGGGTTTTACCCCGACGAGTTGCCTATATATCTGTTCATGCAATCAAACTGATTTCATGAAAAATATAAATCCACCACCAGGTAATTAATACCATTGCCAGGCAATGATTATAATCAAAACATATCCTGGAGTAATTATATATTAGGATAACGTTAAATGTTATGAGAATATATCAATCTACAAGAATATATACATACTATAGCATCATCAGACAATGATATCAATGTACCAACGAGTAGTGTCAGAGGCTTTCTCCCCGGAAAAATCCAGTGTACGGACCTTAGTCAAGTAACACTGAATGTTACTCATTAATAGTTTCCTTTGTGTGAAGTGGTGAACGATCGAATAGAATACTGCTCTGAATATAAATATGACAAAATTGTCAGTTAATTATATTACATTTATATCAACAAATAAATAAAATATGAAATGAGATTCTGAGCAGTATAAACTAAAGAGAAAACCTATGACTCTACCTCATTATTATTTTCGAAAAGAAACCTACGAAGAATATTACAAGATTTGATGACTGTTATCTTTTGTAACTGTTCAAACAAATTTTTCTTCAGACCCAAAATCTCAATACTTTTGTGAAGATTTCTAGGAATAACGCCTGTTGTAGAAATAATAATCGGTAGAATAAATATTTTCTTCATTTTCCATATTTTTTAATCTCGTCGCCAAGCATCATATATTTAGAAATTTTTCATTGTATTTATTTTGTATATTATGTGTGTCGGGTATAGCAATATCAATTATATATGTTATTTGATTCTGTTTATCATTAAGAACGATATCTGGTCTATTGTGTTTTACAGCTCTGTTGCACAGAATTGTTTTATCAAAATAAAGTTTATATTTGTCATTTTCACAAATAATCTCAGGTTCATATTTTGAAATTTTTTCTTTTGGGAATTAGGTCATGTTTAATTCCTAGATTTAAGTGAATAATATTAGCGACGGCATTATGTCTTTCTAAATAATCTGTTGAAGCAAGGACTGAGCAAGATGATAATATATGAAAAACTGTTTCTGAAGAACAGAAACATCTACGGCAAGAATCATCTATATTTTGTTTGATGATATGTTTTCTATAATTCCTTGTGAAAACAACCTGGTCCTGGATCGCAATTATATATATATATATATATATATATATATATATATATATATATATATATATATATATATATATATATATATATATATATATATATATATATATATATATATATATATATATATATATATATATATATATATATATATATATATATATATATATATATGTTGCAAGCCGCTGCAATTTAATTATTATTATTTCAAAATATTTCAACGCACTAGACTACTCGTCGGATTGCGTGTTGCAGTACGCAGTAGACATTTCTGTGCAATTTTCAAAAGTGACATTCCGATTTTGATCTTCAGCTCTCGAAGATTACGCTTATTTCGCTATTTGAGTTTTCGAATATTCTCCCAAATTTTTCTACTTGAGATCCACAATTTGTTTTATGTTTACGGCTTGTGTAAACCGCAAAGACTATTAGTGCTATAAACTATAGAAATTCAGTGAAATTTCGCACCACAAATTCAAGAAGATTGGATTCACAAGATCAGCTGAGAGTACTCTCAAGAAGTCCATCCTCAGAACAACGGTGAGTTTTCTAGTGCGAGTATTTTTTGTTTTGTCTGTTTTTTTACATCAATCTTTTTTAATTCAAAAGTACAGTCCACAAATTTTCTCTTAACTTAAGAGCTACCGCAACATTTTTTTGGTACTTCGGACCGAAGCGCTTAGTTTTCGGTTTCACCGAATTTTCATTTGTTTGAATATTTAACATCATTTCCATTCTCAATAAAGAAGGTTGTGTAAATTATATGCAGATAATTCAATTTTTAAGTCGATTTATTCCATTCATTTATCGCTGCGCCATATGTGCAATTGTTATTCCGCATTTTTTTGTGTGACTTTTCGTTTAGTTGTTTATTTCGCTTCTTCGTTGGGAGGAACACTCATCAGCGTTCTGTAACAAGGGATCTTTCTTCATTCTCGAGTCTTAGTATTTCGCAAATATTATTCTAAATTAAAAATCTTTCATATTCATTTTCTTTCATCGAAAAATGTCGAACCTTAAGATGAAAAGAGCTAAAGCTTATCGTAATACAGCGATCACTGAAATTCAGTTGTTACTAGATTTTGCAAAAAGAGCGGAATCTGATATAAATCAGTACAATATTTTCAAAGCTAGATTTTCTGATATAGAAAGAATTCGTGATGAATTTGATCATCAAAATACTACCATCGTTGATTTAATACTCCAAGATGAAAATGGTGATATAACCTTGGAAGATACCTTAAGAGAGGGTTTTTTGGCCGATTATTATTGCGTTAAAGCAATTTATGATACAATAACTTCAGAAATTAGTAAATCTGATACTGTTCCAAATTCATCTTCCTCAAGTTCAAAATTGCATGCGAATATGAGGTTACCAAAATTAGAACTCAAAAGGTTCGAGGGTGATTGCACCCAGTTTCCAACATTTATTGGCTTGTTCAATGCACTAGTCCACAATAACGCTTCTCTAAGCAAAGATGAAAAATTTCATTATTTAGTTTCTTCGCTTCCTCCCTTGACCTCCCTTGAATCTAATTCAACATTATGAATTTTCCGGAGATAATTATCAATCCGCATATGATTCTTTGGTTCAGCGGTACAACAACAAACGATGGCTTGCTAAATGCCATTGGCGTCGCATTGAGGGAACAGAGAAAATTAAATCAAACGTTCCTAACGCTTTAAGAAATTTACTTGATACTTTTCAAGAGAATATATGCGCTTTAAGAAATTTGAAGTCTCCGACAGATGAGTTGGATTTTATTCTGCTTATGATGCTTTACGATAGGTTGGATGATGAAATAGTTTCTCGATTTGAACATGCTTATGGTTCCACAGAGGTTCCAAAATATATTGATCTCACACAATTTCTTGAACGCGAGTGTATTGCTGTAGAAATGTTAGGCGACAAGAAGATCGTTAAAAGTAATTTTAATTCTCAAGTAACTGACAGTACTAGATCAAAACCAATAATAAAAATAAAATGTCGAATTTTTTGTGAAGAACTCAAGCAGTACTAATAAAGGTGGTTTCTCCAAGTGTCCAGTTTGTAGAGGAGACCATTCAATTTTCAAATGTAGTGATTTTCTCAAAATGAAACCTTTTGAACGATATAATTTAGCACGAAAACTACATTTATGTTTCAATTGTTTGTCAGACTTACATGATATTCGTTCATGTAAATCTAAATCAACTTGCCGTAATTGCGCTTTGAAGCACCATACATTTCTACATTTCAAACAAGAGGAAGGTGTGAAACCAGAGTGAAAATTCGTCTGCAATCCCTGAAAATGAATCAGTGCCTCAACCACAAAGCTCAAAATTTTCTGGAGCTGGTGTTCTCAGTTCTAAGAGAAAATCTTACTTCCTATTAGCTACCGCCCTTATAGACATAGCAGATTCTAACGGCGTTTATCATAAAGTCAGATGTCTTATCGATTCTGGCAGTATGACTTCTTTCATCACAAAAAAGACAGTTTCTCGTTTAGGTCTTAAAACCGAAAATATTTGTTTGGAAGTTACAGGTTTGAACTCTTCCAAATCATGTACAAGTAGCGGATTGGTTACCCTTACTTTGAAACCGGTTGATCAAGTTACACCTATATTGTTTACTAACGCTTCAATAATTAATGAAATTACAGAAAGACTGCCTACTTTGCCTGTACCTGCAAATGTAGCTGATGAATTTAAAAACTTAAATCTTGCCGACAAATCCTTCTATATTCCTGGTCAGGTTGACGTTTTACTTGGCGCCGATATGTTCGCAAAAATTCTGCTTGACGGCCAGATTACTGGTTCAAATGGCATCACTGCCTTTAATTCGATTTTTGGTTACATTCTTATGGGAAGTGGACGGGACTCTCCACAAAATTCTATAACGTCATTCTTTTGTGACATTAATTGTCAGGTTGGTGACAGTTTATTGCCGAATATTTTGAAAAATTTTTGGGAGATCGAATCTGTGCCTTCAGCAAGCACTCGTTCTCCCGAAGATAATTTTTGTGAAAAATTGTTTGTTGACAATCATAAACGCGACTCATCAGGCAAATATGTAGTTTCTTTGTCTTTCAAATCAGATATTTTTAATTTTAACGGCATGGAAGAAATCGCTTCACGAAGATTTATTTCGTTAGAACGTAGACTTTTGAAAGATCCTCTTTTATATGAACAATATTCAGCTTTCATGCGCGAGTATCTTGACTGCGGACATATGGAAGTTGTACCTGAAAATTCTATTAGCCAAAACCCATATTATTTAATTCATCATTGTGTTTTAAAACCTACCAGTGTTCACACAAAATTGCGTGTGGTGTTCAACGCAAGCGCAAAAGCTCCGTCAGGATCATCTCTTAATGATAATTTGTTAACTGGTCACAAACTACAAGCGGATATAGTTTCAATTCTCTTAAAATTTCGGCTTCAATCATATGTATTGTGCGCTGATATTAAGCAGATGTACAGGATGATTTGGATTGACTCTTGTCATTACGATTTTCACAGAATTTTTTGGAGATTTTCTGTTAACGATCCTTTAAAAATTTATCGTTTGAAAACGGTAACATACGGTGTTTCATCTGCACCTTTTTTGGCGTTGCGGTGTTTGTCTCAGTTGGCACATGATGAAGGAAATAACTTTCCATTAGCGGCAAAAGTATTGCGAGAAGATACTTACATCGATGATGTTGTGACTGGCACCTCTCCTCTAGAGGAAGCCAAAATCTTACGAACCCAATTACTCCAATTATTTGAAAAGGCAGGATTTCAATTAAGAAAATGGTCGAGTAATAATCTCACCCTAATAGAAGATCTCCCCGAATCTATGCGCAGTATGCATCCTTCAGATTTTGGAACTGAATCAAATTCCTTATCTTTTAAAATATTGGTATTGTTGTATAATCCCCTCAAAGATATGTTCTCATTTTCTGTTGATTGTCATGACAACGCAATTTGTAGTAAAAGACAAATTTTATCACCATTAGCTCGGATATATGATCCATTAGGCTTTCTACCGCCATTAACTTTCTTGATAAAATATCTCATTCAACGGCTCTGGATGTTCGGTTTGAATTGGGATGATGAACCCCCAAATGAAATTTTACGTGTTTGGAATCGCTTCAAATCTCAAATGCAATGCTTGTCTGAATTTTCTATTAAAAGACAACTATTAACCACTTCGCCTCTCGCTATTTTTGAATTACATGGTTTCTGCGATAGCTCCGAAAAAGGTTATTGTGCTGTTTTATATATGAAGACTGTTTGTTCGGATGGCAAAGTTTCTGTAAATTTTGTTATGTCAAAGAGTAGAGTCGCTCCTCTGAAAAAAATCTCCATACCACGATTAGAACTATGTGGTGCAGTTCTTCTCGCTAAATTGTTCGATTTTGTGCTTAGAACTTTTTCTAATAAATTAACTTTTTCAAGCATTTGCGCTTGGTCAGACTCGCAAGTGGTATTGGCTTGGCTTCGTTCACCGTCGTATAGATGGAAGAATTTTGTTGCAAATAGAGTTGCGTATATACAGGAAAAAATTCCATTTGCTCACTGGAATTATGTGAACTCTGACAATAATCCCGCTGATATTGGAACCCGAGGTATTTTTCCTTCAGAAATTATTAATAATGAATTTTGGTTGAAGGGTCCAAACTTTTATCTGAATCAAACTATCAGTGTGTTTTCGATGAACCTTCTGAAACCTCAGTATCGAATGATGTGAATAGTGAGGAAAGAAAAATTTCTTTAATTACATCTACGCAAATAGAACATTTTTGTGAAGAAATTTTAAAATCATTCTCCAAATTTTCAACTTCCTTACGCATTTGTGCTTATGTCTTGCGATTCGTGCATAATATTTCTCATGTTAAGGAAAAGCGCCATGGTCCTCTCTCTACTGCAGAAATTCAATCTGCTATAGTAATCTTTGCGAAACATACTCAGCAATTTACATTTTCTAACGAACTGTCGATGGAAAAATTTCCAAAATTTTTGAGATAACTCAAGGTTTTCAAAGATAATGACGGTTTGCTTCGTGTAGGAGGACGACTAAAAAATTCTGATCTTCCTTATAACGCAAAACATCCCATCCTTTTACCAAGAAATAGCTTATTGACTGCACATTTAATAAACCACTATCACCAAAAGTATTTCCACGTCGGACCACGCCAACTACAGTTTTTGTTAACGCAACAATTTTGGATATTGTCTCCAAGGAGAGCTATCAACTCTGTATTATCAAAATGTATAAAATGTTTTAAGATGAAACCGACGGCTTATCAACCTCCTATGAGTGATCTGCCAAAATCCAGATTCTCCACAGTAAAAGCTTTCTTACATTCCGGATGTGATTATGCAGGTCCGTTTACTATAGCTCCGATGAGAAAATATCGAGGACAAAAAACCTCGAAAGCGTATATTTGTATATTTGTCTGTCATTCTACCAAGGCTCTGCACTTGGAATTGGCGAACGATCTATCCTCCGAGTCATTTTTAGCCGCTCTTCAAAGATTCGTTTCTCGAAGAGGCCGTTGTACGGATCTTTACTGTGATAATGGAACTAATTTTGTGGGCGCAAATCGCGAATTAATCAAATTGTTGAATGATGCGGCTGAGCAAGAAACTATTAAATTTCATTTCAACCCGCCATCAGGAAGTCATTTTGGCGGACTTTTTGAGGCAGCGGTTAAATCAGTGAAAACGCACCTTTTCAGGGTCATTGGATCGCAGATTTTAACATACGAAGAATTTTACACACTTTTGACATTGATTGAATCAATTCTCAACTCACGACCTCTCTGTGCGGTGAGTTCTGATCCAGATGACATGAATTGTTTAACGCCTGGTCATTTCTTAACATTAGAACCGCTCACTGGCATACCTGTTCCAGATATGACCAATGAACCGATGAGTCGGTTGTCTCGCTAGAAACTTTTACAAAATCTCCATCAGCATTTCTGGTCGAGATGGCGAAAAGAATATCTACACACTTTGCAGCAAAGGGGTAAATGGCTCAATCCTGCTACACTAGTTGATATAGGAAAATTGGTTCTTATAAAAGCTGATAATGTTCCTCCCAATCAGTGGCGTCTGGGTCGTATTGTTACACTCTTCAAAGGGGGTGATGGAGTTTCGCGAGTGGCTGAGGTGAAAACTCGTGATGGTGTTTTTACAAGGCCTCTTGTGAAGCTGTGTCCGCTACCTGATAGCGAATAATATATTTTTTTTTCTTTCATGAACATAAATGTTATGTGTACATATCTGCATATTAGTTTCCAGAACATTCCTTTATCAATTTCATATTTTTTTTCTTTCCCCTTTGATTAAAAAATGCTAGAGCATTTTTGGGGGGCAGGAAATGTTGCGGCAAGCCGCTGCAATTTAATTATTATTATTTAAAAATATTTCAACGCACTAGACTACTCGTCGGATTGCGTGTTGCAGTACGCAGTAGACATTTCTGTGCAATTTTCAAAAAGTGACATTCCGATTTTGATCTTCAGCTCTCGAAGATTACGCTTATTTCGCTATTTGAGTTTTCGAATATTCTCCCAAATTTTTCTACTTGAGATCCACAATTTGTTTTATGTTTACGGCTTGTGTAAACCGCAAAGACTATTAGTGCTATAAACTATAGAAATTCAGTGAAATTTCGCACCACAAATTCAAGAAGATTGGATTCACAAGATCAGCTGAGAGTACTCTCAAGAAGTCCATCCTCAGAACAACGGTGAGTTTTCTAGTGCGAGTATTTTTGTTTTGTCTGTTTTTTACATCAATCTTTTTAATTCAAAAGTACAGTCCACAAATTTTCTCTTAACTTAAGAGCTACCGCAACATATATATATATATATATATATATATATATATATATATATATATATATATATATATATATATATTGTTTCGTGATGTTTTTTTCATAATAAATTATTAATACTTATTACTACATGCAATCTTATGTTATTTTTTATTCTTCCATTTAAATATTTTCCGGTTCAGAATTATATTTATCAAATTCAAAATTCATACTTTACTAGCAAATTTAGCTTCTACCTTTTCCTTCTGTTTTCCTATTCCTTTCCTTTACGCACCAACTGGCATTACCGTGAAGAGAAAAACAGATGAGGAGTGCCTGTTCACGTGCGGTGGCAGAAAACCAACTGCGAGACATCGAGTTCAATTTTCTACTGAAACGCATCTACAATTGTGCCTAATTACATTGGCGAGTGCGAGTATTCCTTATTCTCATTACCCTGACCCGAAAGGTAAGCTAGTAAATAGTTTGACAGTTTCGTTTATTACTTTTCCAATTTTTCTTTTCTTTTTTTTCACAAATACGCTTTTATAATTCATTCAGTAGTATCAGCTTCACCTCAATTATATACAGTCCATAAAAAATCTTCAATTATAACGCTACATATATATAAATGTGATTTAATTATCTGACAATTTTATCATATTTATATTCAAAGCAGTATTCTATTCGATCGCTTATCGCTTCACACAAAGAAAACTATTAATGAGTAACATTCAGTGTTACTTGGCTAAGGTCCGTACACTGGAATTTTCAGGGGAGAAAGCCTCTGACCCTACTCGTTGTTACATTGATGTCATTGTGTGATGATGCTATAGTTTGTATATATTCTGGTAGATTGATATATTCTCATAACATTTAACGTTATCTTAATATACACTCCCCACAAAATTGTCGCATCACCCTACTTTTTCGACAATACTATATAAACTTTTAGGTTGGTCATTGAAGAGTCGCTTGGTAACTTTCAGAGATGAGTTTATGATAGAAAATATCAACAATTTTCAAGTAAATGAAAAATTAAAAAATTCTACCATCTTCAAACATTCGCGAAAAGACCAATCAACTAGCATCGAATGGTTACTAATCATTTTAAAAATCGAGTGTTTCCTCCCCGGGCCCTAATTACTGCCAGTATACATCTCGGAAGCCCCTCAAACAAATTTGGGATGTACTCTTGAATCACAGAGTTCCAAATTTCAGGAACTCTAGTTGTTGGAGTGTTCTTCAAGGCATCCTACGTTGCTGAATTTGCCACCCCACGTTGTCCCAAACATATTCTATGGGATTCAAGTCGGGACTTCTGGCTGGCCATCTTAAAATATCAATTTCGGCATTTTGCAGAAATTCTAGAACTTCTCTAGCTGCATGAGGCCGAGCATTATCATGCATATAAATGAAGTTTTTGACAATCAATGGGCCAAAGGGTACAACATGGGGTTCAAAGATATCTACGATGTATTTTGCCGCTGTCGTTCTTCCATTATTCACTAGGACTAATTCAGTTCGACCATGGAAAGAAATGCCTCTACACCATTACTGCCCCCCTCCGAAGTTTTCGGTTTGCCGGATATTACATTGCTGATAATGTTCCCAGGTCATCTGTATAAAGGCATGCGTCTATCATTTGATACTAGACAGAACCTGGACTCGTCGGAAAGGAGAACATTCGACCGTTCTGGAATATACCAATTTGCATAATCGTTGCAAACTGAAGTCTAGCAACTCGATACTCTCTGGTGAGAAGCGGTCCGGTAGAAGCCACCCTTGGTCTGATATTTAGTTAAACGAAGCCAACGATCATCAACTGGTGTTGTTATCCGATTTCTTCCCTGTCCGGCCCTTCTTCCATATTAGCCTGTTTCGTGGTACCGATTAATTGCTCTTGAAATAGTGCTTTGTTTAACATTCAACAAGTTAGCCACGTAACGTTGGCTTTGCCCCCCCTCTAGAAGTGTTACAATTCTTACCACTTCATGATCACTCAAATAGCCTCCAGGACGTTCAGCAGCCATTACAATAAATTCAAAGATTCGAAAATCAACAAGAAACACGGAAAATTTGCATTAATTTAGCGTGAAAACTGAAGAGAAATTGAATGAATACTGATAGTCAAATAAACTCATTCTTGTTTCAGACGTGTTTGAGATTATATGGAAACAAATATTACCACATAGATAAGATTTTTCCCCCTCATATGTCCAAAAACATATGTTGACAAAGAAACTGCGATCGAGCTGATAAATCGATTGTGGAATTCAGAATACCAGGTGATGAGATAATTTTTGTGGTGTATTATCCCTTCATTAAAAATATGAAACATGATAATATAATTTCTACATTATATTTCGTAGATAAACAAAAACGTAGTTTCAACCTCATTTCATTATGACGAGAGAATCGTTGACATCAGACCATGGAATATTAAGTAAATGTCAGATCATTCTGTGTAAGGAAAGCTCTCGATCCATGAGTGTTTCGGAGCTTCTTTTCAGACAGTAAAGAGAAAATATTCCCCAATTTTGCCTCAAAATTTACTGTTGATTTTCAATAGGTTATTTAATTTTAGATTCCTTCATTCGCATGCATTTATAATGTGAATCGTTTTAGTGAATACGCCAACATAATATTTGGCAGTTTTCAAGAATTTTTCAGTTGGGTAGATATACAGAAATTCTATCAGGATTAATGGAAGCTTATACCGATTCAAAGCCTACTATGATCTTTTTTCCCTGTTATATCGAAATAATCTGTTAGTATTTTTTTCTTCAGATCATTATAGCTGCAATCGAATCCGTCACAATTCAGTGTTTCATATACTTCTTCTAATACTTCAGTAAATAAAGGGCAAATCTATGCGCGAGCTTCATGGATAAATATTTATATAAATCAAAAAAATGCAATGCATCAAATCAAACCGTAATCTGGACTGGATTACAGATCTGAACTAATTTCTTTATGTGTAGAGTAATTTCTCGTAACACAAATATATGACTCGAGTCCGAACCTATATTATCTATCTTTTTCTGACAGCTGCATGCATAAAGCATGGTGAAGCGAACTGAATCACTACAACAAAAATGGTTGAATCATTCAGAATCGTTTGAATGCTTTGGCCATTAGAAATTCGACCATTTCCCAGTAATAGCCCTGTTTTGTCGTCACGAACTAGGTGAGAAAATTTCGAAAAATATGTAATGTAATTTCGAGAGGATCACCGTTAGTCGCATTTTGAATTTCGAGAATTCGAGGTCAGATTTGCAATCATCGACCTCATAAATTCCTATGGAGTTTTCTTTCGAGCCATGTTTTTTTCCGTCATTTTCTGCGCGTTGATGATGGAAAGGTCATTGAACGGTTAGCCGAACCACCAACTTTGACGTTCTGTATATACTAAAATCATACTTTTCTAGAACGTTTCTCTCCTGAAGTTTTTAATTAAATTTCCGGATGTCTACCTAATAGTGATTAAATATATAATGAAAAATTTCAGGATCGATAATACATACCCCATTAATGGAGGTGTATCCATTCAGAATGGGTTACAGTGAATTCATTCATGTGACCATTAGGACCAATTCAGTAGAAGACAATTTAAATGTGGCAGTTATCATCGTATCATTTGCGTGGCTAAATTCTTGAAGGAGTTGCCCCTACACTTGCTAAGTATGATCCGACTCGTGATTGTAGGAGTTCTGGATAAGAAAATCTAAGGCAGTGGATTGTTTAATTATCAACTTATTTGCAAACCAAAGGTCGCGCATTAGTCTTTTCATAAATAGGATTGTCGAAAAGTTGGTGACATAATTTCTAGTCAATCTTCACGACTCTCAAAATTGTATGGAGAGTCTTCTCGACTTTTTCCTCTTCGATCATTCTTCATAATGTAGAAAATTAGTTAATCACATACAAATACGAAATAGCCTCAATTTTGAATAGAATTATATTGAACAGTTTGTAATTTTCAAGAGCAGAAATGGCTAAAGTTTCATGACATCTTTTAAGGCTCTCTGGGCCTTTCTCATTATTCGAAGAGTATTTCACTTCAGTTATAGAATCAATGTCCCAGTTCGTTACATGTGAATTTTCACTCTCTCTTTGTGCATAGAATTGAGTTCTCTCTCATTAGAGTAAAATTCTTTGGAAATTTCAATAGCTACTTCAACCTCAATATTCAGATTCAATATATCCAATAATAATAATCTGAAAAAATATGAATTCTTTCTATTGAATCAGTCTCGGTTAAACTGAGCTTAATCGTTTTGTTACGAAATCCATCCTAGAATTCATAACTCATAATATTCATAAGGCAACTTTTCGTCCCATACATATCGATCAAATAACTTTTACAACGCCACGTTTCATTTGATCATCTATTGTAACACAAACGAATGAGGTAATCCATGAAAACACCGAGAGGCAAAAAATGAATTTCCATGTTCAATACTGTTTTCAAAAATTCGGTTGAGCTGATCGATCACTGCAGATTGGGTATTATTATGAAGGACGAACGTCTGAAAGAATCAGCATCTACTATCTATCATCTACATCCTTTCTGCTTTCTATCCTCGATAGGAAATCATGTAATCATTATTTCAGTCTTATTCTCTTCGAATCGAGTGTATCAAAATAATGAACTGGTGTTATTCAGTACAGTTCACCTGCGAAATTCGGCTTGAATTTCGTATTGCTTTCACTTTCATGCTGCATTTTGAAAGCCAATATTCCGCCTCCTTGCGTTCGATTAAATTAGCTGTAATGAACACCAGACCGATAAAACAAAGAGAAGACTGCACCCAGCTAGTTGAACTGTTATGTTTCGAAGAGCTCAAAGAGGATGCCAGTAAACCTAAATCTGGACAATCTAATAGGCTGCCCTGTTTTATGGTTTTTGTTAGTAAAGTGAAAATCTAAATACTTTAGTTTTATTTCATTGAAAATATGTATATCGATTTTCATCAAGTAACGTCCTCCTCTACTAAAGTATTTAGATTTTCACTATATTGACAAAAACCATAAAACAGGGCATCCTATTAGACCAGTAGTTTCATACTTTCAAGATCCAGCTACAAAACTTTCACGCTTTCTCATAGACATCATTCAACAGTACGCTAATTTTGAACCTAAATTCTCAATAAAAAACTCTTCAGTCCTAATAAATGAAATTTAGCACACGATACTACCACCTAACGCTAAACTTATGTCATGGGATGTAGTAAATCTCTTCCCTAGTGTTCCACCTAGTGATACAGTGAAACTCATCAACAACGCCCTTCAAATTAATAAAGTCAATCCGATGATTCAATCAGAAATTTTACACCTTTTAGAAATTTGTTCAGAACAAAATTATTTTAACTTCAATGCAGTATTATATAATAGTAAAAAAGGTTTAATCATGGGTAATCCTCTGAGCCCTCTGCTCGCAGAAATTTTCATGTATAATATTGAAAAAATTATCCAAGAACATCCGTTATTCAAACACTTCATGTATTGGTTTAGATATGTCGACGATATCATTTGTTGTTTCACTGGCACAAACAGACAATTACAGTCATTCAAAACATTCATTAACAAAATTCACGATAATATTAAATTCACGTTAGAGATAGAAACAGAAAACTCCATTAAGTTTCTGGACTTAACTATTACTAAAATTAACGGCAAACATGATTTTTCTATTTTTCATAAGCCATCGCATACAGATATTACTATTCACAGCTCATCGACACATCCTTATCCACATAAATTAGCAGCTCACAATAGTATGGTACATTGACTCATTGATATCCCAATGTCACAAAATAATTTCATAAAAGAGCTAAATATAATTAAACAAATAGCAGTCAATAACGGTTACAGTCCAACTATGATTGAGAACATGATTTCACGCAAAAAATTTCAAAAAGCAATCCAGAAAGTATTTCCAAGTATAAAAAGTTTCAACACAAAATACAACAGCTTAACTTATATTGGTAATCTTAGTCTAAAATTAAAATCATTCCTCTCGTATTATAATTTCTATACAGCATTCTGAACTGATAATTCTTTAAGCCGACATATCAAAAACTGCAAATCTAAAATTGATAAAGGTAATAAATCCGGTTTTATAAACTGTCTTGCGGGGATTGTAATAAAATTCATATTGGTA
This sequence comes from Cryptolaemus montrouzieri, assembly GCA_013387265.2. NCBI lineage: Eukaryota > Metazoa > Arthropoda > Insecta > Coleoptera > Coccinellidae > Cryptolaemus > Cryptolaemus montrouzieri. Next base: position 58,120,381 of record JABFTP020000185.1, read on the forward strand.
GAACTTTCAGAAATTTCAAAGATAGATTATCCGAACACAAACGTAGTTTTAATTATCATAAATCAGATTCCCATTATTCTAATCACTTACTCGAAGAAAACCATAACTTTAATGATAATTTCAAAATTTTACACAATGAAAATAATTGACAAAACTCAATCTATTGGAAATTTTAGAGATCAATAAAGAAAAGAATTCAGGTAGGTTACTTAATAGTCAATTAGATCTAAATCCTTCTCCTTTACTCAATTTTTCAATTCATAAAGTAAGCAACTCCGATGGGTTTTCCAACATACCCTTGTACTTGCACCTATTGTAATATTAAGTAGGAAATAAGACTAATATATAGGAATAACTCTGTTCATTAGTTTGTATCTATCTGATGAAGCCACAGTGTGGTGAAACCGGTCATAGTTTTGTTAATATAGTGAAAATCTAAATACTTCAGTTTTATTTCATTGGAAATATATATATATATATATATATACATGGATATATACCGGGACCATCCGTTCAAAACTTTTTAAGTTCCAATTACAATACGCGGCCATAACTACCGATTTCCAATTGAAGTGATACAATTTCCGGTTATACCGGAAATGGGTCATCACTTCGTTATTTCAAGTGGCAATCTACCTTTTTTATTATACATCTAAAACTGACATTTCTGCAAGGCATAAAATACCCAAGTTGTTGGCACTTATCTGTCAAAACTTTTGACAGATTTAATTATTTTTGTTATAAACTCGATTTTTGAGGAACATTTGAAAAAATTGCAGCTCGTAGATCTTTTGCACTACAGACACAATTTTTGCTTGGGTGGATAGAAGAAGCAACAAGGAATTTTTTAAGCAATCTACACATGTCAAATGTGTATATATATTCAATTTCTGAGTTGTCTGTGTGTATGCCTATGTGAACCAATTGAGAGTAAAAGTACTCACGTCAGGAAAACAGGTATTACACAGAATATGTTGATTATTGTTTTAACTTAATTTCACAAAATTGCAAGCGGCGATTAGGATCGTCTTCGTTTATTCCATAAACTAGTTTCACTTTGAAAGGGTGAAAGTGATGATGTTTCACGATCTTATATATCTTTGAAACTGATACACCAGATACGCGTGATAATTTTCTGATTCAATAATAGTGTTCATTTGTAGATGGCCCAAAACTGACACTTCAATTGTTTCGTTCCGTATAGGCCGATGTTAAACTTCATGTTTTTTGTTATCCACCGAACCCGTAGTTAAAAATTTATTCATCAAATATAAAACAATAGTGTCCTACTTGTTTTTCTGGATGGTTCACATTGATAATCTCTGCCGTTTTCTCTGGCGTAACTATTATTTCGATAATAAATTTAGACAATTTTGACTAATCAGTTCAGTAAACTATTTTCAACGTTTGTCTCACAAGCGACAACTGCGATTGAAAGTATTGCCAAAATGAAAGAAAAATGTGGAAGAAATTGATCATTACCTGACGGTTGTGATAAAACAATTGTTCCTTCTCTACAGAACATCGATGTTTATGTCTCAAATTATTACATTTCTTTGAGAATTGGAGCCCCCGCACACTGGCAACTTTTTAGTCTCGGTGATTACATTTATAAGTCACCTGAAAGTTGCCCGCTACTGTTTCCAAGCCCCCAAGGCGAATAAATAGTTGCTTCACAACACCATTGCAAAATGGATTTCGTCGAGACTGTGTGCGTTTGTGCTCTTGTCCTTAGGAAGAGAAAAAAGTACAGAAAATATTGGGTTTATCCACTAATCAGCACAAGGCTTATGGATGGACAATTTCACAAGTTGTTTGAAAATTTAAAAAAATATCCGAATAAGTTTTTCAATTATTTCCGTATGAGCTAGGAAAGTTTTGGAAAACTTTTGGCATTAGTAGGATTTGGGATAACTTACCAAGATACCCAGTGGAATTATTGGCAGTAACTTTAAGGTGAGTAGAAAAAGTTATTGAAAATGTATTTACATATTTTATTTTCAAACATAGTAAGAGTGAGAGTTATTCAATAAAAGATATTTACATACTAACCTAACCTAAACTATATTATAAAGTCCAAATAGAGGACATTTTCGAATTTTCATCGTCAACTGCCGGTAGATGGAAATAATTATGCACTTCTTCTGTCGAAAAAATCAAAAAAAGATGAGAAGCGGAATGTGCTGAGTTTGCTAGGACCAAAGCATCTTGTCTGACGGGGAATGTTTCAGGCTGACTGATACCTGGGAAGCTACCTCCGCTTGTTGATGTGGAAGGACTTGAATATGGCTCGGTCCATCTTGCAGTATCAAAATCATTTGGGTAGCCAGTATTTAAATTTGTGATAGCTAAACTACTTGACATACGCACATGCCTCATCACTTTCATCATCTGCGTGCAAGCCACGAATTTTTGGTCGTCATTGAATTTTTTGAATGAGGGGAGAAGTGAAAGGAGAAAATACTTCTCTCCATCAATTTCCATGTTTTAATTTTTTTCTCTCACAAAATCTGAAGTGGAGTTGGTTGGAGCTGTCCTCCGGGTACTTGCTTTAGTCATACGGTTGGACATATTGGCAGTTATTTGTTGCGATTGATCCTGCTCATCTTGGTCATCTTTTTCGTTGCTGTCGTTAGACTGTGTACTGTTTGATGTTTTTCAGCTTTCAATGGAATCACATAAAAATAACAGCTGGTCAAAGAAAACATACTTGCGCCTTTTATTGGCTCCCGAAGCAGATGCGACATTTTTCTGAGCGTCATATTAGAGGCACATGTGAAGCACTTTGGGAGTGTTTGTTACCGCGATGCATGCCGGGAACGAATCGTGATTTTTGGTTGAAAATTTTTGAAGATTTTTATGAGCGAACACAGTTTCCCAATTGCCCTCGTGCAATTGATGGAAAGCATATTAGAATGAAAAGACCTAACAGAAGTGGTTCAGAATATTTTATTTATGAATGTTTCTTTTCCACTGTTCTTTTAGCTATATAAGATTCCAGTTACAATTTCATTTATGTAGAAGTTGGGTCGTACGGGTCATCAAGTGATACGAATATTTCAAGCAGTCAGCATCTTTGTTGGTGGAAAATGAACTGAACATTGCGGAAGAGAAATCTCTTCGAAATGATGAAAATGGTATAGCAATGCCATTTGTACTGGTGGGGGCCGAGGCATTTGCTCTTTCAAAATTTGTAGTGCGCCCATATCCAAGCAGAAACTCAGCTGTAAAGCCACGCATCTTCAATTACAGACTATCAAGAGCACGTAGAATGATAGAATGTACATTCGGAATTCTGACTAACAAGTGGCGAATTTTCCACCGGCCACTCGATACCAATCTTGAATTCAGTGATTGTATTGTAAGAGCATGCTGCATAGTAAACAACTTTGTAAGCAAACATGACAACCTAAATTTTGAAGACACGCTTTATGAGTGCCCTTTGGAAAACATTCCAGCTCTTGGGGTTAGAAGCAACGCCCAAGGCTCTTCTACGAGAGATTATTTTGCAGATTACTTCATTCGGTTTAAATGAAACTAAGACACTATCAATATACACTGGATTTCATTTATTACGACCTTGGTTAAAGCGACCATTTGATTATAGCGAAGATAAATTCAAGTCCTTTTCCTGAAGTCGGCCGCCGCCGCCAAAAGTACATAGAGCTTTCTTTCGATTGACGATGATATTACAGATATACATACATATATATATATATATATATATATATATATATATATATATATATATATATATATATATATATATATATATATATATATATATATATTGTCCACGCGAGATGGGGCATTAAAGTCATGCAGTAGCAAAGATTTTCGATAATGCATTCTGTATTACATGTTGATCCATTGGTTGTAATAAAGGAATACAATTAGGTGGTAGAAACATGACCTGAATATTTCGGTCCTCACTGATTCACTCTTCTCTTGGATGTCCAGGAGCATTATTTAATAAGAACAGAGCTTTTTGTGGCAATTTCAGCTCGTTCATTTCATTTTTAACATCGGGAATGAATTGTTTGTGGAACCATTTATAAAAAAAAAGTTCTCTAATTACGCACCCTTTTCTTTCACCTTTATAACAAACAGGCAAATTGGAGCAGTTCTTGAATGCTCCGGGTTTGTTGGCTTTTCCGATGACCAACAATTTCATTTTATGAGATGATGATGTCGTGAATGTATTACGGTCCTTACTCATCGTCCGACCTGGAGCTAAATTTTCAGCAGCATGGGCTAGTTTTTTTTCTTGGGAGAATTTGCTCGAGGGCAATTAGGAAACTGTGTTCGCTTATAAAAATCTTTAAAAATTTTCAACCAAAAATCACGATTCATTCACGGCATGCAACGCGGTAACAAACACTCCGAAAGTGCTTCACATGTGCCTCTAACAATTACTCTTATTTTTGAATCTGCAAGTAAATATTCGTAATGTAGTGTTATATATAATGAATATGAAATAACAAAAAATATACATAAATAATGTTTTTTTTTGTTATCATTCTGAAGTTTTTTTTGTTATCATTCTGAAGTTTTTTTCTCATTCCAGGTGACGAGTTACAGAAAAGTGGAAAAACTTAAGGACATGCTTCGAACGCGAATATGACGCTCAGAAAAATGTCGCATCTGCTTCGGGAGCCAATAAAAGGCGCAAGTATGTTTTCTTTGACCAGCTGTTATTTTTATGTGATTCCATTGAAAGCTGAAAAACATCAAACAGTACACAGTCTAACGACAGCAACGAAAAAGATGACCAAGATGAGCAGGATCAATCGCAACAAATAACTGCCAATATGTCCAAAGGTATGACTAAAGCAAGTACCCGGAGGACAGCTCCAACCAACTCCACTTCAGATTTTGAGAGAGAATAAAATTAAGACATGAAAATCGATGGAGAGAAGTATTTTCTCCTTTCACTTCTCCCCTCATTCAAAAAATTCAATGATGACCAAAACTTCGTGACTTGTACGCAGATGTAGAATGTGATGAGGCATGTGCGTATGTCAGGTAGTTTGATGCTACCGGGATGGGGTCACACACACGATGGAAACACTGATGGTTAACACAAACACTCTTTATAAACGTAGAATTAAAATGAAATGAAAAACACATGGTCCGTTGGTAAACAACGGCGGTTTGGCGTGGGTACGGAAAGCCGGCTCGTGGCAACGCGTGCTGCAACCGGTTTTCTGAGACAGTGTGTATTCGAAGAGGTCGTTGAAGAGAAAGTGCCGGGGGTCTCCGAAATGAACGGATATTTAAACCCTCGGTCCAGGTAGGCCCAGAGTACGTTGTGTGCCTAGCCCTGTTGAAGGCCTACTAGGCGATCTATGATTAAGGAAGCGTGGTTAACACGTCAACACGCTTATTCGGAGGGGCCTAGAGTGATCTATGGTGAGATACCGTAGTGGACACGGTAAAATTAGCTACCACAAATTTAAATACTGGCTACCCAAATGATTTTGATACTGCAAGATGAACCCAGCCATATTCAAGTCCTTCCACATCAACAAGCGTAGGTAGCTAGCTTCCCAGGTATCAGTCAGCCTGAAACATTCCCCGTCAGACAAGTTGCTCTGGTCGTAGCAAACTCAGCACATTCCGCTTCTCATCTTTTTTCCAGTTGACGATGAAAATTCGGAAATGTGCTCTATTTGGACTTAATAGTTTAGGTTAGGTTAGTATGTAAATATCTTTTATTGAATAACTCTCACTCATACTATGTTTGAAAATAAAATATGTAAATACATTTCCAATAACTTTTTCTACCTACCTTAAAGTTACTGCCAATCATTCCACTGGTCGCCAGCGGATATCTTGGTAAGTTATCCCAAATCCTACTAATGCCAAAAGTTTTCCAAAACTTTCCTAGTTCATACGGAAATAATTGAAAAACTTATTCGGATATTTTTTTAAATTTTCAAACAACTTGTGAAATTGTCCATCCATAAGCCTTGTGTTGATTAGTGGATAAACCCAATATTTTCTGTACTTTTTTCTCTTCCTAAGGACAAGAGCACAAACGCACCCAGTCTCAACGAAATCCATTTTGCAATGGTGCTGTGAAGCAACTATTTATTCGCCGTGGGGGCTTGGAAACAGCAGCGGGCAACTTTCAGGCGACTTATAAATGTAATCACCGAGACTAAAAAGTTGCCAATATGCGGGAGCTCCAATTCTCAAAGAAATGTAATAATTTGAGACATAAACATCGATGTTCTGTAGAGAACGAACAATTTTTTTATCACAACCATCTGGTAATGATCAATTTCTTCCACATTTTTCTTTCATTTTCGCAATACTTTCAATCGCAGTTGTCGTTTATGAGACAAACGTTGAAAATAGTTTACTCAACTGATTAGTCAAAATTGTCTAAATTTATTATCGAAATAATAGTTACGCCAGAGAAAACGGCAAAGATTTTCAATGTGAACCATCCAGAAAAACAAGTAGGACACTATTGTTTTATATTTGATGAATAAATTTTTAACTACGGGTTCGGTGGATAACAAAAAACCTGAAGTTCAACATCGGCCTATACGGAACGAAACAATTGAAGTGTCAGTTTTGGGCCATTCACAAATAAACACTGTTATTCCATCAGAAAATTATCACGTGTGTCTGGTGTATCAGTTTCAACGCTATACAAGATCGTGAAAAATCATCAATTTCACCCGTACAAAGTGAAACTTGTTTATGGAATAAACGAAGACGATCCTAATAGCCGCTTGCAATTTTGTGAAATTTTAAGTTAAAACAATAATCCACATATTCTGTGTAATACCTGTTTTTCTGACGTGAGTACTTTTATTCTCAATTGGTTCACACATGCATACACACAGACAACTCAGAAATTGAATGTTTGGGCAAGAATTTATGGAAACCATATCGTCGGACCTTTCTTCATCGAAGGTGGTCTCAATGGAGATATATGGATGAAGAATTTTAGTAAGAAAATGTATTCTTCGAGACACTGACCGGTAGAAAGAGGAAAATGAGAACATGGAAAGAGATAGCGTGAGGTTAGGCTTGAAAAAATTATAGAAGAATTGTGAGAATTGACTCTCAATATATTTGAAAGAATGTTGGTAATGATATTATGCGGAAAATTTCCAACAAGATTCACACATAGATGAAGCGGTAGTGAAATATTTCGATAATCATCCCTCCATACAATGTATACGAAGCAAACTTGTTTGGACACAAAAATTGCAGTTCAGATGGCTACTTTTACGCTCTCCAGACATAATATAACATATGAAATATTTCAAAATGAAAAACAACCCCAGAGTTGTTTAATATTCACTAAAATGAGTCCCTCAACCTCAGGATCATACAGTTTTTTTCATAACTATTTTACAAGTATCTAATCTAATCTAACCTCTATTTTCAACACTTGATGTCACTTGATTCAGAGCAGGAACACTGCGACAAAATCGTATTGCAAAGTGCCGCTAAATGTCCATGAAAGAAATGGGAAAAAAATTCGATCAACTTGTGACAGCAGGTTAGACGTAAATATTGCAATATAACTTAAAAAACATATAAGCATGGCAACCGACTACGATACTATTGAACAGATTCAGAAAGTAAGGCGATGGAGCAAAATTAGTAAAGCCAAAATTGAAATATCCCATATCCATAAGTATAGTATTATGGTAAATACTTGAAAGCTGCACTGTATAGTATCAGAAGAAAAAATTAATTTACTTCTTATTACGAGAACTGTGACTCGCCGTTATCTACATTTCTCAAGAAAAGAGAGGAAGAAATCAAAAGATAATCCAACTGTTCTTAGTACCCTAACGGACAGCATTAGTAGGTAATTTCACAGAAAGACTCCCTAATTAATTAAGATGTCGCTTTTGTCATTCTGGAGTAAGATGACAATGAAAAAAGTGGACAGTGACCCTTTGCATTGAAAGAACATACTTCGAGAATTTTGATCAAAATTGACTGGTTCAAGTAGACGTGCAGTGTACTCGTACGACGCATTTTTTTCGGAAGCAATTGGAAAATTTCGTCAATTATTTCTTCATTTCTTCAATGTTATAATAGTATCTTAAAATTTAATGAAATATTTGGGTGGAAAAGGGTTAAAAATTAGGAAATTTGCATTTTCATGAAATCTTGAGACAGACAAATCATTTATACCAACAATTCTATTAACATGAATTTAATCTATATGGAAATTTATATTAAATCAAATTTGTACAAACATTAGTATATTAACTGCACTTAAGTATCCTTATGAATATTCTCAATGTTTTTATGAAATAGATTCACAAGTCTCAGAAAAATCATCAAATTGATATTTATGAATTCATTATCAGAAAGAGAAAGGATATTGACTTATCTCAAGAATGAAGTATTCAAGTTTCATGAAAACTCTGGAACAATGTAATTTTGTTATCCATTTTTTTATTTGTTGTCTTGCCAGAAGAAAAAACATGGATATGGTTCTAATACAATATGAAAACAAAAAAGATACAATAAGGAACGATCAATAATGAATTAAGAATGTGATGTGTTGAAAATAGAGCCGAGGAATATTAAGATCGCATTTCAGCATGCTCCTAATGGCGAGCGTACACAACATTTTGTATCTTTTCCAATGGAATATTTTGTATTTCTGCTCCTAAGCGGCGTTTCAGATCTTCAATATTTCTGGACACGGCATATCGGGATTAATTTCATCTGGGTAAAGAATCCCTAATGTCGACAAGAATTCGAACCATAATAAATTGAAATAGATTTCAACTGTGGAATTTTCTTCAAATAAAATTGGTATGATCATTCTGTCTCACAATATGTCAACCCCTACATTAAGATTTTAAGTTGAAAAATTATGAAGTTTTTGAATCAAATGTGAAATTTTTTAGATTAACTCAGGCAATACTGTATATTCAATGTAACGTCGAGGTAAAAAATTGCTTAAACAGAAAATAGCTGAGAAGAAATTCTCAATTCGATCACAAGTTGCCTGTATGATTTGGCAAAATTATAATATTCGTTCGAGATCATACTCATTTAATACTTGTACGAGAATGATTTTGTAAGGATAAATTTTTCGCTGAGCCAAATTTTTCACATGGACAGGTCAAGTGCTAGTTGACGACTAACACAATGCGATTTTTTTCTCAGCCAATAAGATCTCAAGCAGGATATTGTCACACACCTTCGAACCTCCACTCAAAGATAAGTTTTCAACATGATGTTCTACATGTTTTTTTCTGAAATTTTGCAATCGGTTGATTGCCAAATCGGTGTTAGTCTGGATGGATTCGATTAAAAAGTTCACGTACATCTCCGGCGACTTCCACAACCAATCATCAAATTTTTTTCACTGAGCGTCATTTAAGGCTTATTAAGACAGAGTTTGACGGTTTTCGAATCTACCCACTCATCCAAATTGATCTATTCATCTTTTATCTATTTTTTACTAGTATTTTTCACAATTCCACGGCAACCATTCTTAAACGGCACGACCGAGTCGCACAAAAATCTAGCAATGTAAAAAGTGAAATAGGAGCTTTCCAATTATATATTAGACGCCATATATATTGCTTCATGAAAAGTAGTTAAATACGTCATATTTTTGACAAGTGTCATAAAGAATGCAAATGAATTTTATCAGAAGGTGGAAAATTTAAGAAAAAAAGATCACATTCCATAAACTTTGAAGCCTATCCAATTGATAGGATACGTCCATACTTATTTCCACACTGTATACAGAGTGACCGATAATCAGGTTTCGATTTTGGTTAGATACATACAACACCATTGCGTCCAAATAATTTTTCTAAAGCAGTTACAGCCCTTTGAAAATCCATCTCCGGAATGGATCTTTACGATGACTACGGAATCCTTAGAATTAGAAATACATAGAATAACCAAATTTGGTATTTAAGCATTCTAGTTGATCTTCGTGTAGATTCTTTTATTGAAAAATCACATATTTGATCGTGGTTGAGTTTACGGCAATGTAAAACATTAATTGTTGGAAAAATCAATAGTTTTTACAAAATAAACATTTCGAAGTCGTTGAGCTTCACCGTTTTCCAGTAGAATTCCCATTCACATTTTGTACCAAACTTTTTCCAGATTATCGAGATGGTTAAACAGTAAACAACCACAATTAAAGAGTTAATCTTCAAGATTGGTGTTCCAACCTGCGAACCTCGAGTCGAGACAATGTTTGGAATTTCGCAAAATATTACTCTAAGTAATGTAAGTGTGAGAGATATATCAAGAGTGATGTACGTCCTTCGAACAACATTAATAAATAAATTAGGGAGTACAATGAAAAATCGAAACTATTCGATGAGCTTTTATAGGTATTGAACAAAACAACAATATGGCTCGAAAAAATAGATGAGGCCGTTTTTACGAGGAAATGTTTTTAATATTTCATAATACCCATTCTTAAGCAAAAACAAATCCTTAGATGAGCTGGTGTACAAATTTCCTGAATCCTTTCTCTTTTTTCATGAGGGGAGTAACTATAACGCTTAAATACGAAAGTTGGTTATTCTATGATTTAGGGTTTCGTAGATATCGAAGAAAACCATTTTGAGGGCGACACTTTTAGGGAGCAGTAGCTACCTTCGGAAAATTATTTCACCTATACTTATTATTGAGGACTTTCATATTATTTCTATATGTAGAATATCCTGCCTAAAAGACCAAACCTTTTAATATTAGGGAAACGATTCATTGGACCGACAGAATTACCTGCCAGTTTTATCACAAATGACTATTTAATTTTTTTTAAAACAATATGCATGAATTACTAGTAGATTTCAATTACACAATTCGGCATTAATCAACGAAATTGGCAGAATGTAAAATTTTCACAATCAACAATCGGCAGGGAGGACAAGTACAGTGGCCACTCACCAATCTCTTGACCTTCTACTTTTGATCATGAGTTTTTCCTTCTCTTTTATTCAGTAATTGAAGTAACTAATGAACAACTTTTGTCAGATTTTAATTTGAATTCGAGTTTATTTCTGCTATTTGAATGAATTCTCTTTGAGCTCTGTAGTTCATTCTGGATAATTGGCGAAACACAATTAAATCAACGGTTGTAGCTATTATTACCAATATCATCTATAGTGAAAAATACGATGATTCCAATTGTTGAGACTCAACTACTGCTATTTAAGCTATTCAGAAGATAAATTAAAATCAATCAACAATAGATCAAAATATTGGCGTGATATAATAGTTCATCTAAAACGTTACACGCTAATTGATTAAGAGCATAAAATACTTGGACCTGCTCCCCATCAAGCAACATAGTCGATATCCTTTCAGAAATGACAAAAATAAAAAAGAACTACCTATCAAAAAAATTGTAAAATCAATTTTTCATCCCACGTAGGACACCCTGTAGTTAGTAATTCCAATTCAAGAACCCAGTGATCTAGTAATCTGCTCCACAATGTCAGCGGAAATGTAGTAACATTTTGAAGCACATTTTACGTGAAATCCTAGTGATTTCGAATTGGATTACCTTTCTTCCATAAGATGATTAGCTGATTTTGCAGAATTGCTATATAAAATCACTAAAACTCACTCAAAAGAAGATGTGGTGATTTCAACCCTCACCCGCTTCTGTTCTCAATTCCAAATTTTAATGTCATGAGGGGAGTAACTATAACGCTTAAATACGAAAGTTGGTTATTCTATGATTTAGGGTTTCGTAGATATCGAAGAAAACCATTTTGAGGGCGACACTTTTAGGGAGCAGTAGCTACCTTCGGAAAATTATTTCACCTATACTTATTATTGAGGACTTTCATATTATTTCTATATGTAGAATATCCTGCCTAAAAGACCAAACCTTTTCATGGAACATCCTTATATATTTGTGTAATGTATTAGAAGTTTTGATATATATCACTTGACCTGCGTGCCTTCCCTTCCAAAAATAAGATGTGAAAGCTACGGGGAATCTTGAGTGATTACCATCTGTGCAGGTATGAGAATCGTAATAAATATGTTCAACACGAATTGACTTTTGTTTGAAACATCACAAATAATTTGGCGACGAGTAAAAAGTGAATAAAACTGAGCAGTTCAAAAATTAAAGTGAAAGTGAAAATTGCCACAAAATTCAGGAGCCAACGACGCCAACCACGTGCAACAAAGCAGCAGCATTGGTCAGCTGAGAGAATTTCACATCAATAAATTATTACAGACTGTAATATCTAGGCGAGATTATTAAATTATTTTAACGCTAATGATATTGAAAATGTGGAAACAAGACGAGCTATTTTATTGAATATGCTTGATGAAGAATCTTATAGAATAATATTCAACATCTGCAGTCCAGCATGTACGGAGATTAAATCTTTCGATGAACTGATTAATTTGTTCGATTCGCATTTCACACCAAAAATATGTCATAGCGGATAGATATAAATTTTATGCTGCACAAAAGGAAATTCATGAAGGTATCAAGGAATGGGCGGCGCGATTGAGGAGGAGCGAATTTGGAGCTGAACTTGATATGTGCCTCCGTGATAGATTCATATGTGGATTTGTTAAGGTGCAATTTTGGATCGACTTCTAGAAGAAAAGGATTCAACATTCATGGATGCAATCAATGTGGTGGAAAACAAAATGGCTTCCAACAGAGCTACCAGATCACCACGGCACAAGTAAAATCGGAGTTGGTTCAACACGTGTGCAGTTCAAGTGATGTTTGGCGCATGGACCGGACAGATCGTCATCAGGAGAGAAGACCGATGATGACACAAGATAGACGCGCCTGTCAAGTTTGCAGAAAGATGGATGGACAGAAAAAAGATAGGTGTCGTTTCAGATTTTATTTCTGTAATTTTTGTAGAATACATTGTCATTTATCGGCAGTATATAAGGAAAAAAAGAGGGTAACTTTCCAGGAATATCGTATCATAATTGTTTAGAAGATGTTCATTTGGGTGAATCATTAGATGAAATAAATTTATATTCTTTGAGAGACAATTCTAGCATTCCATTTAGTATTGGAATCGAATCAAAACTAGTGAAATGTCAGATAAATTCTGGTGCAAGAATTTCTTGTTTATCAGAGAAATTCTATTTTGAAAACTTTCGGAATTTAAAGGTTATAGCTCCTGATAAATCACTCATTCCATTTAGTCTTAGCATTGAAATCGAATGAAAACTATTGAAATGTCAGATAAATTCTGGTGCAAGTATTTTGTGTTTATCAGAGAAGTTCTATTTTGAAAACTTTCAGAATTTAGAGGTTATAGCTCCAGATAAATCACTTCATTTTTATAAACAAATTTAAAACTATTGGAGACAGTTGATTTGAAAGTCAAATTCAGAAATCAAGAAAATAAAATAAAATGTTACATTTTGAAAAATGGAGGACCACCACTAGTTGGTTGGGACGTCTTAAATATCTACAATATTGGTTTTTCAAGCATAAATTTTATAAGTTATGAAAGTAGTGATAGTCATGTCCAAAGCTTGATCAAAGATTTTCCGAATGTCTTTTCAAGGAATAGGGTTTTTTAATAAAGGCACAATTAAATTGAATCTTAATAATCCTGACGTCACACCCAAAACTTTAGAGCCCGACCAGTTCCCTACGCCATCAAACCGAAATTAACAGACTTATCTCAATAGGTATCTTGTCACCAACCGACTATTCAGATTGGTGTACTCCAGTGGTGCCTGCGAGAATCGAGGACATGCTGAACATTCTGCAGGGAGGCTCTTAGTTCTGTAAGTTAGATTTATCAGAAGCCTACCAGCAAATCGGCCTGGACTTTGCTGAGTGGTATAGAGGGGTAATGGTGTTTTTAGATGACATCCTTATCACTGGTAGAGATAAAAATAGCATTTGAATAGATTGAGAGTAGTGAATTTTGAAAACGCTGGTTTAAAGTTGAGTTTGTCGAAATATAATTTTTTTCAAAATTCTATTAAATATTTGGGTTTCTTAATGGATGAGAATGGTCTTCATACTAGTAGGTCTAAAACAGCTGTAATTGAGCAAGTTCAAGTACCCCGAAAAGTGAGTGAACTCTAACCTTTTTTGGGAATGGTTAATTATTATGGGAAATTTGTGAGAAATATTTCAACGATATAACATCCATCATATAATCTTTTAAAGAAAGACTCAAAATGGGAATTGTCAAATAAGTGTGATAAAGCATTCGAAAAAGTGAAGGCAGCTTTAGTATCAGTGCTTAGTCATTGTTTAGTTGAATACAGTTTAGTTTACTTTTAGGAATTTCTCGACTTACCATTCATATAATATAAATGTAGGGAATTTCTCAAACCAATTTATTTCCCTTTGTTACTAAGTTTGAACCTTTACCTGAGGGGTATCGCCGAACCCTCTGCTTATCTTAAGCCTGTACATATACATACTTTCTAAGGTATTATTGCCTTCAGGAATTTCTAGTTTTAAGAATCGATTTTATTGAACATAAGTTTATATAAGTAGAATATCTCTCCCTGTAAGAATGATTCTCAACCCAGAAGTCGATCGAAGCAGACGTGCAAGAAGAGCTCCTCTACTTGAAGCGAAAACTTCGAACGAACTACTTGGAAGAGACTTACAGCAGCCGAACGAGCTGGAATAATTCTTAGTTATTCCATCACACCTTTTCAGGCCTATGCGAAGCTGAACTTCGAGAAATTCGAGGAACTTTCCAGTGACCAGTACCAGTTGACGGAACACCGAACACCCGGAGGAACTCGAACCATCGAACCCGAACAACGGGACAACAACTCGGTTAATCGAGGACATGCCCATAGGACTGTCCTAGAGTAATCGCACCATAACTAACGCTTTTTATTTTTTCAGAAAATCTGACGACGGAATACGGAACAGCCGGAGGATGTTCAACATCTACGACTGCAGTCTGGAGAGCCTACTGGAGATAGCTGAAGCCGTTCAACAACGGATAGCTGATCTGCGGAAAGAGGCAGCCATGAACAACCCCAGCAGCAAATGTGACGCACCACTAGCGTCCACATCTAGAGCCACCCCAGGGAAGTCGGACGCTCCCAGCGATGGCTTCGTGCTCTCCAAGAGCAAGAAGCGCCGCACCGACCAGCCAAAGGAGAAGCTCGTGACAGCCCCCAGCCTTCCGAGACTCTTACTTCAAACCGCTTCGCGGAATTAGTAGAGATCGATGACGTGGAGATGGACACTGGCCCGTCAACATCAGCTCCTGGCCCGTCAACATCAGCTCCCGTCCGGAAGCCGAAGACCCCTCCCCCCGTGATCCTGAAAGAGAAGGCTGCGTGGACCCACGTGGCTAGTCTCATCAGCTCGAAAAAACTTCGCTTCTCCAAAGCGAAGAATCTAAAGGACAGGATCAGCATCCAGCCGACGGACATTGGTGATTACAGGGGTATCACCAAAATTTTGGAGGAAGAGCGATTACCCTTCCACACTTTTCTCTTACAGAAGGAGAAGCCATTGAAAGCCGTTCTGAGGGGACTACCAGTCGAACTCAAAACGGACGACATCATCGCCCACTTAGTCAGTCACGGAGTGCCAGCCACTGCTGCAGCATTCCTGACGAACAAGGACAAGAGACCCATGCCCCTGGTGTTGATAACCCTACCCAGGACTCAAGAAGGGAAGAATATCTTCAAGATGACGACGGTGTGCCATTTGAAGATAACCGTGGAGTCACCCAGGAGGAAGGCAGTGGTGAGCCAGTGCCATAAATGCCAATCGTTCCACCACAGGCAAAACAAGTGCTTCGCCGCCCCCAGATGCGTGAAATGCGGAATGGGTCACCACTCCGTGTTGTGCACCAGGCCCAAGGACGAGCCAGCAAAATGCGCGAACTGCGCCGGACCACACCCAGCGAGTTACAGAGGACCTCCAAGCAGGCCAAGCCAGAGCCACAAAGGACACGTGAGAAACCACCTCAAGAGGAGACTGAGACAGAACCCATGGCCCAGATCCTGGCCTTCCTTGCCAGAATCAACATGGACAGAATCTCCGTAGTGCTGAAGAAGATATCGGACGCACTAATCAAGGCAAAGTCACCAATGGAAATGGTGGTGGCCTGTCTAGACTTCCTACCTGAAGTGATGGCCCTCTTCAAACCGTAAGCGTCATGGTTCTACGGAAAATTAATCATCTTTCCTTACAGATAGTATTTTGGAATGCAAACGACACCAGGGAGAAGAAACTGGAGCTACAGGAGTTCGCTGGGAGGCTAGATCTGGACGTCATCATGGTAAGTGAGACGCATCTTCTCGAAGCCATCTCAGCAAAGATTGCCAACTACACCATGTATAGAAATGACAGACAGGACCGGAGAGGAGGAGGAACTGCCATTTACGTTAGATCCAACCTGGTCACCACGCTGCACAAATTGACAATTTGGAGCAGGTAGAAGCGACAGCAGTGGAGATTCAAACTGCTTCAATAGGAACCCTGAGACTAATCTCAGTGTATAAGGCCCCCCAGCGACCATTACTGCAATCAGACCTGGATAAGCTATTTGAAGCTGACTCCCCTACGATTGCAGCAGGCGACCTCAACTGCAAACACCCATCGTGGAACAGCAAAAGGAGCAACCCGAATGGAAACATCCTAAGGAACTACGCTCACGAAGGTGAGAACTAACTCACCATAACAACCTAGGGCTTGGTGATGTATTAGACATCGCTGTTATGAAAGAAGTATCGCTTTCATACAGCTTAACTGCAGCCAACGATCTAACATCAGATCACAACCCAGTTCTTCTCCTTTTAGGTAACTTACCAAACGAGGAAACAACGCAGAAGACCAGGGCAACATGCTGGGATGCTTTCACAGACCACGTCCAACAGAACCTGCCGCCTGACAGAACTGAAGCAGAAGTCCA
Source organism: Cryptolaemus montrouzieri (assembly GCA_013387265.2). Classification (NCBI taxonomy): domain Eukaryota; kingdom Metazoa; phylum Arthropoda; class Insecta; order Coleoptera; family Coccinellidae; genus Cryptolaemus; species Cryptolaemus montrouzieri. Next base: position 58,137,261 of record JABFTP020000185.1, read on the forward strand.
GAGACGCCTAGCCGAATATAACGAGGAGATCATCCAACCTACCACCACGGAAGAGCTAAAAAGCGTAATCTCGCGAACAAGTGAGAAGAGCACCTGGACCAGATGAGATCAGAAACAGAAACTGAAGAACCTCCCTCAGCGAGCTCCTGGACAGCTGGCATAAATCACCAACGCGAGTCTGTGGCTCTAACACTTTCCTGAAAAATGAAAAACAGCGGATGTGATTGTCATCAGGAAACCAGGTAAGTCTGCTTCCTTTCCACAGCATTATAGGCCCATCAGTCTCCTGTCAACGATCGGCAAGACTGTAGAGGGGATCATCCTGCGACGGCTGAAGGAACATGTGAAGGCCCACGCAATCATCCTAGATGAGCAATTTGGCTTAAGAGGAAGCCTCTCTACACAACAGCAACTTATCCGAGTGGTTGAATTCATCAGTGATGGATTCAATAGGAACCAGCCAACCGGTATGACATTATTCGACAGCGCACAGGCGTTCCATAGGACTTGGCATGGAGGTCTGCTCTTCAAGATGTTGAAGACAAACTTCTCACCTGCCCTGGTGCGCTTGGTCCAGTCATACCTGAGAAATAGACCTTTCGTGGTACGAATAGGAGACACCCGCTCTTCCACCAGGAGGATGGAAGCAGGAGTGCCACAAGGATCACTACTAGCGCGGTTGCTGTTTAACATCTACACTTCGGACGCGGATGACACGGCCATAATGACCAGATCAACAGCCCCCACTTGATAACCAGAAGACTCCAAGAGGCCGCGGACCAATTGGAGGAATGGTTTACCAAGTGGCTGATCATCATCAACCCAGGGAAGAGCTCGGCACTCCATCTGTCCAGAAGAAAACTTAGCCCCGAGGGGCAGATCACCATGAACGGACAACCCATCCCGTGGGTCAACAAGGCCAAATACCTGGGAGTCACACTCGACCGGAGGCTGACAAGGTGTCAACATGTGAAAGACTGCACGAGCAAGTCGAAGGCAGACCAAGCCTTCCAGTACCCCCTGATGAAAAGGCGGAGCAACCTTTTGCGCAGCGAACAAACTGAAGCTCTACAAAACCATCATCAGGCCCATGATGACATACGCGTCAACAGTCTGGGGCATGCAGCGGCATGTCATATCCGGAAGCTCCAAGTCGTGCAGAACAAGGCATTGAGGATGACCGTGGACACCTTAGTACGTGCGAAACTCCCAGATACATCGAGATCTGCAGATGCCGAGTGTGATGGAGTTCATCAGAGAGGCAGCGGTGAAAGCATTCCAAGCAGTTGACGACCACCGAAATCCATTGATGAACTCCCTAGGAGACTACGAGGTAGACGAACCGAGAAAATACAAGAGGCCTAAGATGGTGCTTGGAGAAGACCCGGATTAGCTATAAGAATGTTGTAAAATAGATATATTAAGACCGTCGTCACTAGGACGACAAAATTAATTTGTACTTAAATTAATTATTTTAGGTTACATTCAGATCCCTCAGATCACGGCTTAGAAGCCAAAAATTGTTCAATTTTCTATAAATCAAAGAGATGTTAAGTGAAAAGTTGTAAAACTGGTACTTGAATAAATATTATGTAAACTGACTTAATGAACTGTAAAAAGTAGTGGTTAGAAATCTTTCGTCGAATAAACATTAAAAGCCAGACTTCGTGTAGTTATCTTTATAGTGCAAAAACATTTGCAAAAGGTTCGTGAGATTCACCAATTCAAAAATCTCGCTGGTCCTTCGAGTTCAATTAAATCAAAAAGTGCCACAACAGTGCATCAAGGTCAATTTGGTTAAATACCAAATCAACAGTCATATTCTCCCCTCTGGAGTAGATCGACCAATTGCAGATGCGTCGAGATCAATGACCGTAAGTGAAGAGAGATATTCACAAATTGAGAGAGGGGGATTAGCCATCATATTTGGTGTTTTGAAACTTCATCAGTACCTTTACCTGAAAAAATTCAAACTTGTTAGTGATAATAAAATTCTTATTGCTATTCGTGATCAGAAACCACCAATTCCTCAATTTTCAGCTAACCTTTTCAGACGATGGGCTCTTATACTCTCTAATTATCAAATAGAATATGTTGAGTCAAAGGAAAATATAGCGGATGCACTATCGCGATTACCAAATGAAAATTTATTAAGTTCTAAATTCAAAGAGGATGTCGATTATCCATATTGTAACTTTTTGTCCAATAGTGAAGGAATCGATATGAATTTAGAAAATGTAGAAAAAGAAACAAAAGATGAAAATAATAAAAACGAACAAGTACTGTGTTTTAAGAATTTTACTTAATAATTGTGATTCGTAACGCGTTTCACTACACCGTAGCTTCTTCAGACGAATGAATGTACAGAAAATAAATGAGAATATAAATATAAATGTTCTCGAGTAATTACTTATTGGTTACTTCTTCTTAAGTGGTTATTTATGACAGGTATATCCAATAAAATTAAGGAATAGAAATATTGGTAAACCTGTCATAAATCACCACTTAAGAAGAAGCAACCCAATAAGTAATTACTCGAGAACATTTATATTTATATTCTCATTTATTTTGTGTACATTCATTCGTCTGAAGAAGTTACGGTGTAGTGAAACGCGTTACGAATCGCAATTATTAAGTGAAATTCTTAAAACACAGTACTTGTTTGTTTTTATTATTGATAATGGAATTTTATCAAGTAAAAGCCTTCCAAATTCAAATGAAAAAGATGAAATTTTATAGCGCCTAAATAAATATATTTAGAATGGTTGGCCAGAGTATATAAATGATAGTGAAATCAAACCATACTTTTCGCAGATAGTAGCATTTTTTGGAATTATAGGGTCATAATCCTATCTAAATTTCTTCCTTAATCAATTGCATTTGAGCTATTTGGTTGTCAGAATGAAAAGTATAGGTAGGAGTCACTCTTGGTGGCCAAAGTTAGAGAAAGAAATAGAAAATTTTGCCAAAAGCTGTACTAGTTGTAACAAACTTTCGAAAAATCCCCTATAAGTCCCCATAGCCAATTGGTCATGGCCGAAAGAGGTCTGGGAGAGATTACACATAGATTATTTAGGTCCATTATCAGGCAAATTCTATTTTGTAGTGCTAGTTGCACATTCTAAATGGGTTGAAGTATTTCACACTTCCTCAATCAACTCAAATGGGACTATGAAACTTCTTAGACAAACCTTCGCTAAGTTTGGAATTCCAAAAATAATTGTTTCAGACAATGCTACCTGTTTTAGTTCTGCTGATTTTGAAAATTTTTGATCGAAAAATAACATCGAACACATTTTAATACTCCATATCAGCCCAACATCCAATGTGGCTGCTGAAAACTCAGTCAAAACAGTTAAAAATGCGCTGAAAAAGGCTCTTTCTGAGAACATCCTTCCAGACTACCATACGGTTCTCATCAGATTTTTAATTAATTACCGCACTACTGCACATTGCAGCACTGGCGTGAGCCTAGCTGAATTGATGATCAGTAAAAAAATAAGGACAAAGTTCAATGCTATTTTATGTTCAACCTCGAAAAAAGTATGAAATAGAGTTCTAAAAGTTCATCGAAAACAGAGGAAAATTATCGGGGGAATAATATAGTAGAATATGTCATAGGAGATAATGTGTTAGCTAAGGATTATAGGGTTCTCGGAAAAGTTAGCTGGGTGAAGGGCAATATTAGTAAGAAAAGAGGTAGGTTAACATATTTGGTAGATATTCAGGGTACAGAGAAACGTTGGAAACATCACTCGAATCAGTTGAGGATAGCTTTGACAGATATAGTTTACCCAATGTATTGTAATAGACCTGATGATTGTACCTTAGACAGTTGCACAACTTTAACTGGCCAATCTCAAGTTGAAAATGAAATTGTACTGGTACAATCTAGACCTAAGAGGATAGTTAAACCACCTGAACGTTTTCAACCATAGTACATAGAATTGTAAATTATTTTAAATAGTAGGCTTTAAAATATGGAAGCAGGTATAGGTAGATACTAAACAAATATGTATATAGACATTTAGGTTATCATCAACTTTATTGATTTTCACTTATAAGTAGGGACACTGCGTGTCATCCCTTCCAAAAATAAAATATAAAAACTACAGGGAATCTTGTGGATTACCATTTGTGCATTGGAGATTAGGTATGAGAATCGTAATAAATAAGTTCAACACGAAATTGACTTTCATTTGATATACCACAGTTTGTGATATTGAATTCATAAAGACCTATTTCATGAATTCTCAAGAGAATCAAAGGACGTAGTGAAAAACTAACTTTAAAATGGCTTTGCCTTACACCATAACTCGCCAACGCAAAATTCCAAATCAAAATTTGCACACTCTGGAAAAATTCTTCTTTATCACGATTCCTGGACTCTGCCAATAACCACTTAAATACCCCCATTTATTCCCATGCAACTGTGCTTCTTTCCGACCATATTCCCTTGATATAAAGTTAAATAAATGGATACTTAAATGCTTTATAATAATTTCATATGATTATTAATAGATTTTCTTGGAATACATAAAAGCAAAGATAGGTATATCTTCAGGTCCATTTTGGCGTCGTCTGCCATATGTAATAAGCATTGAATCTATAATTCCCTTTTTTATGAAAGTCAGTAGCAAGAGAATCAACCCTTAAGCTTCTGCAGAAGATTCCACCTTTCAAATAATTGATCGATGAAGCCTGAACTACGTGATAGTTGATATTCATAATGAATAATAAAATAAAACAAGTTTAGTGATAGTTAAAACATAGTAACTTGTTTTGTTCTATTAATCATTATGGATTCCACCTTTGCCTCTAAAACAAACTTGTGAATTTTGATTAATACACGGATTCCGATGGGAACTTTTCGAGTAAATAAAGCCCCGTTTGTTTGGGAAGGCCAAACCTGCATCATGCCACTTGAACCTATGTATTCTGCAATTTCAGCATCAACACATAAAAATGACAAACAACAAATAAGGCAAATTCAGGAATTAATTTTCAAAACTGCCAACTCTTCAAAAATCAATCATGCTATCTTCCTAGATTTCAACCAGCCGCAATGGTAGGACCAGAATGTGCCAAAAAATTTTTCATGGGAGCTTCAGTCGAATAAATTATATTTAACTGTTCCTATGCAATGCCACAAATCAATAATTATGTCGATTCCAGAAGTAGAAGAGATCACGAACATTATTACGCACCCAGGAATCGTAACTAAAATTGTTCGTCCTGATGAACTTTCCAAATTCCTATTACCATTCAGGAGCAATCAAACTCAATATACCTTGAAATTGCAAACTGATAGCGGCAAATGAGGGAAGAAACAAAGAACAAAAAAATTTCCATGTTCTTCCTACTTATCCAGTCAATCATCTTTTAATCATATTCTACTAGCTGCTTATTCAACACAACACAAATCTAACCTAACCTAACCTAACCACCCTCCACAAAAGCTCAATTTTTCAGAATCCCTCAATTCAAATAGGACACTAACAGTACCTCATCTAAATATAACCTCTTCTAGTGATAGATTGAACTAAATAAGGATACAAATATTCCGCAAATTACATACCCTACATACTCCTCATTTTGAATATTATTCTCTCTCTGGTGGTTCCTTTCCTTCTCTTTGGGAAAACTGGATATTTTCCCTCGACACTTAGTAAATCCAGAAGCCCCATTCTTCATAAAATATTCTACGACCCGAATTAATATCCCTCTTCATACTTTATTTCCTCGTGAAATAATTTTTTTATGTGGTGCACCTCCTCCAGAACAAAAAACGTCGAAATAAAGGCCCAACAAAGGTAACTCGAAGAAATATAAGTGATGTAGAGAAATCAGACGAAGTAATAAAAATGCTGGAGTATGTAGTCTATCCAAAAACGACTTAAATATTCAATTATTCGACAAGTATTCAATTTAGAAGTATTAGCTTAGTTAATCCTCAAATCTTAACATCTCAGTAGTATTCAGATAATATCAATACCTTTCTTATTCGCATGTAGTGCCAAACAGTACAAGTTTCATTCATATGTTAATACAAATAAAAGTAACACGTTTATTAATTACTTTACTTTCACGAAATATTTAAATTAAACGATAAATGACTGTGCGTTAACAAAATACTGCATAATAATATGAACACTTTCAATATTATGTATATTAATTCAATAATAATTTTTCTGATAAATGATAATATAAGTTGGCTGATAATTTAGTATCAATTATCGATGAAGATTTTATTCATTAACTAGTAAAGACAGCACCAAATATTGGCGCGAAAAATCTAACCTAACCAGAATTCATCCACTATGAATCACCGAACCCATCTAGGTCTTGTAACGTACTGTCAAAAAGAACCACTTACCTGTAGAGGATTATCGCCATTTAAAAGCAACAAACAGCATCTCTGTTGGAGTCTATGTCAAAGTCAAGTATAGGGTATCTGGCCTTCTCCTCTTTACATCCCTCTTTCACTTGTTGGAGAAAATGATCTATCGATCAACGTTCCACGAAAATAACGAATATCTTCCATGGGGGATTTCCAGAAAACCTACCTACAACACAACCTCCATTTAGTCTTGGACTAAATTCTAAATGAAAAAGCACATCATACACACCTCAGTGATACTGCTACGCTGCTACATATATAATATAGAAACCGACACCAGATATAAAACATATCACCAAATGAATAATAATACAAAAAAAAAGTATCACACTCACCTTCAGAAGGATAGCAATTACGAAGTTTTAAAATAAAAAATTATTCCAATTATCCAATGATGAGTACCACAAATATATTAAAAAATAAACTCGTAACAGTAAAGGCGTTTGACGACTGCACTACAACGCAACTACGCAACTTAAATGCAACGTCTTAAAGTAAAACTATAAACTAACAAGACTAAAGACATTACAGCATCGGACAAGTAACGGCATACCGGAGATAAAGTCGCTGACAAACAACTTTTATATGAAAAACATAAACAGAATACAAGGGTCGGATTAAGTATTCTCGACCATTAACATTCTTCGCTAGTACGACGTAAAACAAAATATAATCATTTGTTACAGTACATGATTGTGAACACTAATTTCAGACTTGTTCAGAATAGTGCTAGACTAAAATTTCGCGCCATAACTCTGAAATGTTGTTTTTGGACTACCTTTCGTTTCATTATATATTTTTTTGTTATTACATAATCCTATTGACTTGTTTATATATATTTTATTTTTCATAAATATGCACTTATATACTTTTTAGGCTTGAGGGCAAGCTTTTCTAACAGAGAGGCCAATTATCTCACATCGAAACAAAGAATCCAAAGGTATCGTTATAATTCATTTTCTCATAATTATCGAAAATATAGACAAAAAAACTCGTTTCGATATCTTATAATAATTCAATTCAACACACATTGATACATTGATGTCATTGGATGATATATAGTGCGTTACAACGAAAACGAACCACCGTGAGTAATTCGGCTGGTTTGATTTTTCTGTGAATTAACAAAACAGGTCAACTTTTGATTGGAGGTTGACATTTTTTGTTACAAGTTTCATTCTATTCTCATCAATCCTCGGCAGCTTCCATCCCAAAGATTTGAATAAGGAAAAGGGGTCGTGTGATACCTACTTGAAAAGGTGATTCAATTCTACGACCATGTAAATTTCTAAAATAACATAAGATAAATTAAAATCGTGAATCGTTTGGACAAAATTCCAAGCTTTATCAATCCGTTTGAAACAAACATTTGACCACAATCGATTCTGTTGGATCAGAAAAATTGTTCTTTCTCATTTGAACGTTTGCGCATCATCCCTCTTACCCTGTCAACTACCACCCCAAAAATTCCTTATGTTAAAAGCGTTGTGTAATACCCCTTTGAAAGGTTGTTAAATTTACTGCATTTTTTGCATCGACGATCGAGCAACCCTTTACATTTTTTTTAAGATCTATCAAGCCGAAGAGTTAATAATTCTACTGACTTGATATGGAACATAGAGAGCTCTTAAGAAAAAGCTAGATTTCTTTCGTTTGAATTAATGAAGAAACGGTATTTCGTTTTGATAGTATGTGTCGGTTTATAATCAATCTTCCAATATTTGAAAATTTTATCTAGATCTGCTAGATTCAGTTGATTTTGGTTATTCGTTAAAACACTGGTGACTTACGTTGGTAATATTTTCTATAGCTTTGATAATCTGAAATAACATTTAGTTGAAGATGGTGTACACACTGCAGGAACGCATTGAAATTTCGGGTTCATTCTTCAAAAATGATAACTGCCTTGAGCATTTTCAACGAAAATAAGCCTGCATGGAATTTGGATCACAATTACGTTCTCGAGTTAACGAGCAAATACATGGAAACTGGATGCGTTATTAATAAAAGACGCAATCCCGCCAGAGTTTTGAATTTCGAAGGAATTGGTGTCGCCGTTTTGGGTGAAGTTGATCAAGAATACACAATTTGTGATAAGATTGTCGCGAATATATGCAAGTATTTTCACGATTCTTCACTATTTTCATCCATATAAAATTAGACTTGGCTGAATGCAGATGATTTCGATTGTCGCTTAGTTCTGCCAACATTTCAGTGAGCGGATCAATAACTATCTCAACTTGCTTCAAAATGTTTGTTTTTCTGACGAATTATTTTGATCAATTTGCTTACGTAAATGAAAATTGAAATTTCGAAAGAAAAATAATGGCAATTTTAAAACACGCCATACTACATAAACTGACATCTCGAAGAATATCTGAAATAAGTTCTATTCATGATATTGAAATTTTGCATACTCCTCTTTCAAAATTGAAAGGTAAAATGACTTGGGCTTTTTATACTTTTACCCTGAACTGCTTACGGTAAGCAAAAATGGAATTCCTTAAAATCTGTCTTAAATTGAAATATGCGGTACGCCTGCATCTAACTATTAGAAGATTGGCAATGTTCATTTGAACAAAAATATCTACTAGAAAATTTGAGTTACTCATTGATTCACATTATTGTGACCATAGAATGTGATGAATTCTTTTAAGGTTAAAATTTCGAGAGGAATCAAGTACGAAAAAGTTATTTTGGACTACGAAAAAACGTCATTTGCCAAAGATACTCATGCCTGAATAGCCCTAGTCTAGGGAAATCTGATAGAGAACCTTCTGATTATCTTATTGACACTCCAAGATTTAGACTATTTGAAAAAATTTCGAATAAATTTTCTTGTAACAACTTTGAAACCGCGTACAATTATTTGTACCATTTCGATGAACGGCACTCGTCACGACATGAACAACCTTTCCATATGCTTCTAATATAAATATTTCTTCAAATCTAATAAATCGAAACCCGCGAAATTATCGCTGTATGTGTAGACATTAAGAAGAATTTTATTCAAGGAAGAATATTCAACCTTACGTAGAATGTTAAATATCCATCCTTGCAGGAGCTGCTTTTCCGATCCACCCTTCAAATTCACCATCAACTGGGGCCACACAGAAGTGATACGGTACGGCCAGTTGTCATGAATAGGTGCAATGGACTGCACTTTCGGTCTTATTGGACCTCGTCAGCACTGCCAACCCATTCAAAACAACCAGTCCATACCGCCCCTACTTCATCTCAATCCGTTGGAACGCAACGAAGCATGCGTATGTTATAGCACTCTCCAACGGACCGACACAGAAGCTACCCACACCACCACGCCACGTGCAAACCATGAAGCCGAAGAGTAGATAAACAGAAAACTTCAAACAGTCACACTAGTTCGACTATTCACCGCAAAGCTACACACATTGTCAGGTAGAATACGGTATGTCGAAGGACTACGCTCCTGATTCTTGCTGGTTGTCAACCCGATATACTTCAAATCTAATCAACCAAAACCCGCAAAATTATCACTGTATGTGTACACATAATGAAGAATTATATTCAATATTCAACTGCTGGTTTTCCGATCCACCTTTCAAATCCACCGGTACCGGCTCCTTCAAGGAAGGATATTTAACATTCTACGGAAGGTTGAATATTGTTCCTCGAATAAAATTCTTCATTATGTCTAATTATTTCTTCTTAATAAGCACTCACGAGAACTTTGCATGAATGCGTAAAAATATCACGACAATATCACTAGCCGTCTTCAAGTTGTTTGAAGAAAACCCATCATCATTTTCAACAGCTTTCACCTTGAAAGGAGAACATGGAAGTAAACAAATATTAAAAAAACCATGAAGAATTCGTGAAGAGAGTTTTAATGTGGTAGCACAAGTATGGGGTTGCCTCAATTCAAAAGTTACTATTCCTAGTAAATTGCTCTCGCATCGATCATAAAAACGGTTCCTATCTTCAGATTTAACGAGCGTGTAAAGATTCTAGACACACCAGAAATATATTTGGATGAAAACCTCAGAAATATAGTAGGTAAGCCTACGTTTATTGGAATAACTTCCGTTGATTCAATTCCGTACAATTGAGAAGGGGAAAATAAACAAAACAAATTATACAAGGAGCAATTTTTTAAATTGAAAATAGAATTATCAAAATAATTGGAATTTTCTGGAAAGAATACGAAAAATAAAATGACGTTACTGAAAATTCTATGGGTTGAGCTCCAAAATTTGGCGGAATATTTTTTTTTTCATGCACTCGCACGATATGAATATTACATGGAAGGGTTTGTAGAGAAAAATGCCAAAAAATATCACTGGTCAAGCGTACGTGGTCTTGAGTAGAGTAATAGAGTTATACAACAAATCAAGGGGCAAACAACCATGAAAAAATTGTCGCTGAAAACAAGTGGACAGGCTAAAAACATGCCAAGCGATGAGTAAAATATTAAAAATAATTTAACTGAAAAAACATTTTTGAGAACAAGCGCTTATATGGAGGCATTTAAAAAGCGAACATAAACTTGTAAAGTTAGGTACAAAATGTATGAATGATCGCTTTTCCCAAGATTTACATACCATTTTCATGAAAAACTTATGATTTTTTTATTTTTATTGTCAAGATCAAATTACAAATTATATTCTCATTTATCTACACAGGTGAATCTCGCTCCATGATTTCATGTATTGAAACACCCCCAACCCCGGTCTTAAAAAGACGATACAAAATGCATCGCTTTTATGTAAATTGCAATACCTGAATTATCTTATTTTCCTTCCCATATTAATTACACCTGGGACCGAATGAAATCGGTCAAATGAAAAGCCATGTGATCATCTAGTACCTGAACTTGCCTTGAAGTTCTTTTTATAAAATAGGACCCTTTTCTTTGTCGTGTTATGTATTTGTAGTAACCTATCCAAGTTCTTTTATGTAAGGTTTGATGTGATACGACCAATTCTTCGTCGCTTAAACCATAGTTGAGGAAATTAGAAAATCAAAAACAGATTCGGCAACAATGTCTATTTGACTTTTGCAACATTCATATTCAATTCTTTTCTTTGCATTCTTGGGCGTCTTTGAATAAATTAAATGCAATGTCAGATCATTTAGATACAGGCACAATTTACCATCACCCATATTTTGAGTGGAAGTTGTTACATTAGATTATTATAAGCAGACCTAATTGGTCCTCACCCATATTACGAGTGGAAGTTGGAAAATTTGATTATTATAAACAGGCTTAATCGGCCCTCACCCATATTCTGAATGGAATTCAGATATTATATTATTATAGACAGGCCTAATCAGCCCTCACCCATCTTATGGGAGGTAACTGACTCTATCTAAGGGTTTTGGTAATATGATATCATGTTTTATGAATAGGTCGTTGCCCTGATACTCCGAACTCTGGAAGATCTGATTTTTAGAATTCTAAGGAACACGTCCACAGCTGACAACTTGCAAGCGTTAATTCGCTCGCCTATTTTTAATCGAATTCAGTAATTCGTATAGTATTTAAAACGTTAATATGGAACTAGAGGTAAGCCCGTAAAGCCATACGTGATTCTTTTCGCTCAACTGAACCCCAACGGGCAATATACATTTTTTTTGGGGCAATATTAATTATATTATGTCACTGACTGCGGATCATACTCTATTCCCATATGGCGGATTTGCCAACCAGGGAATGATGCCCTCTGATCATACACCTGTATGTACCACAAACGTCACATACATGACACCAACTCAGACATTCTTCAAAACTTTCATACGAACAACATACAACATACTCAATGTATGTGGGTTCATACTAGTGTATCATCCCTAAAGCCATTTATTTATACTAATGAGTCATGATATAATTCGTAGGCGATTATTACACCTAAATGCAGGGAAGGTTGCCTTATTGAGCTTAAGAGTATCGGACATCAAATCAATAACTTGAAAGTAAGATCTTCCCCATAGTTGGGTACAATGAAAATATAAATATCTTCGTTACAGGTCAAGTACGTTCTGTTAGTTATAAAATGAGATAAATATAGATACTGAATAAATGGATTATGGTATTTCAAATAGATAATTGGGCCCATTCATAGAAGCAAAGATAAGAATCAATATTAAATGTTCTCACAATCAACTGTACCATTAATCAGATTATAAACAAAAGATTTCGATTGGCAAAATGGTTTGGTAACATTTCAATAAGATCCATTTTCAGAGTTATAGAAATAAAGTTCCAAATCAATATTAAACTTCATAACCTTTCAAATTCAAATAGTTACCAAGTTATTGGAAACAGTATACAATCGTATCATTACCTTCCAATAATGTTGCAAGTTAGGTTAACAAATTTTGGAATCGATATTAAAGAATTTGAGTACACTTCAATTAAATTGTCGAGTTAGGAGAACTATGAAAATCAATATAAAATAATTTCAATACATTCCAAATTTCGACAAGTTATGAAAACAAATGTTCTAAATTAGTCTATGAAAATAACTCTTCAAAATATATATTAAAAATGTCAGTGCAGTTCAAATAGATCATTTGCCAAGTAAAACAAAATGTGCCCCAATGCATTCAGCAACTACGAAGCATATATTTCAAGAAAATTCGTGAAAATTAAATAGTGAACAGAAATATTGAAGAAAAATTCAGAAAGTTATTGGAATCAGTATGCAATAGTTAATTGGATTTCAATAATGTTGCCAGTTAGGTAAACAAATGTTGAAATCAATATTGAAGGATTTGAATACACTTCACATAATTTTTCAAGTTCGGAGAACAACTATGAAAATCAATGCAAAATAATTCAGTAGATTTCAAATTTTACCAAGTTACAAAAGCAAAGGTTTTGAATAAGTCTATGAAAATAACTCTTCAAAATAAATATTAGAAAATGTCAGTGCAGTTCAAAGAGATCATTTGCCAAGAAAAAAATGTGAAAATAATTTGGAATTTGAGAAGTGATTATTTCAAATCGCCCTCAGTGCGTTTAGAAATTACGTAGCATATACTTCATGGAATTAGTGAAAATTAAATAGTGAACAGAAATATTGAAGGAAATTCAGAAATTAATCACCTGTGGGACACAAAGGGAACCGTGACTCTTCTTCCCCTGTCGGGCTTCTCGGGGAGGAACAATCTGCGTCTTCCATCTTTCTGGACTTATGTTACGCATGATTAATTAACTTTAAATTCAATTCCGATTCACACAAGTGAGTAAATTCACTGAACTTCCAAAACAGAATAACGGAAGAACTGCATATCTGAAGAAAAAATAAATAACTGAATAATTCCATAACGTCGTGATCGCGGCCCTTATATATGCGTGGCCCAGAAGCTCTTACACCCGCACTTCCCTCTGTCCTTGCTGTTTGAGAAAAATCAGATGTTGTCTGCGATCTTCAATACGAAAGGGTGTTTAATGAATATCGCTGATAACGTCGAATATCGTCTACGCTGGATTTCTTATCTGAGTTTAGATGAATTCCTTCGTCTCGATATTCTCGCTTTTGGGTGATTTTAAGCTGCATTTTATATATACGTAATATATCACTACATTGAGAATTTAAAACGAAATTATTGAATTATTCTGGCAAATAACCGTCTTTTCACTACAATTTTGAATTCAAATGAACTATATAAAACGGTATGCAGGTAGATCTACACAATACAGTATTCACAATTGATAATTAAATTCAATTAGATTAAAATTCAGAAATATATGGATATTTTCAGGAAATGAACCAAAAAAATAGACCCGGATTCTGGGTCATTTCATCATTATAAATCGGGTAATATGGACTAGTATCATATATTTAGAAACTTTTTCATTTTATTTTGAATATTATATTTATATTTTATATTTTGTATATTATGCGTATCGAGTATGGCAATATAAATTATATGTTATTTGATTTCGTTTATCCGTAAGAAAGATATCCGTTCTATTGTGATTTACTTGCCCTTGTTCTCGAAAACGTTTCTTTTTGTTACTGTATTTTTAATTTTTACCCATCGCTACACAAATTTTTGATCCTGTTCCCTTTGATTAAAGTGTCATTATTGCATGGTAGTTTGCCGCTTGATTTAACACAATCGTTAACATTCAGTGTAGAACTGTACTCGAGATCACATACGCTTGACCAGTAATTTTTTTGGCATTCTTCGCTACAAACCCTTTAACATAATATTCATATCATGCGGATGCATGGAAAAACAGAACCCGCAATATTTTGGAGTTGAATCAAAATGATTTTGAGTAACGCCATGTTATTTTTCGTATTTTTTCCATCACACCCTTACACTTGTTATCCTTAACATGTTAACATGTGAGTACATAAAATATAACTATTCCGGCATATTTATTTATTTTCCCTATTATTCCCAGCAAACACCTTCGTTAAATATTATGATAATACACAGAAATAACTAGTCTACCATTTTGGATTTAGATTGGCGTCACTTAGCTAACCGTGCATATTCATCGGAACTAATAAATCTATATGTAGTTTAGCTCAATGGGTTAACGGTAATCTGGATTTGCAAGATTTGGCACGAAGGAAAAAACAAACATTGCAACTTGAATAGAAGCTTGGAAAAAAGAATACTTTTAATTGTAAGACCGTAAAAACATTAGCGTATATATTGGTTAGTATCAAAGTTACATAGAAACGAGTTTGGCATTCTACATACTCTTTCTTGAGTAAAATCCACTAGCGAACAATTTTCCGATTTAATTTCGATGGTGATCTGAAAATAAAAAAAAACAATGGATTGAAGAATTGCCAAATCTAAATTTATATTTGATTATGAAAGTTTCAGCAGTTATTAATAACTGATAAAAAATTCGGCAGGACTTTATAATCAAAAGAACAGATCAGAATTGAAAAGAAATTAATCGAAAAATTGTTAGATATCGATGAAAAGTAAAGTATAGTTAAGAGATAAAAAATCATCAGAAGATGAAAAACTACCGTCCGGAGGAGAGCGAGACATTTAAATATGTTTCACAACGGGTGTTGTAGCTAGTGCTTGCGAGTTGAACTGCAAATTCTGGGTTGTATGTGTTTGCCAATGGTCTATTTCTTGAAGTGAAATTTCTTAGTCAGTATCACGTTATATCAGAAAATATGACGTATGAAGAATATATGCCACCGGAGTAGAGCAAAGGAAAGCCACTTATATCCAACGAAACGAAACAGTGGAGTAGAGTGTTGGAATGCGTGCGTAGCTCCTTTTGGGACACACGCAGTGGCCCAATGCGGATACAGGGTACGACGCCATACGCACATGTCTGCAGCCTAGTTTGGGATTGTACGGAAGAAGGAGCTGGTGCACCCTTTGAGATGCTCTCTCACTTTTCCTACTCGTCATACTACACTCTCACATTCTTGATTCTCAAAGAAGTTTAAATTTTATCACGTGTAGGATACGCAATTTCTTATTATGTTGTATAACATTTTACGAAATCAATAAATATTTCAGTTATTTCTCAAGTTCACATTTCCAAAATTATGATTACGAAAACAATTCAACACAATATTAGAAAAAGCGATGCCGCCTTTTGACACAATGCTCATCATAAACCATCTCTAGGAAACCAACACTATTGGTTTATGGTGTATTGGACAACGTTTCAATAACCTCATCCACCGCTATATGTCGGTAGTCATATTGGGTTAGAAAACCATAGCACAATATAAGATGTAAGATGTGTTTCAAACTACGGTCAATCTGAAATCGTATTTTCTTTGGACTTGAAGATGTATAGGGCATACCCAGATAGGT
Organism: Cryptolaemus montrouzieri; assembly: GCA_013387265.2. Classification (NCBI taxonomy): domain Eukaryota; kingdom Metazoa; phylum Arthropoda; class Insecta; order Coleoptera; family Coccinellidae; genus Cryptolaemus; species Cryptolaemus montrouzieri. Next base: position 58,153,459 of record JABFTP020000185.1, read on the forward strand.
TCGGACGCATGGCAAATCCCGGCCTTAAGATTCAATTCAGGAGCGCCCTGAACAAAGTAGTTTAAGCTAGTGATGTTATGTCGCCAACATGTGAACGCTCCAAAACGTGTTAATTTTTCAAGTTATTCGTGATAGTTTGAAAGTGACACCGTAAAGTAAGTATTGTTTGTAAGCAAATATTATCGATGGCTGTAACGATTCGAGTCGAATTACAGGTGCATGTGCTTATGAGGTTATTCGTTATCAGCGCAGAATGTAACTAATGCAAGGATTGCCTGCAACGCTTCGCATTATATTGGTCGTCGGTTAAAGTTAATATGGAGCAGTTTCAAAGGATAAAGATCAGCACCACCGGAGAACCAAGATATGGCACATTCAGACTGTCCGGGTCTATTTCGCTACTACTTTTATTCTATTTAAATTATAACAGGCATTTTCATTGCAGCTTTGGTGAGAACATAAGTTAAAAAGAATAAATATACAGAAGTATCTGAGGAAACTTTTGCTGGAACAGTGGCCCTAGTACGTAACGGAATGTTGATACGTACAGCAAGTAGCTTTTGGAATGAAAAAATCCATTCTGCGCGATTGGGTGACCAAAGCAACAAATCGAGAGAATGAAGGTGATTCTTCTGGAAGTGACTAAGATGAAACACAGGATCAGCCGCATTCCCAAAAATATTCAACAAGGCGAATATTTTCTTCACAAGAAGAAACCTAGTAAGCATTATATCTCAAAAAATCATCTCGAATTGGTATGGTTTTACATATAAAACTTCGCGAAATCTTGCCTATGATTATGTTCGACTGAGAAAAAGATTTCAGGGAAGAAATGGAGTTTAATGTAGAAAAAATCTTCAACAATTATGCCAGAGTTCAGGCAATGGATATTAGGGTCCTGATCGTATTTAAAACATGGACGAAACGGATATAACGACCGTCTTACTCCGAAAGTAATAGCAGAGTGGCAAAAGAACAGTCAGACAATATGTTTCTGCTGAGAGGGGCACACTCGTTACTTTTTGTGGAATCATTTCCGTTGCAGATAACTTCACTCCACTCGTATGATGTTGCAGCAATTCTATAATGTATCTGTACTCTGTTATACATCACTTTTTCAATTCTATGTTATCAGTTCGGACTTGGACCACCTATGTACTTTGTAATGAAAAGAAATATTTCTTTCATTGAATTTATCCAGGTTATCATATTAGGTGGCATAATATGTGAAATCGAGCCACTCAGAATATTTTAATGGTCACTTCTTAGAATAAGGGAAACATAAAATCCAGAAATTTCAAAAACTAGAGAATTCTTGTCAACTCAATCATGAATCATGTGGCGCCTGTTGACCCCACACTTTGCGAGAACCATGTACTTTGACCAGGTCGATTCAGTCAGTGGTATAAATAGGTGGCAGTTACTAAAGGAAAGAGATTCTCTCAGTCTCAATCATTCAGTTCTCATTCTTTCAACATTCATTCTACCGTCAAGTTCAATTCAAGTTCAGGGTATTTGTCATAACCACGACTTACAAATATACATATTCTCCCGTGATCCAGTAGTGTAGTGTGAAAATTGATGTAAGTGTTTACATGTATTAAACTTTTGTATTTAACAAAAAGAATTTGACTGTTTAAAATCCGACCATTTACAATTTGTTATGCATGAGAAAATGGGATTGTAATATTATCCTTTCCGTCCCATGGCATACTCCAAATGCAACTATTAGAGAAAGGAGTTTGTGGTCCTTTCAAGCAATATTGTGAAGTTTCTTTCAACGACTATAATTTGTCCAATCCAGCAAAACCTATCACGATCTATGAGCTCGCTCAACTGACGGCGAAACCACTTCTGCAGAGTTTTACTGGGTCAAATATTCTGAGCAGTTTCTCAAGCACAGGATTGGGCCAATAAACAGGTTAATTTTTGGCGATGAGGATTTTGCAGGAGCCTATGCAACAGATCGTACGAACTCTCAAACTAATTCAGCAAAAGCTTCGACCTCAGACATGCTTTCTATCACTGATAATATTTCCTTCAAATCGGTTAACGACGCATCTTTGATCAACTTTATTCCTCAACCTAACTATAATGGTCGGATAATTGGTTTAATACACAACACAAAACACTGTTTTTTTATTTATATTTATCAATAAAATAACAACACTCATTTACTAGTTGCTTATTTTAAATTGTTGGTAACTGAATGCTTATTCGGGATTGTTGGGAACTGAATGATGAATGCTGAATGAATCCAATGATTGTAACTGTGACTTATTTATAAAGCTGGCTGAATGACCTGGACAAAGTATCTTATGAAATTTATATGGTTCTCTCAAATTTTGGGATCACAGGCGCCACATAATGCATAGTAACCGCTGACTGATTGACATGGACAAAGTATCTTATGACATACATATGGTTCTCGCAAAATTTGCGACCACGGGCGTCATATATTCATGGTTGACAAGAATTCTAGAGAATTCCCTAGTTTTTGAAAGTTCTGGTTCTCCTCCGAATCTCATGTTTGCCTTATTCCAAGAAATGAACGATAAAAACATTCTGAAGGGCTCGATTTCACATGTTGTGCCATGTAACATGATAATTTAAATTTGTCCTTCGTTTAATTCCTATAGCAAATCATAGGAGTCCTAGGTACGTACATTACACCATCCCCCTTAAATGAAAATTTAGCAGAAATTTTGCGAAAAAAAACATAAGTATTATACTGCAAAATAATTTCGAGAAGTGAGTGTATACAGCTTAGGTATCCCTAAAATTAACTTAAATTAGGTGTACAGTTAGGTAAATGCGTAAACGAGAATTATTTACAAGTAAAAGTAGTATAGTGAGTATTATTGAAAATAAATATAAACCAAATACAATAAGATTTCAATCTACATTCCTTTTAAGGTTAGCAACGCGAATCCTGCGGTTTCGATTCATTAGTCTCTACTTCGGTGGGAAATTCGCATTCATCCAATTCAAAAGTTACAGGTAACGTTTCAAGATTGCTTCTTATTTTTGACAATAATTAAATGTTATGCAATTTGATATACAGTTTCCTTCATGACTTTCATGATTGTGTTTGTTACAGCGACGACAACGACGGTAAAGCTTGAATAGTAAGTGAATACCAAATAATCTTAAAATGCTTATAATTTTGAATAATTGAAAGGGGTGAATTAACTTCTTCCATTTCGTTAAGATGAAAGTGAATAGTATCTTGTTAGTGACTAGCTATGATAAAGTTTAGTTTTATCTTTCTTAAACTTTTCGTCGTAATTGCAACATTCATCTTCCACAATATTGAAATTCCGAAGTAGTGACTGGAATTCGCTTTGATTCAGAGGTTGTTTCAAAATTAAGAGAGAGGTGTTACATACGGATAGAGCGCTAAAATGGTTGTGTTGACATGGAGTTATTGTTTTCGCTAAATTCACTACAATGAGTTTGACCTTGTCTTGGAAAGATTGTAGGTTGATCTATGCAACTAATATCCATGAGGACTGACTCACAGAAATGCATGGTACTGGTCATGGTCATAGTAGTAGGCAGGGTTGACTGTAGACATATTCAGTTGTGCCATGACGACGTGAATCTAGCACGTTCGTCTGAAATGAAAGCGAGTTTCAATCTGTCGTTGTGTACCTTGATTTTTTTCCTTTTTACTAAAATTGTGGAATTCACAGGGAAATTTGTTTCAACAATTTCGAATGGACCCGTGTATTTTGGAGTTAGTTTTTGTGACTTATTGGGTTGTGATTGTTTATTTTCAAGGTGAACTTAGTCTCTTATCTTGTACGTGGTATTACGACATTTCTTGTACTAGTCCACTTTGTAAACCTCCTTGGCATTTATTAAATTCTCGAGAGCTACCTCATAACTTTTCTGAATTTTTAGTGTTAAGTTATCGAAATAGTCCTCATACATATATTCGAATTGTGGACTCTGTGTTAGCTGCGAAAGAATTTTTGTTTTGTGTCCAGAAACAAGTTCGTAATTTTCGTGAACAAATTCTTCGAATCACAACTATGTGCAACATAATATTTCAAATCAACATAGCTACGCTGCTAATAAAAGTCAATTTCCTCAGAAGGATTTGACAAACTCCAGAGTTCCTTGTACGGAAACGGCCCCAGCAAGGAACGCGAATTTTGTACAAGCTGAATTTCCTCAGTAAGATGTAAGAACATTTGAATTGTGGAGGCCGTTACTTGATGTAGATCCATGATATAAATGAGATAAAAACACAAGGTTTAACTTTAATCTACACTTTATTTGAAAAAATTCGACGACGTTTCGCTGACACAGCAGCTTTATCAAGAATGAAAAATAGAATGAAGAGTATGGTATTATAAACAAATCGTAGAACCTCTTCATCCTCTTCATTCTATTTTTCATTCTTGATAAAGCTGCTGTGTCAGCGAAACGTCGTCGAATTTTTTCAAATAAAGTGTAGATTAAAGTTAAACCTTGTGTTTTTATCTCATTTATAAAATGTAAGAACGTAACAGCATTCATACATCTGGATATCCCAGAACTTAAATAGAATGCCGATTTTCATTAGACATAGGTGCATCAATTTCTTTAATAAAACTAAAATCTCAAAGAAGATTTACAAGTCACACTGAACCGCATCGACACTAATTCCGAAAATCCAAAAAAAAAACTATATGCTATTCATATTTTCAACTTCCAATGCTTTCGAATCAAAGTTATATCTTTCACGCAGTAGAAACAACTTTCCTATCCAATTTGAAGGTATAATACCTTCAAATTGGATAGGATAGGACAACGATTTTCTCAAATCTTTTGCAATTAAAATTGACTACCAAAATGATTTCATTCTTTTGAATAATTATAAAAAATTGCAATATTACATATCGTAGAGCACACTAACCAAGAAATTTCAAAATCTACCTCTGATTCAAACACTAATCTTAATCATAAATCCACAAACTCAACTTCAAACTCAAATTCAAATCCAAACTCAGAACCTTCGATAAAATAATCAAATAATATAATCGAGATAACACCTAGATCTGAAAAAATTATAGCTATTAACGTAAATAATCCTTCAGTATCACGTCAAGGTACATTACCTAATTTAGACATCTATTTTGAATACAACAGAAAAATCTGTACGTATAACAGAAATTTATTTGAATGTAGAAAATATTACAATACCCGAAATTTCGTCGCAATCAACTGAATTCTATAAACGCAAAGCCAAATTTCTCGTCGAATTATTATTCAAATCGTCTTGACAAAATCAAGCAAAATCTAAATGAAAAGAAAAATCATCATTACTACAAAGTAGCTACGACTATAACATATTCCCATTAGAAGATGTTTTTACACACACAGACGTGGTAATGCATCAAATTCTTACCTGTTCTGAAAACCATATAATTGTGAGAACATACAGATATCCGGAAGTACACAAACAAGAAGTGGATGGGCAGATTGGACAAATGCTTGAACAAAATATTATTGGGCGCCCTCAACTTCACTCTAGAACGCACCAGTGTGCCTTCTTTAACTGGTAATTATAGGCCACTTAATAATATTAGCATAGGGGACTCCTACCCCCTACCAAACATTACTGAAATATTAGATCAATTAGGCCATTCAAAATATTTTTCAACACTAGATTTAGCCTCAGGATTATGTCAAATAAAAATGGATCCGACAGGCGCAGTAAAAACAGCATTTTCTGTACCTTCAGGGCATTAGCAATTCACACGAATGCCTTTTGGTTTGAAAAACAGTCCATCAACATTTCAGAGATTTATGAACACTGTTTTAGTAGATATTCACAACTATCATTGTTTTGCATACCTCGATGACATTGTAGTTCAAATGAAGTAAGTATATGCACTTGAGACAAGTAATCACTGAATGATGTAAAAGACATCAGAGCGTTTTCAGCCTTAGCAGGCTACTATGGCAGATTTATACCTGATTTCAGTAACTTGGCCCAAATCATGACGAAACCTTTTAATTGGAAGGGTCAAAGTTCTTTTGAAGAGTTGTGCGAAATCTCAGCTTCTGAACCTTTACTACAATACCCAGATTTTGAAGAAGGTCTTAATTTATCCACCCATGCTAGTAATTTTGCCATTGGTAGCGTATTATTGAAAGGAGAATCAAGAAAAGTCAAGCCGATTGCATTCGCTACTCGCAATATAGGGCCGAATCTCATTATAGCACAATTGAAAAAGAGTTACTTGCGTTTGTATGGTCTGTCAAACTTTCCCGACCTTACCTATACGGGAGGAAATTTAAGATATTCTCTGACCATCGACCATTAACTTGGTTATTCAAGGTCAAAGATCCAAGTTCTCGACTTGTGATATGACGACTTCTTTTAGAAGAACATGACTATAAAATGAATATATCGCCCAAGAAAACGCAATCAGATAGCCGATATATTACGTCGAATTGAATTATTACCCAATACAGCCACTATTAAAACTGTGACTCAGCGTGAAGCTATATCTCTTACAATGATTTCTTACTAACTAGCTCTGAAAGACTAATTACCTAAAATAAGTTGAACGAACATGACACTTCTTTAACGAGTGCCCCTGGTAATTATGTCACCTGCATTCCAGAAGATTTACATATATCCGATAGATCTTCCACTTAACTAACGAACAAGTTCAACCACCGAAACGAGCTTGAAAAATTAGAACTGAACAGGTAATATTCACTCCTTTACATCAAACAATTCAACGACCTTTCATTAAATTCATAAAAAGTTTCATTGAGATAAAAGTGACTACGAAGTCCCTTTTAATCTATTTATCAATCTCAAAAGCTTACTCATTGAAAATAATATAATAAATTCAAATAGAATACCCAGATTAAATAAATGCTTCGATAAACTCAATAATAAGAAAGTTAGATCTATGCTTAGATTCTTATTCAGAAATACGGACATCGAAGAAGATATATTTCACGATTTTCTTATCTCCTGAACAAATTTCAGAGATACTCAAGGAGAACCATAGTAATCCTACATCAGGATATTCCGGGTTTCAAAAGACTTATCATTGAACCAAACAGAAATATAAGTGGATACAAATGAAGCAACAAATAAGAGCATTTATAAAGTCTTGTTGGTCATGTCAAGCAAATGAATTGGTACGCAAGATTAACAAAGAACCGATGCAAAATAGAGGATAGCTCTCGATGACGTAGGTCCCTTGCCACTAACATCTTGTAACAAGTTCATTCTAACTCTACAGGATGATTTCACAAAATTTACACAAGCTTACGCAAACCCAAATCATGAAGCAAGAACTGTTGCTGATATCTTTGTCCATACATTAATTTGTAATTTTGGAATACCCGGTTCGATATTAACCGATCAAGGACGCGACTTTTTATCGAACTTGTTTCAGGAAGTATCAAAATTATTTGAAATAAAAAAACTACAAACTACTGCGTATCGTTCCCAAGCAAACAGAGCACAAGAAGGTGTACACGCGACACTTTCCAATTATTTAAAACATTTCATCTAACTAGACCAGTATGATTGGGATCACTGGTTAGATTTCGCTACTTTCTTCATATAATTTCACCATAGATGCATCAACAAAATTTACGCCTTATGAACTTGTTTTTGGACACAAACCATCAATTTCTTTGCAGCTAACGCATAGTCGACAATTTGAATATACGTATGACGACTATCTCGATAACTTAACACTAAAAATTCAGAAAAATAATAAGACAGCCGGCAAGAATTTGATAAAGGCCAAGGAGGTTTACACTGTGAACTACGATAAGAAATGTCGTAATACCACGTACAAATTAGGAGACCAAGTTTACCTTGAAAATAAACAATCACAACCCAATAAGTCACAAAAACTAACTCCAAATTACACGGATCCATTCGAAATTGTTGAAATAAATTCCCCTGTGCATTCCAATTTTAGTAAAAAGGAAAAAAAATCAAGGTACACAACGACAGATTGAAACTCGCTTTTATTTCAGACTAACGTGCTGGATTCACGTCGTCATGGTACAACTGAATATGTCTACAGTCAACCCTTCCCCAGGGATCTGCTATGACCATGACCAGTACCATGCATTTCTGTGAGTCAGTCCTCATGAAAATTAGTTGCACACATCAACCTACAATCTTTCTAAAACAAAGACAAACTCATTGAAGTGAATTTGGGGAAAACAACAACTCCATGTCGGCACAACCATTTTAGCGCTCTATCCCTATACAACACCTCTCTCTTAATTATAAACAACCTCGGAATCAAAGCAAATTTCAGTCAATACTTCCGAATTTCAATATTATGGAAGATGAATGTTGCAATTACGACGAAAAAAAGTTTGAGAAAGATAAAACTAAACTTTATCATAGCCCGCCACATATTTTTGATTAGGATAGGGATAACCTGAATGTAGCTAGTCACAAACTAGATTCACTCTCATCTTAACGAAGTGGAAGAAGAAGGTAATTTACCCCTTTCAATTATTCAAAATTCCTATTTTAGTTACATAATTATAAGCATTTTAAGATTATTTGGAATTTACTTACTATACAAGCTTTACCGTCGTTCTCGTCGCTCTAACAAACACAATCATGAAAGTCATGACGGAAACTGTATATCAAATTGCATTACATTTAATTATTGTCAAAAATAAGAAGCAATCTTGAAACGTTACCTGTAACTTTTGTATCGGATGCATGCGAATTTCCCACCGAAGTAGGGACTAATGAATCGAAACCGCAGGATTCGCGTTGCTAACCTTAAAAGGAATGTAGATTGAAATCTTATTGTATTTGATTTATATTTAGTTTCAATAATACTTACTTATACTACTTTCACTTGTAAATAATTCTCTTTTACACATTTACCTACCTGTACACCTAATTTAAGTTAACTTTAGGGATACCTAAGCTGTATACACTCGCTTCTCAAAATTATTTTCCAGTATAATACATGTTTTTTCCTTGCAAAATTTCTGCTAAATCTGCTAAATTTTCATTTAAGGGGGATGGTGTAATGTACGTACCTAGGACTCCTATGATTTGCTATAGGAATTAAACGAAGGACAAATTTAAATTATCATGTTACATGGCACAACATGTGAAATCGAGCCCTTCAGAATGTTTTTATCGTTCATTTCTTGGAATAAGGCAAACATGAGATTCGGAGGAGAACCAGAACTTTCAAAAACTAGGGAATTCTCTAGAATTCTTGTCAACCATGAATATATGACGCCCGTGGTCGCAAATTTTGCGAGAACCATATGTATGTCATAAGATACTTTGTCCATGTCAATCAGTCAGCGGTTACTATGCATTATGTGGCGCCTGTGATCCCAAAATTTGAGAGAACCATATAAATTTCATAAGATACTTTGTCCAGGTCATTCAGCCAGCTTTATAAATAAGTCACAGTTACAATCATTGGATTCATTCAGCATTCATCATTCAGTTCCCAACAATCCCGAATAAGCATTCAGTTACCAACAATTTAAAATAAGCAACTAGTAAATGAGTGTTGTTATTTTATTGATAAATATAAATAAAAAAACAGTGTTTTGTGTTGTGTATTAAACCAATTACCCGACCATTACAAAATGTTTTATGTTATTATTGTGAATATTTATGAACCTCCTGAAATTATCTGGCCAATAGTTAGATATAGCTTTTTCTCATGCAGTTATTTAACCTAGCAGTTTCAATTGTCCCCACAATGAATGGGGCTATACTGAAAATGAAGAAAGTGATATTTCACTATTCATTCTGCAGAATGGAATCGAGATTAGAGTCCAGATTTCTGCTTGATTTCAAGTGATATGATCTATACCAGTACCAGATTTTCCTAGCAGTAAGCATAAACCAATTTTATTGTGGTTGGATTTTCAGCTCGCCATGCTGAATTTGCTGGAGAAATCTAGATATAATTTTAAGAAAGCTCATTGTGGTAATTTTCCCAAACAGGTAACTAGTGTTCTGAGATGGATTCCCAATATGCAGGAAGTATTTGAGAATTATTGGCGTTGTTAAAAATGCAGCTAAAAATTTCATCTCTAGAGGATTCCGCAGAAATTGCATATCCTACATAATAATTATCAACAAAATCCTTTCAAGGGGTACAAGGGGTCTTGGTCTAGGTCAGGGGTGCTGAAACTAGAACTGCTGGCAATCTACCTCAATATTTTAGACAACTTACGATCGACTCTGAGAGGCTGCAAGTATGTGTGATGCAGGGTTGTCGTACACACACGATACACCCTACCTACCTACCTATCTAGGTAGGGTGTACCGTAGCATATATAGATATTATCTTTCCGCACAATATATATTATTTTAGTCACGGTTTGGGTTAGGTGTAGTTAGGTTCTTCTCTATAATATCAATGAAAAAACTCAGTTATTCAAAATTGCGAGTTTATTGGTTGTTACAAAACAAAAGAGTTTCATATGGTGTTAAACTTAACTAAGGAGTGACTTTGGATACTGAAGCGTGGCACTGCATGTCCTCAGCATACTTTTCATAAGATGGAACGTAACCACTGAGTGCTTATCGCAAGCATGATGACATATGATCGTCAGTTAGTCGATTGCGATATTTTGACTTAATTATCTTCATTCAAAAAAATTCGGACTCACACAAGTAAGTTGATCTAAACATTGCCGTCAGTAGAAGGACGATTTGCCTTAAATTCGGAAATTTATCTTCAGATGTAAGACACCAGAAATTTGTATCAGATGCTGTAGCATTGAGATGTATATTGCTATAATCTGCACCAACTCATTTTCAACAGAACATGAGTTCATATTAAACTGACTTGCTATTTCAGTAGCTAATTCCTCAATGTTTTTACATGAAGAAGGATAACTCATAAATGATGCTATATTTGCCAATTTACAGCAATCATAAGAACGCATTTCGAATTGTCCCAAAATATTTGATAATTCAGCCTCGTACGTATCATAACTCATAATTCAACTGAGGAATCCTTGCTTTCAAAGACGGAAAATGTTTCAGATCCTTTCTTTTCAGTTGATCTTACATAAGTTGCAATTTACTTTTGAATGCGTTTACTGCGCTAATCATCTCAATAATAGTTTTTCCTTTACCTTGACGCTCCAAGTTAATGGTGTTCAAGTGCATTGTGATGTCAGTAAAAAATGCCAAATCAGTCAGTCATTTTTCGTTTTTCATCATCTGAGTGTCATCACCTCTTTCATCTAGAAAAGCTGTTATTTCGGGCAATAATTGTTGAAACCTTTCTCGGACCGTTATTTCCTCAAGACTCGTGGGAACAACATGAGGAAACAAATTAAAAAAAAAAACAAAACCCGAAAGGGACACAACGCTGGGAGAGACGCTTGCGTCGTTTCCAGCACAGCCTGAGAAATCAGATACATCCGAGACCGCCGCGCCCGGGACAAGAAAGAGCCTCCTACTGAGGGGGTTCCTCTGGGACCGGACATAGTGGGCCCAAAAAAACAGCGACAGACCACACAATAAGTCTGGCGCAGAAAAGAGGAAAAGAAAGAGGGCTAGGGAAACCGGTACCCTTTCCGATCTCTCAACACCCCCTCAGCTGAGAGACCGGCCAAAAAAGCCAACGTCCCTTACAGCGGAGCTCAAGGGTGACCAACCGGGTGTTACTGGTTCCAGTATTATTCCCTGACAGGACCCTCACAGAGGAGGAAGCCCGAGAGGCTGAAAAGTTTCTTGGAAAAATGATGCATGCCACTCGAAGCAAGGAAAGATAACCATTATTTAAAAATACCACATATGTGGCACCAGGCGCCCTGTCTGTTGTCTGCGAAAACAACTAAAGCAGGGACTCGCTGAGATCCAGGGTCCAAACCCTGAAGCTGGCAAAAGGGTTCTGGCTGAAGAAAACTGAGGAAGGGGACCTACTCGCCAAGCTCACGAAAGTGAGCATGCTTCAGGAGGAACCCCCAGAGCCAACGGGGCTGATCCTAAGCGGGGTCCAAAGGGCTACCCCGGCGGTAAGAACCAAGATTTGACCGTTCTACGGAAGAAGTGAAAATCCGTTCTCTACCCAATTAATATTGGCATAGACGAAGCCTCATTGGAAATTATGAAATCGAAAGGGAATCGACTTTGGGACGGCATATTTCAATGTGGTGAAAAATCCTAGGACCAGTTCAACGACGGTGGCCGTAAAGGGGGGGGGAAATCTGCATCAAGTAGTGGTGCAAAGGGTAAGGCACAGGAAAAAACCATAGGCCCGGAACCTATGGACGTGTGAGAAACAGTCGGAGAGGCTGTTCGGGGCCCTGACCCCTGTCTTCCCGATAGAACAAAATCTGTCGGGGAGGGGGGGCGTTAGCCCGATACTGTGCTCGGACTTACCTCCCACAGCTGGCTTAAGGAGGACCAGGTACACCAACGGAGAAAGGTCCCCTGCCATCCTAAAAATGACATATCAATTTAGAGGCGTACAAAAGTGCATACATTCATATCACTAATACAAGCATCTTGGGTAAGGAGCGCCATGGTTGGGGGCCTGGCGGCCTGCCATGGAGTTCTTTTCTACTGCAGGGACGGCCTGACCCCTAGGACATGCGTCCTTATCTCTAAAACTATTAGAACTCATATATTATCTAATTTCTGTTTCAGAGACCTGGTAGCAATCAGAATCGATGGAACAGGTTACACAAATAGTACCTTGCTGATATGCTCAGCATACTTCCCCTACGACTTCAAACACCACCTCCAACAGAAGAACTACAGGAATTGGTAAACTACTGTAAAACACAAGACTAGCCACTCGTCGTTGGGTGTGATACGAACGCTCACCATATTCTATGGGAAAGCCAAGGCCACAACATCAGGGTAAAAAAGTTAGTCGAATATCTCTACAGTACAAACCTTACACTTCTCAACGAAGGAAATTAACCAACTTTCGTTACATCGAATAGGAAAAAGTCTTGGACTTGACTTTATGCAGAGAATTATTCACCCCAAAATTTCGAAACTGGATCGTGGCCACAGAAGTAGTATCCCTCGCCGATCATCGACATATCTGTTTCGACTAAACAAGTATACCGAAACAACGACCAATGTCTTACAGGAACCCCAAAATAAACCGATTGGGACCGATACCGGAAACAATTATCGGAAATGTTGGAACCAACAGCTAAAACACCGTAAAACATCAAGGATCTGGAAGTTGCCGTTGAAAAACTGTACACCAGTATCACCTTGGCGTACAATAACAGTTGCCCTATACAATACAATAGAGGCAGGAAGAAAACCTTATGGTGGACTGCCCAAAGAATGAAAAGCAGACGCCTCATAAATAAAGAGATACGCACTAGCACAAAAAGCGATTGGGACAACTACAAGGAAGCCCAAAAAGCATACAAAGGATTGATAAAAAAATCCTACTGCGGGGAAATAAAAGGTGTATCGGAGGCAAACCGTCATCGTCGCATTCTGTCTGCAGCGGAACCGACAGACATCCAAAGTCTTGATACACCGGAAGGAGTAAAAACACAGACGAAAGGTGAAACACTTAGACATCTGGCGGAAGTTCACTTTTCGGGTTTCCTTATCGACAACACAGCCATCCAGAAATCCAACAGATATGCTGACAAAGGAAACTGGAACACAGCCTCAATGGTAGTTACAGTGGAAAATGGTTCGATGGGCGTAACTACCTTTCAACCATATAAAGCACCAGGAGCACACTTAATAAAAGGTATGGACAAAATTGTCATGCATTTAATCCATATCTTCAGGTCCTGCTTAGCTTTGGGATACATGGAAAAGGCTTCCGGTTGTCTTCATTTCCAAGCCGGGCAAGATCGTAAATAAAATCGTCGAAGATTTTAGACCAATTAGTCTCACCTCCTTCCTACTGAAGACTATGGAGAGACTAATAGAAAGATAACTTCGGGAGAACACCCTAGTGGGGCACCCCCTACATGTCACTCTACATGGCTACGAGCAAGGTAGATCACTCCCCTCCATAGTAGGGTATATCGAGAAAGGGTTGGAAAAAGGCGAAGTCACTCTAGGAATATTTCAAGATATGGAGGGAGCTTTCGACAACACGCTATATTAATCAATAGATGAAGCTATAGTAGATAGGAAAGTAGACAACACCAAAGCAAGGTGGTTGGGACGTCTGCTATCGACCAGGCGCGTCAAAGCTCACCTCGGCGAGTCGACCGTCCGGGGTACCGCAAGTAGGGGATAACTTCAGGGGGGAGTACTATCTCCTCTCCCTTGGAACCTCGTGCTGGATGGGCTCCTGGTGGCCCTTGCCGATGCTGGGCACTTTGCGGTGGGTTAGGCCGACGATCCCGTCCTCCTTGTTCGTGGAAAAAACCTCAGCATCATATGTGAAGTCGCGCAGAACGCTCTGCAACTGACTGAACAATGGTGCAGAGAGAAGGACCTGTCTGTTAATCCAAACAAAACAGACATGATTATATTCACTCGAAAAAGAAAACTAACGCCTTTCAAGGCACCCATTCTTTTCAAAGAGGAACTAACGCTAGTAAAACAAGTGAAATATCTAAATGTGATGCTTGACGTCAAACTAAATTGGGACAATCACATCGAAAGACAAGCGCAAAGAGCGCAAAACACACACTGGACCTGCCGGAGATTATTCGGCCCTAGATGGGGACTCAAACGAAACATACTAAGATACGAAAGTTACATCCAAACTAGTTGACGAATGCAAAGCAGCACTTCAGTCCTACAAACAGAGTTACTCTGATTTGGTGCCCGGCCCATCAGGGCATCAAAGGAAACGAGATAGCAGACAGCCTTGCTAAAAAGGCAACAGCTGTTAGGCCGATGGGACCAGAACCAATTCTGACCATCCCATGGACCCATGTGCTCTCTTTCTTTCAAAACTGAAACACCACCAAGGTCCTGAACTATTAGGCAGACATCTCAGGACTGAGACAGTCAAAAGGTTCATAAAGGGGCCGCAATCAAAGAAGAGGGTATATGAACTATTGTCCCTCGATAAAACGTCTATTGGCATGGTAGTAGACCTATTGACGGGACACCAACACCAACACGTCATGAGACTATGGGAAACAACACAGTGCCGTGGTTGCCTAGAAAATTACGAAACAATGGAACACAGACTCTTCAAATGTCCCGCTCATGAGGAAACCAGACTGAACACTTTGATCTCTGAAACACCCAGCGCTCAGATGATCCAAAAGGCCCGCTACAGTCCCGCAAAGGGGCCATGCAGGAAGAAGAAATCCTCTCAAAGAAAACGCTAAAGTTTTCACTTCGTTAAATCCTGACTGTAAGAATAAATGGAATGAGTTGATGATTTCTTGGGATTTGTGGAGAGAATTGGGAAACGGAAATCTAGTTTCAAAAAGTTTTGGTAAGTATGTAGAAGAAGTAGGATGATATCAAAAAACTTCGTATCCTGATGAACATTTATCAAAAACTCTTCTTATTGTAAGAACTCAAAGATACTTTGAACTCAACAAGAATACATAAAGCTGCAGGATTCGATAGTATGTTCCCAGAATTCTCCTTTTTAGAGTTTAAAAACAACTACTGAACCAAAAAAGAAACTAGAATGAATGTGAATTTCACTAAGTTTTATATGTACAAAAGAAAGAAGGTGGTTCATCTCCAATTAAATTCCCTTCCTTTTATCTCTCGATAAAAAAATATATTTTCTTAAATATTTCTCCTAAAACATCAAACCTTCCAAAATAATACCATTGAAATCACAAAGCTCAATTATAATCTACTAATATAAATAATTATGATGACATTTTTACTTATACATAATTCATTCATATATAACTATCAAACTAACAAAAGTGTAAAGTAAAATGAAATGAGACACTTTTGTCACTTTTCCACAATTTATTCAATAATCACGACCGGTATCGACCCTACGGTCATTTTCAAGTCAACCACACAGTGCCGTGGTTGCCTAGAACCGTAGGGTCGAAACCACGGCACTGTGTGATTGACTTGAAAATGACCGTAGGGTCGATACCGGTCGTGATTATTGAATAAATTGTGGAAAAGTGACAAAAGTGTCTCATTTCGTTTTTCTTTAGAAATGAATTTCCATAAAATAAATAAATCATCAATACTATCAATTAACAAAAGTGTACTTATTGATAGTAAATTGTCAAAATAATCTCATAATACAGTTTAGTCAATTACGCTTCTTTATGATAATAAGTTTTCTTTAACTCTCAAAATTGAAAGAAATGTTAATAAAAAATATACTTCTAGAAGAGGTTATCTAATACTGCTTTCATAATGTACTAATAAGAAAACCATAAAATCAAAATACCATTCGCTGTTTCAATATGTATTATATTAATATGAACTAGGAGTTCCAAATTAGATAATGATCCAACAGAAATATGATCATATTTAATCTATCATTATCGTTTGGGCATATTTATAATCTGCAGGATAACTATTGAACTTTTTCAATTGGTTTAACTTACTTATTCATAACATGTTACATGGAAGCAATATAAAGTACTCAAGTAAAATATGAAATGAATCATACCTAAATAATGCAGTATCATCAGGTTCCAATCCTCTCTTTCTAATTCTGAATTGATATTTCTTGTTACATTATCATCCACTTCATGAAAATCTGTCACTAAAAATGAGGTAGTACCTTCCTGTCTGTGAAACATATGAGGAAATACCTTGAGCCAGGTATCATCCCCAAAAAATATTATATTTTTCTTTTTCTGTTGTACACTATGCAATAAACTTTCACTGACACATTGAGGATTTCCTATATTATAAAATATATCTACAAACTGAGGTATACTCCCAGTAGTTAAAGCCTTGATTCGTGGTAAAGTGACTGTAGGTGAAGAAACTTTAACATCCATAAAACAACCATGCTTTTCAATTAGGCTGGTAGTATGAGGCATATAATCTTTTCTGATAAAATCAAGTCTCAAAGCATCAACAATCATCAAAATTGTTCTATCAAATTCAGATATATTCAAGTTGCTGCTCATCCCAATGTGCTGTATTTTATCACTCTGATTATTATAAAGCAGAGGGCAAAAACCATTTAGAAAAAATAACACATTCAATAGATTCCATATCAAATTAAATATCATTTCAAATTATTTGTAGAACATTAGTATTTTAACAGTGAAGTTAAGAACACTGATTGTCACTGATTACCAAAGGTTTGTTCTGTGCTGATTACTGAGTGACTATAATCTTCCCAAGTTTCTCTGGTTAATAAACAGTAAACACAATATATTATGTCATATGTCGAGCCTTTTCACTCTCCATAAAATTTTCCTAGAAATAATAGAAACTATTCTTGCTTCAATTTCTTATTGATTATGGTGTGCAGTAAAGATAAGAAGAACCACCTCTGGAGATGAAGAAAATATCCTTCAAAAGAATTTGAATAAGTTGTAGTTACTATCGCAAATGACTAATGAGTAACTTGATAAATTTTAAGGAAATTTCCAACAATGACCAAAGATGATTTATATATAACTTTACTAATCTGTGCAATGCAATGACAAAGATGATTTATATACATAGACCAAGTAAAGAAGACGACAAAACACCCCATAGAATAAAATGAAGTTTATTCCCCAGATAGAATCGCGATCCTGGCTGGTTATGATAGGTCAGGGTTGAAAGATTGAGACAAAGAAGATTTATATACTCTAGATGAGGAACCCACTTCAACGTAAAATTTTCACACAGTATAGTGAATTTGACGTACAAAACAGTCCGTCTGCTGGCGCCCTCTTTAAAAATAGACTATATGTGCGGTACTATATCTATAAGTGCAGTGTTCTGCACTAATACGACAAAATAATGAGTGAATTATTCTGATATGGCACATAGATGACCCGTGAAATCGAAAGAACATATGATATTCAGCTGACATGAGCGTAGACATGAATAGGAAAAAAGGGTTTTACTCATTTTTTACATTTCGTAGTCTAGGAATGAGAAATGCAGAAAAGGAGAATATGTTCAATTATTTATCAATAGCTTTCAATATATGTTTCCACAAACCAATATATACTCAAACACAAAATATTATAAATATCCATCCTACTTTAGCATCTCTTTTCAGAGAGATGCAGACAATCTATGAATGTTTAATTTTCAGATCGGAGGAAAGAAGAACAGACATCTATTATATGACTCCATTACAAGTTACACGCATTTTAATTTAAATTTATGAAGAGTGTAGCTCGCTTTTTTCAAAATAGGAATGTAAAATAAAAAATTCGAATTCAGACCCAGAACTTTGCTTTGAGAACAATTTTCAGTTTCGAAAGTGCAATGCCCGACTTTACCTCCAGAAAATTGTATTAAAACATCAAGAATATTCATATCATTAGTTAAGTGCATTTTCGAAAAGAATGATTAATTTTGTTTAAATAAAACAACTTTTGAAGTAATTCAATACATAATTGTGATATATTTTAAATAATTGTTTAAAGGTGATGTATTATTATGATATTATCTATACATTATGAAAATGAATAAATTGCAGATATTGTATCAGTTAGGTATTTACTGTGTATTATATTAATGGCAACTGCAATTTCGACAACATTCTTGACAAGAAGTAATCGGTAAACCAATGTAACAAATATAAAGCGAAAGATGAAATATCTGGTAAAAAAAGTCTATTCGATTCATAACAATTCCGAAACAAAACATCAATTCATTTATCCATAAATAAATCTGTACACAGACGAAAATAGACAAACAATTTGACGCTATCATGTTCTATGTTCGCACTCTCCTTTTTCTACCAGTCAGTGACGCAAAGCATGCAATAGGTTGCATAGTGCGTACGATGTACAGAAAAACTAAGAAAAAATTGAATTTTTAACTCATTGCAAGGGGTTGAAGTTTTAATTTTTTGCAGAATTTATTGTCGAAGCCAACTGGCCATCATATTGAAAATGCAGATTGATTAGAGGAAATTGCAGTTTCCTAGCTATTTTAACAGAATTATTAAAAGTTTTGTAAGCATTCACCAGTTATCGGGATCGTCTAAATACGTTCATTTTTGGTATATGTGTGCGTTCCGCTATTTATAATGAGCAAAATTATAAATATAAGGAACATAGGGTTGAACTGAAAACTGATTAATACTAGTATTTTCATGAGTAGTAACCAACTGTGAAATTTCTAAAATTAGGTTCCAATTCCTCTAAGAGACTACAAATGAACACAAAGCTAGGAATGGCGATAATGTGTAGGGTTGAAAATTTCCTGCAACTGAAGTTCTTGGCATTTATTTGTGGTTTTAAATTCGTATTTACAATCTTAATCAATTATGTACATTATTCCATAAAAAAGATTTCGGATAAGTAACTATATTATATTCCGCAATGGGATTATATCTTAGCAAATTTTTGGGCGGTTTCCATATTTGAACCCAAAATTTTGCTTTTGAAGAAGCATATTCCATCTAGTTGACATTCCTATTTGATACTGCTTCGGAATGATAACGGAGAAATTTATGAAATACAAACTTTCGAAAGAACGATACATGACTATAGGCATTATTGGAATGGTTTTTCATATTGGGTCATGATACCATCGTGAATTTCAGAAGTCGTTATGAAATATACTGTATATTTTAGAAATTGAAACTTAATCAACACTAAAATGAAACGTTATAAGAGGGTGAATTTCAAAAAAAATTGAGTTTTCGGAAGAGCGAAAATTCTCAAAACAGGTGAAATTTAGTGAAGAAATATTTCTGTACAACTATGATAGAAATGATGCCATCAAAGTTACTCTTTCACACTGTAACTAACTCATAAGAAGCTTTTCATGAAAAAGGAAATCAAAAAGAGAAAGAGTCCCGGAAAATTATGGATATTTTTGAATCTATTTAATAAGAAGCTATTGCGAAAACGTTACAGATTATTGAATTCGTCAAAAATGTGATTAGTTCGGTACATTCTGGTGGAAATGAGTTGATGAATAACATGTATGTCTGTCACTCTAGTCGAAGTTTTTACGATTTATTGAGAAAATTGGGTTTCAATAAGTCCACCCGCAATAATTTCTAATTTAATATTATCCAAACAACTCAGTACACTGTTACAAGTGAAGCTGAGAATTAATTTCTATTTTCGAATACAAGTTGAAAGCGTATAACGGCCGATGTTCAGCACGAAATGTCTAGCTGATTTCTGTCGGACGGTGGCCTCCCAAAGGAAACAGCGAAAAACCCCATTAAACTCGTCTGTGTCTCGAGAAGCCGTCAAAACAGAAGATGCTTGCCTTAAAATTAACTTCGCTCAGGGTACTGTTTATCAATTATGGGTTTTATTATCATTATTATTATTTGAATGAAGAAAAATTTGAAATATTTGTCTAAAAATTTAGGTCAAAAAAAAACTGAAAATCTAATTATATTTATCGTTAATATGTATATAATATATCAGATTTATTATGATTACATAATTGAAAATTATGGCCAATAATTATTTTTTTTGTGCTCGTAGAAATTCATTAAGTGGTAAAGTGTATCAAACTAATTTATGCAAATGATCAAGTTCATAACGAGAAATAAAATTGACAACAGACGTTTGTTTTATTATACACGTAGATATGTACACAAATATACTTCTATTAATAGATTTCAAATGTTAATTGATAAACAAAAATTAAATTGAAACGTTTATTGAGTTAGATATGAATATAAAAATAAGATGAAATATTTTAGGTAACATACATGAGATATTACATTTCAAAGGAAATTAAATTCCTCATTATATTCCTATATATATATATATATATATATATATATATATATATATATATATATATATATATATATATATATATATATATATATATATATATATACTGTCACGCAATGAAAAACTTTCTGAAATGACTTCGATGGAAATTTATTAAAACTGCTAGAATCAGGAATAGAAAAAATATAATATATATATATATATATATATATATATATATATATATATATATATATATATATATATATATATTCTTTTATATATAGTGCATTGAAATTTTATAAAATCTTCTTTCTGCCTCTATTCAAACTTTTTGGCATCCACTTCACTTCAATGTGAAGTCTTGTCAATGAATTGTTCAACCGTAGGTGTGAAAACCTCCAGTTTACCGAATTACTGAAAAAAAAATGTTCCAATGAGTCCTGATTGAAACGATTCGTTAACAAATATTCCACGTTTTCACTTTCCTGTTTTATAGTCTCCCAAAGATACAAAATGCCTACCAATATTCCAATTGATTTAAATTTTGAAATAAGGGTTATCAGTATGGTTTTTATTTCACCTCCCGCCATATTTCCAGAAACGATGAAATAACTTAACGGAATTTTGTAATACGCATAAAGTCCTCGAATCATAAAAACAAGAACGTGATTTCCAAAATTTTGTTGTCGACCGAATTCTCCATAATCTGAAACTAATCAATTTAGAATTGAAACTAATACTCCTCGTTATTCCGATTTCATCAAAAAGTATAACACAGTTTTTTTCTGCTTCGGTAGAACCGTCAAATTTCAAACGCACATGTTCGAAAGTAAATGCTATCAAGGATAACCCGTCCCTAATTCAATCGAATAGTACCAATTCGAGATTGTGCCTTTATGCGGGAGAGTGAATCCCTGACGAACTCGAAGGAAATTTTATATTCCCGAGCTTCTATAAAAAATTGTGGGAGCAAATTTTTTTTTTCTTCTGAATACTCTGTATGCGGCTTATGTTCCGTTTGGAGATCTATGAACGTTTTGACACTTCGTAATCGTTGCTTCACTCTTTTATGTTCTTTCAGAATGATCTGGTCTTTGGCGCGCCCGCGACGTAATCGACGATTATTTTGACGAAGGACATCAATACATTTCCTCAATTTATCGATTTGTTTTTGTTTCGCAGCTAATTTACGTTTGAATTGAAAAATTCCGCGGGAGGAACATGAAGAATCTAAGTTTGCCGCAGGGGAGAAATATGTCGATAGTGGACTTCCGTGTTCGTCAAAAAGTAGTTTTCCAGTCACTTCAGCCTCACAGGGGATACGTAATTATATTTTTATTTTTATCAGAATCAGCGCCAAAATCCATAAAATCGAGTTGCAGAGTTGGTACTGCATGAGAGCGTAAATAACGTTTCGAATGATCAGTAAAACACGAATCCGCAAAGTGTATGCTACCAATTCTTTTGTACCTGATGTCTTTGCGCGGAACAAATGAAATTAAATCCCGCCGATCGATTGCCCGAGGCCAATCACCTTGTCGTGAGTCCAACGGAATTCTGAATGAAAATGAAACATTTGAAACCCCCCACGGCGATATTTATTTTCACAATATTTCACTGAACACCTATATACGATTGCTTGGATGTTATTGGATTTTTTACCATCGCCATTACTGTGAAAGCTCTTTCAGTATATTCAGTAACAAAAATTTTCAATCGACAGCGACCCTATATAAAATAAACCTGCTCTAGGCAAAATCAAACAAATAGAAACAAACATTTACCCAAAAGTCAGACCAAATATTAATTCTCGTTTCAAACTACAAGAAATATACGAACTCTTAAAAAGTGACATCCCCCTTCTCAATGTACTTCCTACCCATTGAAATATAGATGGAAAATCCAGAAGACACAGGATAATTTTATTGGTTCGATTCAGTTGCATATGAACGAGTAAGAGAATACGGAACCAAAGAACATTAATTTATTAATAAATCAAAATATACAGGGTCATTGACAGAAATTATTCATAATTTTATGATCAGAGTGTCGATAATTTGAATTAAGAAATTGCAGTAGATTTAACGAAATATACTCAAATATATAATCAATCAATCAGCAGTCAAAATTTAAAAGAATACAGTTAAATTTTTAACTTATGGAAAATAGGATACTGAATATTGTGAATCGAAGTAAATAACAAATGATGCATGAGAATAAAATAATGTCTAAAATTGCACGTAATGAAAATTCGATAAAATTATTCACAAATATTCAAACTTCCTCCCATCATTTTCTAAACAGTTCTCTCTCAGGGTATTCAACAACTTCACTCTCGTACGTTACTTTTCAGAAGAATTTAAATGTTGAGGGAATTGACGTATTTTTTTTACCACAAATGTATGTTGTGATTTCGGAAATTCGACCATAGATGATCCTACGATAATCGTAGGATTGCAGGATATATCCCGACTTCTATTTTTTCAGTTCCTATTCTAACAATACTTTGTTCTCCTTCTATTCCATTCTTGGTGAAATTGATTTTCTTTCCAAATTGAGACAAAAACATGGAGAATTTAATAGAAATTATCTTGATTTAAAAGAATTCAATAATCAATTATTTCATCACGTCTTGGAACTCAAATGGTTTTCTTCAAAATAATCCAGAGGGGGCTACCGATAACCTTGATGAAGAAAAGTCTCATTCAACCACCATTACTAAGACTTAAAGGTGATTGGATATTTCCACCAGCCATAAAGAATCTTGAGAGGAAATGAATGGTATATTCACGACTTGGACCGAAAGGTATATTCGATTATTATTTACTATGAACACATATGTATTCGCCTACACTATAAGTGGTCGTATTCGTTGTAATCTTAAGTAAAAAATCGTATGAAAGCTCCAATCTATTTTATTAATAAACGATATGATGAAACGTGCATTTTCAGGCACGTAACTTTGAAATCTTAATGGCTTCGAATTATTCACAAAATTCTCCATTTTCGTATTCCATATAATATGAAATTTGAAAGGAAACATATATCTACGTTGAAGATTGCACTTCACTAATTTTCTTCATCTATAAAATAATAGATATTTTCTATCCATAATCAATCTGACAACACTGTGTGTTTAGTCTGACGCCTCTGGCGGTGCCAGAAAGCAGGCACCAGCAGCAAAGTTACGGACAACAATCATCGTTCGCCGGTCGCCGGGTTGGCGTGGTGACACTATGGATTGTAGAATGAAAACAAATACTAAAAACTCTCTGTTGTTCAAGTGGGCGAAATATTGGGCTTACCAAGATTTGCTTCAATACAGGGAATCATGGCCACAGTTTTTTAGGGTTAACCGTTTCGAAGGGTTGTTTTAATGAATAATTTTATGCATTTGAAGTAGTTTACAGTTCAGAAACTGAAATTATATCTTATGAGAACCTAGAAGATCACAACACTCTCGTAGGTATTTAATAAATATTTCGATGGAAAACTATTCATTGCATGTTACTTTTCCTATATCAAAATTTTCTTGTAGTTATTGTTTCAAATGCTATAAAAATTCCGATTTAGATTGTTGGTGGTACTTATCAACGATATAATGCTCCCATCATCGCCAGTATATCTTTTCTCAAGTAAAAAATATCCCATCTTTAGAATGCTATGAAAAAGGTCCGAAAATCTTAATTCTTCAAAAACACTGGTTGCCTTTGGTTGCAGGCTCTGTAGCAATAAGCAAAGACATTCAAGTTATAGTTTTTCCCAGAAATCATATATTCTATGATGTTCTGGAGTTTGTCTACGAAATTCGAATCAGTTTAGAATGTATTTTTAATAATGAACGCAATATAAATTTAAGTTTTCGAAGATATACAAGTGTTCTTTAAATATGTAACCAAACATCAGGAGCTAATAGTTTCAGTGAATTGAGGATAGAGAGTTCATATGAATATTGGTCTAGAGATTCTTCCATCAAAATACGGGATATGTACTAAATTGTTATATATCGTGTAATGAGAAAAAATTTGGCAATGATAAATGAATTCGCTACTTGTCTGATGATAAACGAAAGCTCGAATTAGTTATAACGTTGAATAAACTTTTCCATCTTAAACAGTAATATTTTTACGTAATAATATTCGCAATCCTCATAATGAAACTATTTTGAATTTTTAGAGTTGACTTCTAAAAATGTATTGTTATAATTTTCTTAATAAAGTCATATCTCTATTTCTGTAATAAGAATCTAATTATTCACTAATAGTAATCTCTTCTATCCACTGTATAAGAAAAAGTACGCCCATGGATTATCATTCTAAGACAAAGATGATTTATATACTCTATATGAGGAACCCACTTCAACGTAAAATTTTCACACAGTCATAGACCAAGTATAAAAGAGAACAAAGCACCCCATTCAATAAAATGAAGCTTTTTCGCCAGCCAGAATCGCGATCCTGGCTGGTTAGGATAGGTCAGGATTGAAAGATTGAGATGAGGTTCATAGATGGTCCATAGATGGCTCTTGATAAAACAGAATACTATAATTTTTATTTTCAGCTACTACTATCAGATGGCTGCTAAAAATTTCAAAGTTATCTTAGAATGATAATCCATGGGCGTACTTTTTCTTATACAGTGGATAGAAGAGATTACTATTAGTGAATAGTTAGATTCTTATTACAGAAATAGAGATATGACTTTTTAAGAAAATTATAACAATACATTTTTAGAAGTCAACTCTAAAAATTCAAAATAGTTTCATTATGAGGATTGCGAATATTACTACTTAAAAATATTACTGTTTAAGATGGAAAAGTTTATTCTACGTTATAACTAATTCGAGCTTTCGTTTATCATCAGACAAGTAGCGAATTCATTTATCATTGCCAAATTTTTTCACATTCCACGATATATAACAATTTAGTACATATCCCGTATTTTTGATGGAAGAGTTTCTAGACCAATATTCATATGAACTCTCTATCCTCAATTCACTGAAAGTATTAGCTCCTGATGTTTGGTTACATATTTAAAGAACACTTGTATATCTTCGAAAAACTTAAATTCTATATTGCGTTCATTATTAAAAATACATTCTAAACTGATTCGAACTTCGTAGACAAACTCCAGAACATCATAGAATATATGATTTCTGGGAAAAACTATTACTTGAATGTCTTTACTTATTGCTACAGAGCTTGCAACCAAAGGCAACCAGTGTTTTGAAGAATTAAGATTTTCGGACCTTTTTCATAGCATTCTAAAGATGGGATATTTTTTACTTGAGAAAAGATATGCTGGCGATGATGGGAGATTATATCGTCGATAAGTACCACCAACAATCTAAATCGGAATTTTTATAGCATTGGAAACAATAACTACAAGACAATTTTGATATAGGAAAAGTAACATGCAATGAATAGTTTTCCATCGAAATATTTATTAAATACCTACGAGAGTGTTGTGATCTTCTAGGTTCTCATAAGATATAATTTCAGTTTTTGAACTGTAAACTACTTCAAATGCATAAAATTATTCATTAAAACAACCCTTCAAAACGGTTAACCCTAAAAAACTGTGGCCATGATTCCCTGTATTGAAGCAAATCTTGGTAAGCCCAATATTTCGCCCACTTGAACAACAGAGAGTTTTTAGTGTTTGTTTTCTTTCTACAATCTATAATGTCACCAGGCCAACCCGGCGACCGGCGAACGATGATTGTTGTCCGTAACTTTGCTGTTGGTGCCTGCTTTCGGGCACCGCCAGAGGCGTCAGACTAAACACACAGTGTTGTCAGATTGATTATGGATAGAAAATATCAATTATTTTATAGATGAAGAAAATCAGTGAAGTGCAATCTTCAACGTAGATATATGTTTCCTTTCAAATTTCATATTATATGGAATACGAAAATGGAAAATTTTGTGAATAATTCGAAGCCATTAAGATTTCAAAGTTACGTACCTGAAAATGCACGTTTCATCATATCGTTTATTAATAAAATAGATTGGAGCTTTCATACGATTTTATACTTAAGATTACAACGAATACGACCACTTATAGTGTAGGCGAATACATATGGGTTCATAGTAAATAATAATCGAATATACCTTTCGGTCCAAGTCGTGAATATACCATTCATTTCCTCTCAAGATTCTTTATGGCTGGTGGAAATATCCAATCACCTTTAAGTCCTAGTAATAGTGGTTGAATGAGACTTTTCTTCATCAAGGTTTTCGGTAGCCCCCTCTGGATTATTTTGAAGAAAACCATTTGAGTTCCAAGACGTGATGAAATAATTGATTATTGAATTCATTTTAAATCAAGATAATTTCTATTAAATTTTCCATGTTTTTGTCTCAATTTGGAAAAAAATCAATTTCACCAAGAATGGAATGGAAAGTATTGTTAGAATAGGAACTGAAAAATTAGAAGTCGGGATATATCCTGCAATCCTACGATTATCGTATCTCTATGCTCGAATTTCCGAAATCACAACATACATTTGTGGTAAAAAAAAATTACGCAAATTCCTTCAACATTTAAATTCTTCTGAAAAGTAACGTACGAGAGTGAAGTTGTTGAATACCCTGAGAGAGAACTGTTTAGAAAATGATGGGAGGAAGTTTGAATATTTGTGAATAATTTTATCGAATTTTCATTACGTGCAATTTTAGACTTTATTTTATTCTCATGCACCATTTGTTATGTACTTCGATTCACAATATTCAGTATCCTATTTTCCATAAGTTAAGAAATTTAACTGTATTCTTTTAAATTTTGACTGATGAATGATTGATTATATATTTGAGTATATTTCGTTAAATCTACTGCAAGTTCTTAATTCGAATTATCGACACTCTGATCATAAAATTATGAATAATTTCTGTCAATGACCCTGTATATTTTGATTTATTAATAAATTAATGTTCTTTGGTTCCGTATTCTCTTACTCCTTAGGGATAGATCACAATCTGGCAACCTTGTTTAGCGAAAACCATAGCATTCATATGCAACTGAATCGAACCAATAAAATTATCGTGTCTTCTGGATTTTCCATCTATAATTCAATGGGTAGGATGTACATTGAGAAGGGGGATGTCACTTTTTAAGAGTTCGTATATTTCTTGTAGTTTAAAACGAGAATTAATATTTCGTCTGACTTTTGGGTAAATGTTTGTTTCTATTTGATTGATTTTGCCTAGAGCAGGTTTATATTATATAGGGTCGCTGTCGATTGAAAATTTTTGTTACTGCATTTACTGAAAGAGCTTTCCCAGTAATGTCGATGGTAAAAAATCCAATAACATCCAAGCAATCGTGTATAGGCGTTCAGTGAAATATTGTGAAAATAAATATCGCCTGGGTGGGTTTCAAATGTTTCATTTTTCAGATTTCCGTTGGACTCACGACAAGGTGATTGGCCTCGGGCAATCGATCGACGAGATTTAATTTCATTTGTTCCGCGTAAAGACATCCGGTACAAAAGAATTGGTAGCATACACTTTGCGGATTCGTGTTTTACTGATCATTCGAAACGTTATTTACGCTCTCATGCAGTACCAACTTTGCAACTCGATTTTATGGATTTCGGCGCTGATTCTGATAAAAATAAAAACATAATTAGGTATCCCCTGTGAGGCTGAAGTGACTGGAAAACTACTTTTTGACGAACACAGTAGTCCACTATCGACATATTTCTCCTCTACGGCAAACTTACGATTCTTTATGTTCTTCCCGCGGAATTTTTCAATTCAAACGTAAATTAGCTGCGAAACAAAAACAAATCGATAAATTAAGGAAATGTATTGATATCCTTCGTCAAAATAATCGTCGATTACGTCGCGGGAGCGCCAACAAAGACCAGATCATTTTGAAAGAACATAAAAGAGTGAAGCAACGATTACGAAGTGTCAAAACGTTCATAGATCTCCAAACGGAACATAAGCCGCATACAGAGTATTCAGAAGAAAAAAAAAATTTGCTCCCACAAATTTTTATAGAAGCCCGGGAATATAAAATTTCCTTCGAGTTCGTCAGGGATTCACTCTACCGCATAAAGGCACAATCTCGAATTGGTTCAATTCGATTAAATTAGAGACGGGTTATCCTTGATAGCGTTTACTTTCGAACATGTGCGTTTGAAATTTGACGGTTCTACCGAAGCAGAAAAAAACTGTGTTATACTTTTTGATGAAATCGGAATAAAGAGGAGTATTAGTTACAATTCTAAATTGATTAGTTTCAGATTATGGAGAATTCGGTCGACAACAAAATTATGGAAATCACGTTCTTGTTTTTATGATTCGAGGACTTTATGCGTATTACAAAATTCCGTTAAGTTATTTCATCGTTTCTGGAAATATGGCGGGAGGTGAAATAAAAACCATACTGATAACCCTTATTTCAAAATTTAAATCAATTGGAATATTGGTAGGCATTTTGTATCTTTGGGAGACTATAAATAGGAAAGTGAAAACGTGGAATATTTGTTAACGAATCGTTTCAATCAGGACTCATTGGAACATTTATTTTCAGTCATTCGGTGAGCTGGAGGTTTTCACACCTACGGTTGAACAATTCATTGACAAGACTTCACATTGAAGTGAAGCGGATGCCAAAAAGTTTGAATAGAGGCGGAAAGAAGTTTTATAAAATTTCAATGCACTTTTGTATATATATATATATATATATATATATATATATATATATATATATATATATATATATATATATATATATATATATATATATATATATATATATATATATATATATATATATATATATATATATATATATATATATATATATATATATATTTTTTTTTTCTATTCTGATTCTAGCAATTTTAATAAATTTCCATCGAAGTCATTTCAGAAAGTTTTTCATTGCGTGACAGCATATATATATATATATATATATATATATATATATATATATATATATATATATATATATATATATATATATATATATATATATATATATATATATGTTCTGATGAGGAATTTAATTTCCTTTGAAATGTAATATCTCATGTATGTTACCTAAAATATTTCATCTTATTTTTATATTCATATCTAACTCAATAAACGTTTTAATTTAATTTTTGTTTATCAATTAACATCTGAAATCTATTAATAGAAGTATATTTATATAGTTATCTACGTGTATAATAAAACAAACGTCTGTTGTAAATTTTTATTTCTCGTTATGAACTTGATCATTTGCATAAATTAATTTGATACACTTTACCACTTAATGAATTTCTACGAGCACAAAAAAAATAATTATTGGCCATAATTTTAATAAATCTGATATATTATATACATATTAACGATAAATATAATTAGATTTTCAGTTTTTTTTGACCGAAATTTTAGGACAAATATTTCATCATTCAAATAATAATAACGATAATAAAACCCATAATTGATAAACAGTACCCTGAGCGAAGTTAATTTTAAGGCAAGCGTCTTTTGTTTTGACGGCTTCTCGAGACACAGACGAGTTTACTGGGGTTTTTCGCTGTTTCCTTTGAGAGGCCACCGTCCGACAGAAATCAGCTAGACATTTCGTGCTGAACATCGGCCGTTATACGCTTTCAACTTGTATTCGAAAATAGAAATTAATTCTCAGCTTCACTTGTAACAGTGTAGTGAGTTGTTTGGATAATATTTAATTAGAAATTATTGCGGGTGGACTTATTGAAACCCAATTTTCTCAATAAATCGTAAAAACTTCGACTAGAGTGACAGAAATCCATGTTATTCATCAACTCATTTCCACCAGAATTTACCGAACTAATCATATTTTTTGACGAATTCAATAATCTGTAACGTTTTCTCAATAGCTTCTTATTATTAAATAGATTCAAAAATATCCATAATTTTCCGGGACTTTTTCTCTTTTTGATTTCCTTTTTCATGAAAAGCTTCTTATGAGTTAGTTACAGTGTGAAGGAGTAACTTTGATGGCATCATTTCTTTCATACTTGTACAGAAATATTTCTTCAGCAAATTTCACCTGTTTTGAGAATTTTCGCTTTTCCGAAAACTCAAATTTTTTTGAAATTCACCCTCTTATAACGTTTCATTTTAGTGTTGATTAAGTTTCAATTTCTAAAATATACAGTATATTTCATAACGATTTCTGAAATTCACGATGGTATTATATGACTCCATATGAAAAACCATTTCAATAATGCCCATAGTCATGTATCGTTCTTTCGAAAGTTTGTATTTCATAAATTTCTCCGTTATCATTCCGAAGCATTATCTTCGGAAGATGACGCAGTAAAATTTTTCCTATGATAGAAATTGCCAACATTGGAACTCGAAACCAATCGATTCCAAACTGATATCAAATAGCAAATTCAACTAGATGGAAAATGCTTCTTCAAAAGCAAAATTTTGGGTTCAAATATGGAAACCGCCCAAAATTTGCTAAGATATAATCCCATTGTGGAATATAATATAGTTACTTATCTGAAATCTTTTTATGGAATAATGTACATAATTGATTAAGATTGTAAATACGAATTTAACACCACAAATAAATGCCAAGAACTTTCCTAGCTTTGTGTTCATTTGTAGTCTCTTAGAGGAATTGGAACCTAATTTTAGAAATTTCACAGTTGGTTACTACTCATGAAAATACTAGTATTAATCAGTGTTTAGTTCAACCCTATGTTCCTCATGTTTATAATTTTGCTCATTATAAATAGCGGAACTCACACATATACCAAAATGAACGTATTCAGACGATCCCGATAACTGGTGAATGCTTACAAAACTTTTAATAATTCTGTTAAAATAGCTAGGAAACTGCAATTTCCTCTAATCAATCTGCATTTTCAATATGATGGCCAGTTGGCTTCGACAATAAATTCTGCAAAAAATTAAAACTTCAACCCCTTGCAATGAGTTAAAAATTCAATTTTTTCTTAGTTTTTCTGTACATCGTACGCACTATGCAACCTATTGCATGCTTTGCGACACTGACTGGTAGAAAAGGAGAGTGCGAACATAGAACATGATAGCGTCAAATTGTTTGTCTATTTTCGTCTGTGTACACATTTATTTATGGATAAATGAATTGATGTTTTGTTTCGGAATTGTTATGAATCGAATAGACTTTTTTTACCAGATATTTCGTCTTTCGCTTTATATTTGTTACATTGGTTTACCGATTACTTCTTGTCAAGAATGTTGTCGAAATTGCATTTGCCATTAATATAATACACAGTAAATACCTAACTGATACAATATCTGCAATTTATTCATTTTCATAATGTATAGATGATATCATAATAATACATAACCTTTAAACAATTATTAAAAAAATATCACAATTATGTATTGAATTACTTCAAAAGTTGTTTTATTTAAACAAAATTAATCATTCTTTTCGAAAATGCACTTAACTAATGATATGAATATTCTTGATGTTTTAATACAATTTTCTGGAGGTAAAGTCGGGCATTGCACTTTCGAAACTGAAAATTATTCTCAAAGCAAAGTTCTGGGTCTGAATTCGAATTTTCTATTTTACATTCCTATTTTGAAAAAGCGTGCTACACTCTTCATAAATTTAAATGAAAATGCGTGTAACTTGTAATGGAGTCATATAATAGATGTCTGTTCTTCTTTCATCCGATTTGAAAATTAAACATTCATAGATTGTCTGCATCTCTCTGAAAAGAGATGCTAAAGTAGGATGGATATTTATAATATTTTGTGTTTAAGTATATATGTGTTTGTGAAAACATATATTGAAAGCTATTGATAAATAATTGAACATATTCTCCTTTTCTGCATTTCTCATTCAATCCTAGACTACGAAATGTAAAAAATGAGTAAAACCCTTTTTTCCTATTCATGTCTACGCTTATGTCAGCTGAATATCATAGGTTCTTTCGATTTCACGCGTCATCTATGTGCCATATCAGAATAATTCACTCATTATTTTGTCGTATTAGTGCAGAACACTGCACTTATAGATATAGTACCGCACATATAGTCTATTATTAAAGAGGGCGCCAGCAGACGGACTGTTTTGTACGTCAAATTCACTATACTGTGTGAAAATTTTACGTTGAAGTGGGTTCCTCATCTAGAGTATATAAATCATCTTTGGCACAGTATAGTGAATTTGACGTACAAAACAGTCCCAGAACTTTGCTTTGAGAATAATTTTCAGTTTCGAAAGTGCAATGCCCGACTTTACCTCCAGAAAATTGTATTAAAACATCAAGAATATTCATATAATTAGTTGAGTGCATTTTCGAAAAGAATGATTAATTTTGTTTAATTAAAACAACTTTTGAAGTAATTCAATACATAATTGTGATATTTTTTTAATAATTGTTTAAAGGTGATGTATTATTATGATATCATCTATACATTATGAAAATGAATAAATTGCAGATATTGTATCAGTTAGGTATTTACTGTGTATTATATTAATGGCAAATGCAATTTCGACAACATTCTTGACAAGAAGTAATCGGTAAACCAATGTAACAAATATAAAGCGAAAGACGAAATATCTGGTAAAAAAAAGTCTATTCGATTCATAACAATTCCGAAACAAAACATCAATTCATTTATCCATGAATAAATCTGTACAGGGACGAAAATAGACAAATAATTTGACGCTATCATATTCTATGTTCGCACTCTCCTTTTTCTACCAGTCAGTGTCGCAAAGCATGCAATAGGTTGCATAGTGCGTACGATGTACAGAAAAACTAAGAAAAAATTGAATTTTTAACTCATTGCAAGGGGTTGAAGTTTTAATTTTTTGCAGAATTTATTGTCGAAGCCAACTGGCCATCATATTGAAAATGCAGATTGATTAGAGGAAATTGCAGTTTCCCAGCTATTTTAACAGAATTATAAAAAGTTTTGTAAGCATTCACCAGTTATCGGGATCGTCTGAATACGCTCATTTTTGGTATATGTGTGAGTTCCGCTATTTATAATGAGCAAAATTATAAATATGAGGAACATAGGGTTGAACTAAAACCTGATTAATACTAGTATTTTCATGAGTAGTAACCAACTGTGAAATTTCTAAAATTAGGTTCCAATTCCTCTAAGAGACTACAAATGAACACAAAGCTAGGAAAGTTCTTGGCATTTACTTGTGGTTTTAAATTCGTATTTATAATCTTAATCAATTATGTACATTATTCCATAAAAAAGATTTCAGATAAGTAACTATATTATATTCCACAATGGGATTATATCTTAGCAAATTTTTGGGCGGTTTCCATATTTGAACCCAAAATTTTGCTTTTGAAGAAGCATTTTCCATCTAGTTGAAATTCCTATTTGATATCAGTTTGGAATCCATTGGTTTCGAGTTCCAATGTTGGCAATTTCTATCATAGGAAAAATTTTACTGCGTCATCTTCCGAAGATAATGCTTCGGAATGATAACGGAGAAATTTATGAAATACAAACTTTCGAAAGAACGATACATGACTATAGGCATTATTGGAATGGTTTTTCATATGGAGTCATGATACCATCGTGAATTTCAGAAGTCGTTATGAAATATACTGTATATTTTAGGAATTGAAACTTAATCAACACTAAAATGAAACGTTATAAGAGGGTGAATTTCAAAAAAAATTGAGTTTTCGGAAGAGCGAAAATTCTCAAAACAGGTGAAATTTAGTGAAGAAATATTTCTGTACAACTATGATAGAAATGATGCCATCAAAGTTACTCTTTCACACTGTAATCAACTCATAAGAAGCTTTTCATGAAAAAGGAAATCAAAAAGAGAAAGAGTCCCGGAAAATTATGGATATTTTTGAATCTATTTAATAAGAAGCTATTGCGAAAACGTTACAGATTATTGAATTCGTCAAAAAATGTGATTAGTTCGGTAAATTCTGGTGGAAATGAGTTGATGAATAACATGTATGTCTGTCACTCTAGTCGAAGTTTTTACGATTTATTGAGAAAATTGGGTTTCAATAAGTCCACCCGCAATAATTTCTAATTTAATATTATCCAAACAACTCAGTACACTGTTACAAGTGAAGCTGAGAATTAATTTCTATTTTCGAATACAAGTTGAAAGCGTATAACGGCCGATGTTCAGCACGAAATGTCTAGCTGATTTCTGTCGGACGGTGGCCTCCCAAAGGAAACAGCGAAAAACCCCATTAAACTCGTCTGTGTCTCGAGAAGCCGTCAAAACAGAAGATGCTTGCCTTAAAATTAACTTCGCTCAGGGTACTGTTTATCAATTATGGGTTTTATTATCATTATTATTATTTGAATGAAGAAAAATTTGAAATATTTGTCTAAAATTTAGGTCAAAAAAACTGAAAATCTAATTATATTTATCGTTAATATGTATATAATATATCAGATTTATTATGATTACATAATTGAAAATTATGGCCAATAATTTTTTTTTGTGCTCGTAGAAATTCATTAAGTGGTAAAGTGTATCAAACTAATTTATGCAAATGATCAAGTTCATAACGAGAAATAAAATTGACAACAGACGTTTGTTTTATTATACACGTAGATATGTACACAAATATACTTCTATTAATAGATTTCAAAATTAATTGATAAACAAAAAATTAAATTGAAACGTTTATTGAGTTAGATATGAATATAAAAATAAGATGAAATATTTTAGGTAACATACATGAGATATTACATTTCAAAGGAAATTAAATTCCTCATTATATTATATATATATATATATATATATATATATATATATATATATATATATATATATATATATATATATATATATATATATATATATATATATATATATATATATATATATATATATATATATACTGTCACGCAATGAAAAACTTTCTGAAATGACTTCGAAATATTAAAATTTATTAAAAATATATAGAATCATATATATATATATATATATATATATATATATATATATATATATATATATATATATGCACAAAAGTGCATTGAAATTTTATAAAAACTTCTTTCCGCCTCTATTCAAACTTTTTGGCATCCGCTTCGCTTCAATGTGAAGTCTTGTCAATGAATTGTTCAACCGTAGGTGTGAAAACCTCCAGTTTACCGAATTACTGAAAAAAAAATGTTCCAATAAGTCCTGATTGAAACGATTCGTTAACAAATATTCCACGTTTTCACTTTCCTGTTTTATAGTCTCCCAAAGATACAAAATGCCTACCAATATTCCAATTGATTTAAATTTTGAAATAAGGGTTATCAGTATAGTTTTTATTTCACCTCCCGCCATATTTCCAGAAACGATGAAATAACTTAACGGAATTTTGTAATACGCATAAAGTCCTCGAATCATAAAAACAAGAACGTGATTTCCATAATTTTGTTGTCGACCGAATTCTCCATAATCTGAAACTAATCAATTTAGAATTGTAACTAATACTCCTCTTTATTCCGATTTCATCAAAAGTATAACACAGTTTTTTCTGCTTCGGTAGAACCGTCAAATTTCAAACGCACATGTTCGAAAGTAAACGCTATCAAGGATAACCCGTCTCTAATTTAATCGAATTGTACCAATTCGAGATTGCGCCTTTATGCGGGAGAGTGAATCCCTGACGAACTCGAAGGAAATTTTATATTCCGGGCTTCTATAAAAATTGTGGGAGCAAATTTTTTTTTCTTCTGAATACTCTGTATGCGGCTTATGTTCCGTTTGGAGATCTATGAACGTTTTGACACTTCGTAATCGTTGCTTCACTCTTTTATGTTCTTTCAGAATGATCTGGTCTTTGTTGGCGCGCCCGCGACGTAATCGACGATTATTTTGACGAAGGACATCAATACATTTCCTTAATTTATCGATTTGTTTTTGTTTCGCAGCTAATTTACGTTTGAATTGAAAAATTCCGCGGGAGGAACATAAAGAATCTAAGTTTGCCGTAGAGGAGAAATAGGTCGATAGTGGATTACCGTGTTCGTCAAAAAGTAGTTTTCCAGTCACTTCAGCCTCACAGGGGATACGTAATTATGTTTTTATTTTTATCAGAATTAGCGCCGAAATCCATAAAATCGAGTTGCAAAGTTGGTACTGCATGAGAGCGTAAATAACGTTTCGAATGATCAGTAAAACACGAATCCGCAAAGTGTATGCTACCAATTCTTTTGTACCGGATGTCTTTACGCGGAACAAATGAAATTAAATCCCGTCGATCGATTGCCCGAGGCCAATCACCTTGTCGTGAGTCCAACGGAAATCTGAAAAATGAAACATTTGAAACCCCCCAGGCGATATTTATTTTCACAATATTTCACTGAACACCTATACACGATTGCTTGGATGTTATTGGATTTTTTACCATCGACATTACTGGGAAAGCTCTTTCAGTAAATTCAGTAACAAAAATTTTCAATCGACAGCGACCCTATATAAAATAAACCTGCTCTAGGCAAAATCAAACAAATAGAAACAAACATTTACCCAAAAGTCAGACGAAATATTAATTCTCGTTTCAAACTTCTCAATGTACATCCCCCTTCTCAATGTACATCCTACCCATTGAAATATAGATGGAAAATCCAGAAGACACGATAATTTTATTGGTTCGATTCAGTTGCATATGAATGCTATGGTTTTCGCTAAACAAGGTTGCCAGATTGTGATCTATCCCTAACGAGTAAGAGAATACGGAACCAAAGAACATTAATTTATATTATTCATCGTAGATGATCCTACGATAATCGTAGGATTGCAGGATATATCCCGACTTCTATTTTTTCAGTTCCTATTCTAACAATACTTTGTTCTCCTTCTATTCCATTCTTGGTGAAATTGATTTTTTTCCAAATTGAGACAAAAACATGGAAAATTTAATAGAAATTATCTTGATTTAAAAAGAATTCAATAATCAATTATTTCATCACGTCTTGGAACTCAAATGGTTTTCTTCAAAATAATCCAGAGGGGGCTACCGATAACCTTGATGAAGAAAAGTCTCATTCAACCACCATTACTAAGACTTAAAGGTGATTGGATATTTCCACCAGCCATAAAGAATCTTGAGAGGAAATGAATGGTATATTCACGACTTGGACCGAAAGGTATATTCGATTATTATTTACTATGAACCCATATGTATTCGCCTACACTATAAGTGGTCGTATTCGTTGTAATCTTAAGTATAAAATCGTATGAAAGCTCCAATCTATTTTATTAATAAACGATATGATGAAACGTGCATTTTCAGGTACGTAACTTTGAAATCTTAATGGCTTCGAATTATTCACAAAATTTTCCATTTTCGTATTCCATATAATATGAAATTTGAAAGGAAACATATATCTACGTTGAAGATTGCACTTCACTGATTTTCTTCATCTATAAAATAATTGATATTTTCTATCCATAATCAATCTGACAACACTGTGTGTTTAGTCTGACGCCTCTGGCGGTGCCCGAAAGCAGGCACCAACAGCAAAGTTACGGACAACAATCATCGTTCGCCGGTCGCCGGGTTGGCCTGGTGACACTATAGATTGTAGAATGAAAACAAACACTAAAAACTCTCTGTTGTTCAAGTGGGCGAAATATTGGGCTTACCAAGATTCGCTTCAATACAGGGAATCATGGCCATAGTTTTTTAGGGTTAACCGTTTCGAAGGGTTGTTTTAATGAATAATTTTATGCATTTGAAGTAGTTTACAGTTCAAAAACTGAAATTATATCTTATGAGAACCTAGAAGATCACAACACTCTCGTAGGTATTTAATAAATATTTAGATGGAAAACTATTCATTGCATGTTACTTTTCCTATATCAAAATTGTTTTGTAGTTATTGTTTCCAATGCTATAAAAATTCCGATTTAGATTGTTGGTGGTACCTATCGACGATATAATCTCCCATCATCGCCAGCATATCTTTTCTCAAGTAAAAAATATCCCATCTTTAGAATGCTATGAAAAAGGTCCGAAAATCTTAATTCTTCAAAAACACTGGTTGCCTTTGGTTGCAGGCTCTGTAGCAATAAGTAAAGACATTCAAGTAATAGTTTTTCCCAGAAATCATATATTCTATGATGTTCTGGAGTTTGTCTACGAAGTTCGAATCAGTTTAGAATGTATTTTTAATAATGAACGCAATATAGAATTTAAGTTTTTCGAAGATATACAAGTGTTCTTTAAATATGTAACCATCAGGAGCTAATACTTTCAGTGAATTGAGGATAGAGAGTTCATATGAATATTGGTCTAGAAACTCTTCCATCAAAAATACGGGATATGTACTAAATTGTTATATATCGTGGAATGTGAAAAAAATTCGGCAATGATAAATGAATTCGCTACTTGTCTGAAGATAAACGAAAGCTCGAATTAGTTATAACGTAGAATAAACTTTTCCATCTTAAACAGTAATATTTTTTACGTAGTAATATTCGCAATCCTCATAATGAAACTATTTTGAATTTTTTAGAGTTGACTTCTAAAAAATGTATTGTTATAATTTTCTTAAAAAAGTCATATCTCTATTTCTGTAATAAGAATCTAACTATTCACTAATAGTAATCTCTTCT
Source organism: Cryptolaemus montrouzieri (assembly GCA_013387265.2). Taxonomy (NCBI): domain Eukaryota; kingdom Metazoa; phylum Arthropoda; class Insecta; order Coleoptera; family Coccinellidae; genus Cryptolaemus; species Cryptolaemus montrouzieri. Next base: position 58,192,789 of record JABFTP020000185.1, read on the forward strand.
ATCCACTGTATAAGAAAAAGTACGCCCATGGATTATCATTCTAAGATAACTTTGAAATTTTTAGCAGCCATCTGATAGTAGTAGCTGAAAATAAAAAATTATAGTATTCTGTTTTATCAAGAGCCATCTATGGACCATCTATGAACCTCATCTCAATCTTTCAATCCTGACCTATCCTAACCAGCCAGGATCGCGATTCTGGCTGGCGACATAGACCAAGTATAAAAGAAGACAAAGCACCCCATAGAATAAAATGAAGCTTTTCGCCAGCCAGAATCGCGATCCTGGCTGGTTAGGATAGGTCAGATTGAAAGATTGAGATGAGGTTCATAGATGGTCCATAGATGGCTCTTAATAAAACAGAATACTATAATTTTTTATTTTCAGTTACTACTATCAGATGGCTGCTAAAAATCTCGAAGTTATCTTAGAATGATGATCCATGGGCGTACTTTTTCTTATACAGTGGATAGAAGAAATTATGATTAGTGAATAGTTAGATTTTTATTACAGAAATAGAAATATGACTTTTTAAGAAAATTATAACAATACTTTTTCAGAAGTCAACTGTAAAAATTCAAAATAGTTCCATTATGAGGATTGCGAATATTACTACGTAAAAAATATCACTGTTTAAGATGGAAAAGTTTATTCAACGTTATAACTAATTCGAGCTTTTGCTTATCATCAGACAAGTAGCGACTTCATTCATCATTGCGTAATTTTTCACATTCCACGAACTATATTTTTTAATACATATCCCGTATTTTTGATGAAAGAGTTTCTGGACCAATATTCATATGAACTCTCTATCCTCAATTCACTGAAAGTATTAGTTCCTGATGTTTGGCTACATATTTAAAGAACACTTGTAAATCTTCGAAAAATTTAAATTCTATATTGCGTTCATTATTAAAAATACATTCTGAAATGATTCGAACTTCGTAAACAAACTCCAGAACTTCATAGAATATATGATTTATGGGAAATACTATTACTTGAATGTCTTTTCTTATAGCTACAGAGCCTGCAAACAGAGTCTCCGCAACCATATGTGCAATGCACACGGCGCCAAAACCGAGGGTCCAAAAAATATTAATATAAAAGTTGAGAAATTAAATAGGATTTGGTATAAATACACACGAAATTTTATTAGTATATCATCCACTTACTGCCGATTCCTATGTTGCGAGAACATATCCGGCGGCAGTTTCTTGTTTTTCCTGTTCAGACATGAATAACGCCTGGAGCGCTATAAAGCCATGTATCACCACAGGCGTTTTTAAATCAGTTAGTTCAATGGACCGTGCAACAAATGAATAAAAACAAGTAATCCTATTAATTTCTACATATAGAGTTATTTTATTTTGTCAAGTGGGGTGTTGTGTTGTGTAATATTTTGTTTACTACTTTTTTTAAATTAAGTGCCGAATACCTGCTCACTGCAATTTCAACGGCTTGATTTTGTATAAAATGGTAAGTGTTTCCTACTTTATACTAGCAACATTAACCCTTTATAGGATACTGGTTATAATTAATTTTTTTAGCCAAATATCTTTTATCAATTGAAATGTCATATACGAGTTTAAGAAAGTAACTGGTATTATCCATAACTCGCTTAGTTTTTATGCTATTGATCTTTTTAAAAAACCATTTTGTAGGGTTTTTTAAGGGCTATAAGATCAAATTAGTTTAATATCTCTTTTGCCTTTATTTTTGAAAGGATTTAAGCTGAAAGCGCTCGAACAAATTTCTTTTCACTCAAATATGCAAACTTTAATCGGCCATATCTTACTTAATAATAATCTGGGTTACAAAATATTGGCTACTTAGTTAACTTTTTAAGAATATTTCCTACCCTACCCACGTGGTGCTTATCATTGTGGTTCCTTTAGCAGTTAATTCCTAATTCCATGAGTACTAATTATTACCTGCTGCAAGTGACACTTTCGATGAAGGCTGTAATGAGGCTAGTATCGATATAATTCCATCCGACCCCGGTTTGTGGCCCAAAAGAATCACCAATGAGATGGCTAGAATATTGGTTAAACGTGGTCCGCTCTTCATAGACATCAGTTTTAGCTTTCCTATTAATAAAGATAAGAGAAAGTTTTCGTGCAAATACTTTGAAAGAAATCTAGCAAATGAAGAAAAAGTCGAAAGGGCTTGACTTATTTACTCTATTTCTAAAGATTCCTTGTTTTGTTTTTGTTCTAAGTTGTTTTGTAAATGTAAAACTCCTAACGCTTTTTGTGATACAAATGGAGTATCTGATTGGCAACACTTGTCTTATTAAACTAATTAAGAGACACGAAACGTCAATTTTACACAACAGTTATATAAAGACTTGGGTAAATTTAAAAAAAATGTTGGAGACATCTATGACTGTTAATGCTCATCATCTGCGGATTTCAGAAACAAAAAAAAAATATTGGCGAGACGTGTTGGAAAGAATTATTGCGATTGTTAAGTATTTATCTACACAATGCTTGGCATTTCAAGATTCTTCTCAATTGCTTTTCGAACATGATAATGGAAATTTTCTAAAAGCTGTTGAGATGATTGCCTCTTTTGATTCAGTGATGAGACAGCAGGTTAGCCGAGTGCATAACTCCCAAAAAAAATCTGTTAAAATGACTCATTATTTAGGCGTGCAAATGCAGAATGAAATATATTATATAATTTCCTTCGTGTTCGTCAGGGATTCACTCTCCCGCATAAAAGCACAATCTCGAAATGGTTCAATTCGATCAAATTAGAGACGGGTTTTCTTGATAGCGTTTTCGAACATTTGCGTTTGAAATTTGACGGTTCTACCGAAGCAGAAAGAAACTGCGTCATACTTTTTGATGAAATCGGAATAAAGAGAAGTATTAGTTACAATTCTGAATTCGATTACATCGAGGGAGTTTCAGATTATGGAGAATTTGCTCGACAACAAAATCTCGGAAATCACGTTCTTGTTTTTATGATTCGAGGACTTTATGCTTATTACAAAATTCCGTTAGGTTATTTCGTCGTTTCTGGAAATATGGCGGGAGGTGAAATAAAAACCATACTGATAACCCTTATTTCAAAATTGAAATCAATTGGAATATTGGTAAGGGCTATCACTTGTGATCAGGGAACGAATAACAGAAAAGCTTATCGTGATATAGGGGTTACCGTGGAACATCCTATTGTTAATATCGACGGCCAAGATATTATTTTTCTTTACGATGTTCCTCATTTAATAAAATCGCTTCGTAACCAATTTGTGGCTCACGGTAAAATAGATGCCGGTGGTAATACAGCGTCATGGTCAGACATAGAGGAGACGTACATAATAGACTCTAAATTAGTTAATGCTCGTTCAATGTGTAAAATAACAGATGCTCATATACGCCCAAAACCATTTGAGAGAATGAAAGTGTCTCTAGCAACCCAAATTTTCAGTAACTCTGTATCCGCAGCCATTTTAACGGCGTTTAACACTAAACAACTCGAATCCGATACCTCAGTCTATACTTCAGAATTTCTGAAGACGGTTAATAACTTGTTCGATTATTTGAATGTGAAGAAAAAGGAATTTATGCTCTTTCGCGAAAAATTATCACCCGAGAATATTTTAAGGCAATTTATTGATTATGTTCGTACTTGGGAAATTACCGGTTCTACTCGTGCGCGCCCACCTTGCTTTTTGGGCTTTGAACAAACGTTGATAGGCATTTTGTATCTTTGGGAGTCTATAAAACAGGAAAGTGAAAACGTGGAATATTTGTTAACGAATCGTTTCAATCAGGACCCATTGGAAAACTTTTTTTCAGTCATTCGGCAAGCTGGAGGTTTCACCCGAAATCCTACGGTTAAACAATTCCGCGAAAATTATCAGAAAATTTTTCTCTCGGGTTTGGTGTCTACTTCAGACTCCACTAATTGCGAATCTGATAACGACTCGATGGTAGAATTTAAGAAATCTGACTGCATTTTATCTGATTCTTCTACGACATCTGTAACTGCCGACATCCCAGTGCACTCGGATGCAATGGTTCAAAATTGTAACGACGACCTTGAGGATGATAATGAAGACGGTAGGGATGAAGAAGTTTCTGAAGATGTCTTAAAATTTTTTTAATGATTCTGACATAGACTCTCAAGATGAAGGCGTCGATAATGAGCAAATAAATTCATCACTTCTCTGGCACATAATTTTATATCATGGAGATTATTGCCTACCATTAGGAAAACACGGTGAACAAAACAAAGCTCAAACTGTTAAAGTTTCTCTAGAACCAGCGGGCAATTCAAATTCATCATTGGCAGAATGTTCAACATCCTACTTCGCAGGTTATATCCTTCATAGATTAGACAAAAGATTCAATTGCCAAATTTGTCGTTCCTTATTTTGGAAGTCAAATAGCAATTTTGAATCTAACAAAGAGTTTTGGTTTTCTTCAGAGCCTATAGAACGAAGGAAAACGAAGAATTGGGTAATTTAGTTCCTGCTAATGATAAATTCGTTTCAGCCGCGGCCGAGATTCTTTCATCATTTATAGAAATTTATTCAAAAGACTTCCATATCAAAAATATTTTATCTTCTATGATTATTTTAGCTAATAGAAAAATTACATCAATCTATCCAGAATGGTGTTTTGTTGATGATTGTTTGCCTCACAGACAGTTCATTGTCAAAACTTTATTGATTACAAGACTTCACAACGAAGTGAAGCGGGTGTCAAAAATTTAAATAGAGGCGGAAAGAAGTTTTATAAAATTCCAATGGGGTTTCTTTCTTTTGTTTCACTTTTATTTTTTTTATTTATTTTTATATTTATTTTTTTTCTATTCCTGATTCTCATTAGATACTAGATGTTTTAATAAATTTCCATCGAAGTCATTTCAGAAAGTTCTTCATTGCGTGACTAATCAAGATTCCGGGAATTTTTTCATCCTTTGTTTCATTGGTCCAACATATTTTACTGAGTACTGGTACATGTTTGTTTGGATTCGCGAAATTCAATACTCTATATATACGTATATTCATTAGGCAGCCATTAGACCCAATTTTTTGACAAATACCCTCTAGTACATTTAGTTATTCTTTTTAGAAAACCCATTTATTTCTTTTGTGCAGAATAGATTTTTTTTTCAATTTTTCTACTATATTTGCTAACCATTTTGCGACTGGTTTTCACATCATGCGAACATCCTTCATTTGAATTCTTCTTATTCTATATACACTCACACCATACGTTTCATCAGACACACCATTCATATTTTATCACTTTCACTTCACGTATTACTCAATATACGCACAACATACACTTACAATTGCATACCAACATTCGACATTTTCACATGAATATTTTCCATGTTCGTATCACATTCCTAAACTTTGTCACAAACCATGACTCTTACCTTCCATATAATTTTTTTTTTCGAACCCATTTCCTGTCCAATTAACCCCTCCTCAACCATGGGAGGAGCTGTTAAACCTCTACATGGCGCGTCTCCAGTTGGCGGATAGGAGAGTGTTTTTTATAGGTAAAAGAATTGTTGATAAAGTTCATAATTATAGTATTGATATTTGATTTTAGCAAGTTATCAGCTTTACCTATAGAGAACAGGAGGAATATTATACCTCCCGCGGACCAAACAGACATGAAACACCACCAATACATGCAGACTTCTTTTGTATATTTGTTATTTCGTTCAGATTGGAAAAATTTTCAACCTTTTTACTTTATATAGCAAAATTTTGAAAGATTATCAATAATAATTAGAGATTTAAAAAAACCCTTTGTAGCAGTGAGTGCAATGTTGTTAGAGCTCAATGTCAGATTACCTTTTTTGTTTGATATGTATTTGTTCCAGCCTTATATCTAAACCACGAGATTGAAAGACTTGTATGCGATGAATCATTTGTTTATTTCTATGGATGGTTTTGAAATGGTTCCATTCGCGACCACATTCTCTAAATACACTACCCTTCACAACGAAGGATATAGGTTAACATCTTAACAGCATTACTACGCTTAAGATAATCAAATCTTTGAAACAAACATAACCCTCTGTGATGATTTTGTTCAAGTACGTAGAGAACAAACAGCGTAGATGCTGGAATGTTTACTTCTTGGAATCAAGACACGAAAAGTATTTTTAATGTTTCGTTTTGTAATCGACTCAACATTTCGTGACAGCAACAACATTTTCATCTCTCCGCGTATATTGCCGAATTTTCCGTAGACGCAACGAGTTTTCGAATATAAATTTAGTACTGACGTGCACGTTGAAAGTTCGTTTTCGAAATGTGAACTGACTTATTAATTTCGATATTTCGAAAAATTTGTAATTGGGACAATACGAATAATCGGTTGAATTACGATTCAAGTTGTGATTTGATTAGTATATTTTCACAAGAAAAGCATTGGTGTTTACCACAAATGTTTGTTATTCAAATAAATACACTAATTCGAGAAATCACAAAATCAAATAGCAACAAAATAATTACTGCAATGAATGTCAATTTTGCAGTCTCCTGAATAGATCAGAAGCTTGTTGCAATTCTACACGACTGTCAGCTTTGAATAGAAAATGTTTTAGATTCACAAATATGTTTTGTAATCTAATCTACAAACAACTTTGGATGAGATTACAATAAAATATTGTTTTGTTACAATCTATTTCTTTAAAGCTACTGATGAAACAATATGCAAGAGAACATAATTTTGCAAATTACGGGTATCGAAAAACTGGACACCTGATTTGTTGCTATCACTCAATTTCCATGTTCAACCCGGTATATTATTCAATTCTTTGAATCAGTAGGAAATTTCATACATATATTATGTGATTATGTACAACATCTTATACCTATCTTCAATAAATCATTTTCAAAATATTTAGTGTTTTCTTGATTTATCGCAACAATCGATATCAAAGAAGTAAAATTATATACATATAATAAGGAAGTTGTATATACATATATAATTGATTTCAAAAATATAAGATTTATAGATGTTTAGATGGTGAATTTCATTTCTTATGAAATGTAATATCTCATATATGTTAACTGAAATATTTCATCTTATTTTATATTCATATCTAACTCTATAAACGTTTTAATTTAATTTTTTTATCAATCGACATTTGAAATTTGAAATTTCATCTATTGATAGAAGTATATTTATGTAGATACCTACGTGTATAATAAAACAAACGTCTGTTGTCAATTTTTATTTTTCGTTATGAACTTGATCATTTTCATAAATTAATTTGATACATATTACCATTTAATGAATTTCTACAAGCACAAAAAATCAATAATTATTGGCCAAAATTTTCAATTATATAATCACAATAATTCTGATATATTATAAACATATTAATAATAAATATATTTAGATTTTCAGTTTTTTTCGACCTAAATTTGAAGAAAATTATTTCAAATTTTTATCATTCAAATAATAATAATGATAATAAAACCGGAATTGATAAACAGTATCCTGAGCGAAGTTAATTTTAAGGCAATGCATCTTTTGTTTTGACGGCTTCTCGAGACACAGGTCGAGTTTACTGGAGTTATTTCGCAGTTTCCTTTGAGAGACCACCGTCCGACAGAAATCAGCTAGACATTTCGTGCTGAACATCGGCCATAATATGCTTTCAACTTGTATTCGAAAATAGAAATTAATTCTCAGCTTCGCTCGTAACAATGAAGTGTGTTGTTTATGCAATATTTAGTTAGAAATTATTGCGGGTGGACCTATTGAAACCCAATTTTCTCAATAAATCGTAAAAACTTCGACTAGAGTGACAGAAATCCACGTTATTCATCAACTCATTTCCACCAGAATTTATCGAACTAATCACATTTTTTGACGAATTCAATAATCTGTAACGTTTTCTCAATAGCTTCTTATTATTAAATAGATTCAAAAATATCCATAATTTTCCGTGACTCTTTCTCTTTTTGATTTCCTTTTTCATGAAAAGCTTCTTATGAGTTAGTTACAGTGTGAAAGAGTAACTTTGATGGCATCATTTCTTTCATAGTTGTACAGAAATATTTCTTCACCAAATTTCACCTGTTTTGAGAATTTTCGCTCTTCCGAAAACTCAAATTTTTTTGAAATTCACCCTCTTATAACGTTTCATTTTACTGTTGATTAAGTTTCAATTTCTAAAATATACAGTATATTTCATAACGATTTCTGAAATTCACGATGGTATTATGACTCCATATGAAGAATCATTCCAATAATGCCTATAGTCATGCATCGTTCTTTCGAAAGTTTGTATTTCATAAATTTCTCCGTTATCATTCCGAATCATCATTATCTTCGGAAGATGACGCAGTAAAATTTTTCCTATGATAGAAATTGCCAACATTGGAACTCGAAACCAATCGATTCCAAACTGATATCAAATAGGAATTTCAACTAGATGGAAAATGCTTCTTCAAAAGCAAAATTTTGGGTTCAAATATGGAAACCGCCCATTGAGGAATATAATATAGTTACTTATCCGAAATCTTTTTCATGGAATAATGTAAATAATTGATTAAGATTGTAAATACGAATTTAAAACCACAAATGAATGCCAAGAACTTCAGTTGCAGGAAATTTTCAACCCTACACATTATCGCCATTCCTAGCTTTGTGTTCATTTGTAGTCTCTTAGAGGAATTGGAACCTAATTTTAGAAATTTCACAGTTGGTTACTACTCATGAAAATACTAGTATTAATCAGTTTTCACTTCAACCCTATGTTCCTTATATTCATAATTTTGCTCATTATAAATAGCGGAACGCACACATATACCAAAATGAACGTATTCAGACGATCCTGATAACTGGTGAATGCTTACAAAACTTTTAATAATTCTGTTAAAATAGCTGGGAAACTGCAATTTCCTAATAATCAATCTGTATTTTCAATATGATGGCCAGTTGGCTTCGACAATAAATTCTGCAAAAAATTAAAACTTCAACCCCTTGCAATGAGTTGAAAATTCAATTTTTTCTTAGTTTTTTGTACATCGTACGCACTATGCAACCTATTGCATGCTTTGCGACACTGACTGGTAGAAAATGGAGAGTGCGAACATAGAACATGATAGCGTCAAATTGTTTATCTATTTTCGTCTCTGTACAGATTTATTTATGGATAAAAATGAATTGATGTTTTGTTTCGGAATTGTTATGAATCGAATAGACTTTTTTTACCAGATATTTCGTCTTTCGCTTTATATTCGTTACATTGGTTTACCGATTACTTCTTGTCAAGAATGTTGTCGAAATTGCATTTGCCATTAATATAATGCACAGTAAATACCTAACTGATACAATATCTGCAATTTATTCATTTTCATAATGTATAGATGATATCATAATAATAAATCACCTTTAAACAATTATTTAAAAAAATCACAATTATGTATTGAATTACTTCAAAAGTTGTTTTATTTAAACAAAATTAATCATTCTTTTCGAAAATGCACTCAACTAATGATATAAATATTCTTGATGTTTTAATACAATTATCTGGAGGTAAAGTCGGGCATTGCACTTTCGAAACTGAAAATTATTCTCAAAGCAAAGTTCTGGGTCTGAATTCGAATTTTCTATTTTACATTCCTATTTTGAAAAAGCGTGCTACACTCTTCATAAATTTAAATTAAAATGCGTGTAACTTGTAATGGAGTCATATAATAGATGTCTGTTCTTCTTTCCTCCGATTTGAAAATTAAACATTCATAGATTGTCTGCATCTCTCTGAAAAGAGATGCTAAAGTAGGATGGATATTTATAATATTTTATGTTTGAGTATATATGGGTTTGTGAAAACATATATTGAAAGCTATCGATAAATAATTGAACATATTCTCCTTTTCTGCATTTCTCATTCAATCCTAGACTACGAAATGTAAAAAATGAGTAAAACCCTTTTTTCCTATTCATGTCTACGCTCATGTCAGCTGAATATCATAGGTTCTTTCGATTTCACGCGTCATCTATGTGCCATATCAGAATAATTCACTCATTATTTGTCGTATTAAGGCAGTACACTGCACTTATAGATATAGTACCGCACATATAGTCTATTATTAAAGAGGGCGCCAGCAGACGGACTGTTTTGTACGTCAAATTCACTATATTGTGTGAAAATTTTACGTTGAACTGGGTTCCTCATCTAGAGTATATAAATCATCTTTGCTGGCGAATAAGCTTCATTTTATTCTATGGGGTGCTTTGTCACTCTACTATACTTGGTCTATGACTCTGTCGATCAAACTTCAATAGCCGCTAAACAAATTGTCAAATGTCAGTCAATGTCAAACTTTTCAGTTTCCCGCTAAACCCTTTTATTTTTGCGTTTGTGCTTCCAAAATCATTTTCTTTTCAGGTGTTGCCGTTGCTAGTGTCTTGGACTCAAGTTTTAGAAATTCCCTTGTATTTTCCATTACGGTCCTTAAACCAGGATCCTTTAGAAAATTTATTTTGTATTATTAGACAGCATGGTGTAGGGAACACAAACCCTACTTGTCACCAGTTTATTGCTGCTTTAAAAACATAAATGGCTTAACATCGCCTATAATTAATGGAAATCGTTAAAGAGATGACCGTGAGAATTTGAATGTTTTGTTTTTTTTTTCTTGCAGACTAAGTCACAGAACATACTGATTCAGAGGATTCAGAACCTTCTGTTCATGAAGAATATAATGAGATCTTTGGAAATGTACCAACTCCTATAACTGACAATTACGCTTCCTATTATTGGCAGGATACCTTTTGTGAAAAATTGCAGTCCCAGAATGTCAAGTATGTAACAAAGAACTTTTTTGCGAAGTGCCTCAACAACAGCACATCTTTATTACATTCAAGGAATTTTGTGATAATAAGTCTAAGTTATTGTACCCTTCAGTAAAAGTTTCTCAAATCTTCGAAGACATTCACAACAAACTTACTCTTTCCTGAATAATCAGGGGCATCAAGAAAATCTTGCTTTGAGATTCAAAGATATTTACAAATCTCATTTTTCTCAATTCGATTGTTGTCAATTACATTCGGTGAATGATGAAATTTTTGAAAGGGCTACTAGTCTTCTAATTTTTAAATTCATTAAGGATAAAAATAAGGAATCGGTTACTTCTGGGACTGAAAACAAATCCAAAAGGTTCAGAAACAAGTAGGACAGCAATCTTTGATGGGTTCAATTATAGGTGTTTATTGTGATTTTAAAGAGCGGGTTATTTACACCCTACTACGTGTGTGTTATTTATTTACCATCGATCTTATACTGTCGGTGGTACTATACATGTTGTTTTGTCTGGGCTTTTATATCCTTTTATAATTTACAAACATGTTTTCTAGTCTGTGATATTATTAATTTTCCTGCGTGCACTTTTTACACTCATGGGGAAAGAAATTGATCTGTGACCAAATAATTGAATTTTTTGGGTCCTTTACACCCTACATTCCCTTTGTTATCTATAATTCATGTTTATTTTGTGATATACACATTGTTATTATTCATTCAATTTTTTTACTCAGATTATATATTGTTGTTTTTTTGTTACTTTGGGCTTTTTACACCCTGCTTACACTTAAGTTTCTGCATGCGGAACCTTATTTATATATTTGGTTTATATTTCTACTATGAACCTATCAATTGAACCCATCAGGAATATTAATGCAACCCTAGTTTCCAAGATTAGTAATGAAATTGCCTATTTTTACCATATTCAACAATTTTCAGTGATCTTAAATTCATTTAAATAAAAACTTCTTGAGACAGTTATTACTGCGTTTTTTTTTATTTTCAGAAGCTGTATGGGGTAACTGCCATGAAGATGGCAGTGAAGGCAGGTTACCGCCAACGGGGGACCAATGGTAGCAATGGAGGAACAATATTATGGCCGACAACAATATTTCAGAATTTCTTTTTATTTTGAATGTTAAAATGTACCTGTTTTCTGTGATATGTGATTTATATTTTTGATTTACAATTGTTGAGAATTTATTTTATTTTTGAAAATGTTTTCTGTATATATGGTTCTAATTATCAATATTTTCTCAATTTTTGAACAGTCTTATTGAGGCAGAAATACCCTGCATCGATTAGACTAGTTCATATACCCCATTTCAGTGAAGTTAAATTCGATCGTGGAAAATCTAGAATTCAAATAAGGCGCCTTTCGGTTTAGTTTCCCATAATGGCACGCGTAGAGGTAGTTTCTATGCAGAGACGGCCATATTGTTTCCTATGTCGAAGCACTGAGTTTATATTTCTCATTAGGGTCTGTTCTGTGCACTAAGGTCACTAACTAATGGAATAAAATATCCATAATTCAAATATATTGAATTATTACCTATTTGCCATAATCCTTGTTTTGTGCACACTCTAATTTACAGTCATCTGTCAAAAATCATCAGCTGACTTCTTGAAATGGCAGCTCTTTACTGGTAAGTCTTTACTCATGTTATCGACCTTAATTCATACGAATCGTGAATGATGATTGCTGAGGAAATTTGAGAAATCACTTGGGACCATCCAAAGTAGATGTTTTTCAGAAAACTAATTAACAATTTAATTTGCGGTAATCCTGTCTTGTGAATGGTGACCACTTCTGCGCTCCCGTAACGAGTCAGTCAGCTGTTTGCCGAATGCATTTGAATTTTATACAGTGTTGTCACTTGTTACTAACAAAATAATATTTGGACGCACTGGTTCGTCAGTAAGCGAACACAATAATCGAACTCTAGTAGACCGTTTTTCTTTTCTAGTTTCTAGTCAATAAATGAGAAACTACTTCTCTTATGTCATATTGTTAATACCATAAATAACAAAGTTTACGGGATAAATTATTAAATATATGTGGAGAAAAGAGACAAATCCACAGTATTTCATTAGATCTCACTAGTAGTTTATCAATCAAAATCAGCTCTTTCAATTTGTTAATGAATGTGGGGAATGGAGTTTTTCTTCTCAAAATGGTAATTATACGGTATAGTGTCCATAGTCATAATTCACTGAAAAAAAAATGTTTACTTACGAATTTTGAGGCCCAGAATCCAAATCTGAAATCGTTTTGGCCCGGAAGGCTATCGTTCAAAAAAAAAACATTTTTGTTATACGATGTACGGCTCGAAACATTGCATGAAAGAGACAGGAATTCTCACTATCTCTCTCGTGCATAACTGAGACCGAAATTCAAATGGGAATATTTCTAAACCTAACCTAACTAACCTAATTTTACCTTTAACCTAACCTATTCAATTCAAAATTATAAATTTAAATTAGGTTTGAGTTTCGGTTAGGTTAGATAGGTTTGGTTTGAAGAGATCTCCATTTGAATATCCCTCTCTGTTAAGACGGGAGATGGCGAGTCCTATTGTCAGGATCATGTCACGTAGGTCTGATTTGAATACCGTTATATTGCCAAGTTATTACTTTATATGGTAACAACATCTTCTGTGTTTTCTATTTTTAGAATAACTTCCGGGTGAAAACGTTAATTGATCAAATATTGAATCTAGAACATTTTTGGGAAAGTATGGACAACTAAATTATATTATATTATTTTGTAATAAAAATTGTAAGTGAAATTTCTTATTCTGTAAAATTGTTGTCGTATACCTACTAGAAATGAATAATCATGCTCTATTCCTCAATTCTAATTTGTTAGAAATATAGATAACGAAATGACGCTTATGATTCTAATGGCAAGATGAGAATAATTCTGATCGAATAAGAATATGTTACGAATCTGACAACACTGTATAAAATTCAAATGCATTCGGCAAACAGCTGACTGACTCGTTACGAGTGCGCAGAAGTAGTCACCATTAAAGACAGGATTACTTAATTTGCGATACATCAGAAAAAATCTAGTATACTGTCTCTACATTGCAATCAAAACAAACATTCAATGTTAATAACATTGAATACAAGGAAATATTTCCGCTAAACAGTGATTTGTAATCTATTGGAAAATTTTAGATGAACTAATTAGTGAACTTTAAGGAACCTACATAACATTTGTGTTACTTTAAAAACTATATTCAATCCCCTCAATTTTCTTACAAAACAGTATTAAAAAACATTCAATCGTCTCAATTTTCTTGCAGAAACATTATTAATGTTGATTATTGATATTTTCTACTCTACTTGAAGTTGTATAATAAAATTATTTCAAGCTCTTCCATATTTTCGAATTCAGATATTTTTTTTCAGGAAAGTCCAGAGAAAAAATTCTGCACTTAAAAAGACGCCAATTTTAGCTCAGACTCAGGATCATCCTCTGAAAAATTCTATTGTGAGTGTTTAAAATGCATTGAAATTTTAACTTCCTATGAAAATTTCACAAATGCTTCTCATATATTTCTTATAGGTCACAGAACGAAAACCAAGAAAGATATCCAATTTGCAAGCCTATAATGAATCACTTGAATGTTCGGCAAGTGGTGCTCTAGAATCATCTGATGATCATGAGGAAGTGTTAGATCCTTTAACAGAGTTGGCTATACAAGAGATGGATACCCTTTCAAGAATCCAAATAGGAGTGAGTTGTACATTCAGATATTTATTGATGTCTTTATATTCATATTTCAGGATGTTGGACTAAAAGCTCAAACTTTAGACGAAGTAGATTCGACTTCAATACAAGTTTGGAATAATAAGAAGGCTTTAATCCTAAATAAGTACACAACAGTAAATAAAATATCTATTGTTTCAAGTTATTTACCAGAGGATGACAAAAGTTAGTATCAATTGAAACGAGGCAATCAGCAATTTTCCGAATTATACTGGGTGATTCACCAGTGGCACGGTGGTCTGTAGCTCGTACACTCTTGAAGATTTCATTTTTGTTCAAACGGTATTGTATTTAGAAAGTACTTCAGCAATTTATTTTGCAGTAAACGCGGTGTCCCAATTATCAAAAAATCTTGGGTGGTTTTTTCAGATTGGAAGACCACTTTTTTATTTAAGATTCAGGAGCGACCTAAACTCTGCTATAATGTCTATAAGTAATAAGTTTTTTTGGTGAGTAGTTTCGTCAGAATAGGCTCTCACATCATCGCATGCTCCTTTGGCCAGAGAGGATGAATACTTTTCTCCTTTCATTTTCTTATTGCCCAAGGATAGCTTTATTGATGAATTGAAATAGATTATCCTCATTTTATACAGGAGTGACTCAAAAAAATTATTGAGTATTGTAATTTCAAAAATATCATTCTTGATTTTTTCAAATGGAACATCCTGTATTTTATTATTCATGTCAACACATAAAATATTGTGCTATATTTTTGCAGAAGTAACCTTTCTTTATCTTCGATCATTTTGAAATATTTGATTATTTGTAAAATTTTTGATGAAGACTACAAACCGTATCAAACTCATCAACATGCATCATTATTTGCACAGAAGTTTTTTTTTCTATAATGGTAATTCTTTTAACAAATGATAAAATCAAGATGATTAAAACGTAAATCAAGGTATGTGTTGAGTTTTTTTTATTTGTGCCTTCTGTCAGGTGTCCGGACATATCATATTCTGCATTTTACATGGTGAACTTATCAGTGTTTCGTTATTAAACATTGTTAAAGTGAGGTTTGAACCCAATTTTCTCAATTGTCTGCCATGAAGTTCTCCAAAGAAGAAATGGTTGATATGATTTTTATTCTGGGTGTGTGTGATAAAAATTCTTTGTTGGCAAGTAGAGTTTATGCACAAAGGTTTCCTGATAAGAGACATCCTGATGCTAGATGCTTTGAAAAACTTCTAATTAGATTTATCGAAACGGGTAATATCGCTTACAAAAAACATGAAAAACCAAAAACTGCAACAGCTGAAGACAACCAGTTATCAGTTTTGTTGACAGTGACAGAGGAACCATATAAAAGCAAAAGAGAGATTTCACAGTTAACAGATATAACTCAAACTTCCGTCCAGAGAATTTTTAAAGTGAATAAATTTAATGCATATCATGTACAGATGAACCAGGAACTGAACAATCAAGACTATGAAAATCGAATCAATTTTTGCAATTGGGCAAGTGACAAAGTAGCAGAAAAAGCAAATATGTTTAGCAGAGTTCTTTTCTTGGACGAGGCAACTTTCCACAAGAATGGGCTTGTTAACAGGCACAACTTTCATTTTTATGCCACGGAAAATCCACACCTCATGAGACAAATAGATCACCAGCATCATTGGTCCTTGAATGTATGGGCCGCTACAGTAGATGGATATCTAATTGGGCCGCACTTTTTCGATGGACACCTCACTAGTGAAATGTATTTAGAATTTCTGCAAAATCATATACCAATGTTACTTGCCGATGTACCAGAGCATATAAGACAAGATTTGTGGTTTCAACAGGATGGATCACCGGCACATTTCTCACATCAGGTTAGGGAGCATTTGAATCATGTATTTCCAAACAAATGGATAGGACTTGGTGGTCCTGTTAGATGACCAGCTAGGTCTCCGGACCTTACAAGTCTAGATTTTTTCTTGTGGGGTTATATTAAGGGCATCGTTTACCAGATTCCTTCTACAACACAGTTGGATATGAGACAGAGAATAGTCGCCGCCTTTCAGTCAGTTAATCCGCTAATGTTGTCGAGAGTTCAACGGTCTTTCCTCAGAAGGATTGAGTTGTGTCTACAAAGAAACGGGCAACATTTCGAACATTTATTGAAATAGTTCAACACCTTGCAGATCATCTCACCAAAAACCAATCTTTTACGTATTTCATACACGACTACCTTAAAATATCTCCATTTCCTTGATCAAGTATAATGATATGTACTAATAAACTCTTCTTTTGCAACCTCTGATTTTATTATTTTGGTTTATTTTTTTTATTTCGAAAATGGTCGAAAATAAAGATAAGGTTACTTCTGCAAAAATATGGCACAATATTTTATGCGTTGACATGAATAATAAAGTACAGGATATTCCATTTGAAAAAACAAGATATGATATTTTTAAAATTACAATATTCAATAATTTTTTTGAGTCACTCCTGTATAAAATGAGGATAATCTATTTCAATTCATCAGTAAAGCTATCCTTGGGCAATAAGAAAACGAAAGGAGAAAAGTATTCATCCTCTCTGGCCAAAGGAGCATGCGATGATGTTGAGAGCCTATTCTGACGAAACTACTCACCAAAAAAACTTATTACTTATAGACATTATAGCAGAGTTTAGGTCGCTCCTGAATCTTGAACAAAAAAGTGGTCTTCCAATCTGAAAAAACCACCCAAGATTTTTCTATAGAAAATTGGGACACCGTTTACTGCAAAATAAATTGCTGAAGTAGATTCTTACTTTCTAATACAATACCGTTTGAACAAAAATGAAATCTTCAAGAGTGTACGAGCTACAGAGCACCGCGCCACTGGTGAATCACCCATTATATATAAAATGAATGGGCGTGGCGTTAGTGTCATTTGATTTTTCCTTCTGCAGTGGTTAGTCAGCGCAAAAATTTCTCTTTATCCTTTTATGATGACGATTTTTGAGCACCCAAAACGAGGCAATCGGCAATTTGCCGAATATATATATATATATATATATATATATATATATATATATATATATATATATATATATATATATATATATATATATATTTATAATGATTGATTTATTCTTGATATAATACTTAATACAAAGTGTGCAACAAAATGAAATAAATTTAGAAATATTTGAGTATAAAACATTTCAAAAATAAAATTCTAAATAATATAAAAAATTAACTAGTGAAAAATAATTATTAACATAGACAATCTTAAAATAATCCCATGTAATATGGGCGATTAGATAAAAAAAAAGAAACCAATTCAAGGGTGGCAATTGAAAAAGTCATCCACTGAATAAGATACTCTTTGGGCAAGCTCCTTCTTTATTGCAGACATAAGTAATTTCGTTGGAAGTTTCCTCAATCTCTGTGGGAGGTGGTTGAAAATTTTTATCATGATAGTCTTCTCAGCTTTATGTACTCAAACCAAAGATAATATATTGGCTATACACAACAGTGATAAGACCGCTCCTGACCTATGCGGCCATCGTATGGTGGCCTGCACTGGAAAAAGAGATAAAACGGAACAAAATCAACAAGATTCAAATGCAAGCATGTCTGGCAGTCACGGAAGCCTTGAGATCCACACCCACGGCCTCTATGGAGTGTCTTCAGGGCATCCCTCCGCTACACAGTGGTGGAGGAGGTGGCCATGAGGACCTCCTTGAGACTGTGGGAGGGAGGTATGTGGAGGGACAGAAATCCAATCTCTGGACACTCCACATCCCGGAACAAAATCAGAGAACTCCGACCTGACCTTCTCACAAGAGAAGATCAAACGCGAGCCACCTACTACTTCGACGAACCCTACAAAGGCGTTATTCCACCAAAAGAAATTTGGACTACACCCCACGCCTTACTCACCCCACAGGGCCCCACCTGGTTTACGGACCACTGAACTGAACGACATGATGAAGAAAATATAAAATTCAAAACTAATAATTCTTTCCAAATTCAACTCACCAAACCAAAAAACCAGAGCAGAGGATGCGAAGAACGGTGCTACAGAACCCCTCAAAACTACGAAACTTTACAACCATTATCATGAGCGAGGCAGGAAGCCTCACCCCAAAGAAGAAAATAGTCAGTAGTGGAGTAGAAAAAAAGCAGATCACTGCCTCAGGCATCAAATACTCAATTTCCAAGACCATATAAGTTCGAGAGGAATTTAAAGAAGTCATTGAGGCAAGATCAAGCTTTCTCTTCAACTGCCGGCAAAACACCTTCGATTAGGTAGCCACTCTTCGAAACAGAGCCAAATCAGATTTCTGGTATTCTCTAGATAGGAATGATTTCGCATAACATGATCGGAACAGCATAATATAGCTCCAGACTTGCTGCTCAGGAGGCGTGTGAGGGTGCCAGCCTACGCACGATCCAAGGTAGCGAGCTACCCAAGCAACAAATTCACGTTGTTTCTATACTGGATCTGTAAGCCGGAAATAGGTGAAGGAAAATGGGTCAGGACAGCCGTGGCCCTTGCCAGTAGATTGGAGTCGGAAGGGTGATTTTCCGAATTGTAAGGGCAAAGGTACCCATGGTATTGAAAGGTGATACAAGTGGAGAAGACATAACACTGGAATCGTCCCAACAGCCATTAGCACACTCTAGTACTCAAATGACACTAATGTTGTTTGATATATATATATATATATATATATATATATATATATATATATATATATATATATATATATATATATATATATATATATATATATATATATATATATATATAGAAAAAAAAAAATATATATATATATATATATATATATATATATATATATATATATATATATATATATATATATATATATATAATATATATATATATATATATATATTTTTTTTCTAGTGTTATGTCTTCTCTCCACTTGTATCACCTTTCAATACCATGGGTACCTTTGCCCTCACAATTCGGAAAATCACCCTTCCGAATCCAATCTACTGGCAAGGGCCACGGCTGTCCTGACCCATTTTCCTTCACCTATTTCTGGCTTACAGATCCAGTATAGAAACAACGAGAATTTGTTGCTTGGGTAGCTCGCTACCTTGGATCGTGCATAGGCTGGCACCCCTCAAACGCCTCCTGAGCAGCAAGTCTGGAGCTACATTATGCTGTTCCGATCCGCTCATGTTATGCGAAATCATCCGTATCTAGAAAATACCAGAAATCTGATTTGGCTCTGTTTCGAAGAGTGGCTACCTAATCGAAGGTGTTTTGCCGGCAGTTGAGTAGGTACTTGAAGAGAAAGCTTGATCTTGCCTCAATGACTTCTTTCAATTCCTCTCGAACTTATATGGTCTTGGAAATTGAGTATTTGATGCCTGAGGCAGTGATCTGTTTTTTTCTACTCCACTACTGACCATTTTCTTCTTTGGGGTAAGGCTTCCTGCCTCGGTCATGATAATGGTTGTAAAGTTTCGTAGTTTTGAGGGGTTCTGTAGCGCCGTTCTTCGCATCCTCTGCTCTGGTTTTTTGGTTTGGTGAGTTGAATTTGGAAAGAATTATTAGTTTTGAATTTTATATTTTCTTCATCATGTCGTTTAATATAGTGGTTGTTCTTCTTCCTGCACGGCGCCCATATGAGCAGCACTCAGGCCGTTTGGCCCATTGTGCTTGCCGTGTTTTGTTGAGTTATTTGTCTTGCAAAAACTTCTTGATGAAGCTTGCAAGACTATTGTAGGGGGCCTCCTGGATCAAGGGCGCTGGGTGTTTCAGCGCCCAAGGTGTTCAGTCTGGTTTCCTTATGAGCGGGACATTCGAAGAGTATGTGTTCCGTTGTTTCGTCATTTCCTAGGCAACCACGGTACTGTGTGATTTCCGATAGTTTCATGACATTTAGATGTTTATTGAGTTGGTGTCCCGTCAATAGGCCCACTACCATCCCAACACAGTTTTTATCGAGGGACAGTAGTTCATGTACCCTCTTCTTTGATTGCGGCCCTTTTATGAACCTTTCTGACTGTTTCAGTCCCGAGATGCCTGCTCAGTAGTTATGGGCCTCGGTGGTGTTCCAGTTTTGAAAGAAAGAGAGCACATGGGGCCATGGGATGGTCAGAATTGGTTCTGGTCTCATCGGCCAGACAGCTGTTGCCTTTTTAGCGAGGCTTTCTGCTATCTCGTTTCCTTCGATGCTCTGTTGGTCTGGGCACCAAATCAGAGTAACTCTGTTTGTAGCACCAAGTTGTCGAAGTGCTGTTCTGCATTCGTCAACCAGTTTGGATGTAACCTTCGTATCTTTCAGATATCCAAGAGCATTTTGGCTATCAGAGCATTTGTAGATGTATGCATCTCTATAGTTTCTGTGTAGGTTTTCCTGTACGTACCGGAGAATAGCAAATATTTCTGCGTGTGTTACGGTGACGTTGTCTCCCAGAGCAATCATAATGTTTGTCCTAGGGCCGTGAACGCCGATGTCTGAACCCATTCCGGTTTTGGACCCGTCCGTAAACCAGGTGGGGCTCTGTGGGGTGAGTAAGGCGTGGGGTGTAGTCCAAATTTCTTTTGGTTGAATAACGCCTTTGTAGGGTTCGTCGAAGTAGTAGGTGGCTCGCGTTTGATCTTCTCTTGTGAGAAAGTCAGGTCGGAGTTCTCTGATTTTGTTCCGGGATGTGGAGTGTCCAGAGATCTGATTTCTGTCCCTCCACATACCTCCCTCCCACAGTCTCAAGGAGGTCCTCATGGCCACCTCCTCCACCACTGTGTAGCGGAGGGATGCCCTGAAGACACTCCATAGAGGCCGTGGGTGTGGACCTCAAGGCTTCCGTGACTGCCAGACATGCTTGCATTTGAATCTTGTTGATTTTGTTCCGTTTTATCTCTTTTTCCAGTGCAGGCCACCATACGATGGCCGCATAGGTCAGGAGCGGTCTTATCACTGTTGTGTATAGCCAATATATTATCTTTGGTTTAAGTCCCCATCTGGGACCGAATAGTCTCCGGCACCCCCAAAGTGTGTTTTGCGCTCTTTGCGCTTGTCTTTCGATGTGATTGTCCGAATTTAGTTTGGCATCAAGCATCACACCTAGGTATTTCACTTGTTTCACTAGAGTTAGTTCCTCGTTGAAAAGAATGGGTGCATTGAAGGACGGTAGTTTCCTTTTTCGAGTGAATATAATCATGTCTGTTTTGTTAGGATTTACATACAAGTCGTTCTCTCTGTACCATTGTCAAGTCATTTGCAGAGCGTTCTACGCAACTTCACATATGAGGTTGAGGTTTTTTCCACGAACTAGGAGGACGAGATCGTCGGCATAACCCACCGCAAAGTGCCCAGCATCGGCAAGGGCCGTCAGTAGCCCATCCAGCACGAGGTTCCAAAGAAGAAGAGATAGAACTTCCCCCTGTGGACATTCCCTGCTGGTGGTCCCCCGGACGGTCGACTCGCCGAGGTGAGCCTCGATGCGTCTGGTCGACAGCAGACGTCCCATCCACCTTGCTATGGTTTTGTTTACTATCTACGATAGCTTTATCTATTGATTTTTATAGTGTGTTGTCGAAAGCTCCCTCTATATCTTGGAATATTCCTAGAGTAACCACGCATTTTTTCATTCCTTTCTCGCTACTACGGAGTGTAGTACTGAGTCGACTGATCTACCTTGCTCGAAGGCATGTTGAGTGATATGTAGGGGGTACTCCACTAGGGTGTTATCCCTAAGATATCTTTCTACTAGTCTCTTCATACTCTTCAGTAGGAAGGAGGTGAGGCTGATTGGTCTAAAATCTTCGACGATTATGTTTTGTACGATCTTGCCCGGTTGGGGGATGAAGACAACCCGAACCCTTTCTCAGAGGTCAAGAATGTACCCCAAAGCTAGGCAGGATCTGAAAATGTGGATTAAGTGCATAACAATTTGGTCCATACCTTTTATTAAGTGTGCAGGGTATATGCCATCTGCTTCTGGTGTTTATATGGTTGAAAGGTAGTTACTGCCCATTGAGCCTTTTCCACTGTAACTACCATTGAGGTTGTGTTCCAGTTTGCTTTGTCAGCATGTCCAATGGATTTCTGTATTGCTGTGTTGTCGATGAGAAAACCCGCCAGGTTCCTCAGTGTTTCATCCTTCGTCTGTGTTTTTACTCCTCCCGGTGTATCAAGACTTTGGATGTCTGTCGGTCCTGCTGCGGAGAGGATGCGACGAAGACGTTTTGCCTCCGGTACATTCTGTATTTCCTCGCAGTAGGAATGCCATGCTTCTTTTTTGGATTTTTGATCAATCCTTTGTACGCTCTTTGGGCTTTCTTATAGTTGTCCCAATCACTTTTTGTGCTAGTGCGCATCGCTTTGTTTAGGAGGCGTCTGCTTTTCATCCTTTGGGCAGTATGGTGGTTCAACAAAATAGGATCAAATTAGAAAAAACTCATAAAATGACAAAAGTATTTCATGTTCCTATTTCAACTAGAAGAGGGGCCATTCTTTTCTCTTTGTTGACAATGGTCAATTGAGAAATAGATACCTAGATTGAAAAATTCCACAAACAAATTGTTTATTTCTTTTTCATGATTTGGTAATAACTTCTATGTTTTCTAATTAAAATTGTATTTTCTTTGCAAGTTGTTTTCAAGAGCCATAACCCCATGGTTGATAAAGTGCAAAACCGTTTGGAACAATTAGATTGGTGTGAGGAAAGTTCCCAGAGAAGAGTGGAACTTTCCCAAACAGAATATATTAGTAAAATTGATATGTTGAATAAAGAGCTTGTGTCAGCATGGAATTCAGAGCAAAGAGTTAAAGCTGTGAAGATTGCAATACAATGTGCGAAACTGCTTGCAGACACAGATGTGATGTGTTTCTATCCAAGTAAATTTGTATTGATCACTGAGATTTTGGATATATTTGGGCATTTTGTTTATGATCGTCTAAAACATATTGCTGAAACAAGGTGAGTAAGGGTCAACTTGTTGTGCAAATACAGAATAGGTTACATTTAGAGTTGAGAACTACAATTTGGATATACTTCCATATAATACACTTTTTAAATCAATATGAAACCCTTAATTCTTTTCAAATTATGTTTGATAATTATCTTGAAATTCTAAAGATTGAATCTAGCCTACTCTACATATTGTAAAAGTAAACATATTTTAATGTATGTAATAGTATTTCCATTTTGTAGACAACTCTTTCTTATAGTATATTTATACGCAAATTATAGCATTTAAAATTGATAGTGCATACAATCTAATATTTGATAATTATTCTTCCATACAAACAGATCACTTTTTTAATATTAATTGAATTTTTCTAAACTCATTTTTATTGAAAATATCAAATTTTTTAACATGTTTATAAGCAATTATCAACCTGTACAAGATGCAATAAGTCAACTAAAATACAGGGTGCTTCAACGAAAACTAAACAGAGGCTATATCTACCATGATGTTCATTTCTGATCAAAACGCAAAAACAGGTCAATTTTTGTTTCAAGGGGGACATCTCTTGGGGTAGGTACAAAACTTGCCTGAAACATGAACCCCCTAAGCGGGGGTTGCAATCCTTGAACATTTTGAATAGGGAAGATGGGTCGAGTGATGACTCAAAAGAAAGGTGGTATCTTTGTCTACATCGCCTTGAACGAAATTCCATTTTTAATTGAAAACTGTAAAAGATTCAGAGTGAGCAACTGAATGATAGGGAAGACTATTTCCTTGAGACTATTCAAGTTTCATTGAAGTAAAATGGAACAGATCCATGCTGATCAATGGCAGTCATCATCAAGTACCATCCTCATCTCGAATTTCAACCCCTAGAGGAGGGGTGACCACACTTGAAAATTTGGAAGAGGGTAGATGGGTCGAGTGATACCTCGAAAGAAAGGTATTATCTTTGTCTGTATTCCCGTGAAAGAATTTTCATTTTTGATTGAAAACTGTAGAAGATACAGAGTGAGCCACTGAAAATAGAGAAGACTATCTATCGCCCTGAGCTATTCCAGTACTCTGCTCTAGGGGTTGAAATTTGAGATGTGAATGGTGTTTCGGAAGATGACAGCCTTTGATCTAGAATGTATCTGTTCCATATTTTTGCACTAATACTTAAATAGCTCAGGGCGATAGAGAGTCTTTTCTATTTTTCAGTGGCTCACTCTGTATCTTCTACAGTTTCCAATCAAAAATGAAAATTCTTTCACGGGAATGCAGACAAAGATAATACCCTTCTTTCGAGGTATCACTCGGCCCATCTACCCTCTTCCAAATTTTCAAGGGTGGTCACCCCTGCTCTAGGGGTTGAAATTCGAGATGAGGATGGTACTTGATGATGACTGCCATTGATCAGCATGGATCTGTTCCATTTTACTTCACTGAAACTTGAATAGTCTCAGGGAAATAGTGTTCCCTATCTTTCAGTTGCTCACCCTGTATCTTTTACAGTTTTCAATTAAAAATGGAAATTCGTTCAAGGCGATGTAGACAAAGATACCACCTTTCTTTTGAGTCATCACTCGACCCATCTTCCCTGTTCAAAATGTTCAAGGATTGCAACCCCCGCTTAGGGAGTTGATATTTCAGGCAAGTTTTGTACCCTAAAAGATGTCCGCCTTGAAACAAAAATTGACCTGTTTTTGCGTTTTGATCAGAAATGAATATCTTGGTAGATATAGCCTCTGTTTAGTTTTCGTTGAAGCACCCTGTATGTATCAAAGATTTATTTTCTCTGGTTTTCCATTTGATTTGCTTCTACAGTATCTCTTCTTAGATCTGTGAAGTGCTTTCCAATATTTTACTTCTTCCATTTCTCATATTGCAATACTATTAAATGCACAACAAATATCGAGTGTTAACCATATTGAACTGTAATAATAAAACAATAATGATATGAAGAAATGATCATGGTGCAGAACGATATGTCCTTTATGCTGATGATCTACTGTCTATATCAAAGAAAAATCGGTGGAGACGGTCGAACAGGAAATGAGTATGGCGAGAACATTGAGGGGGCTTGGGAACAAGAATTCTAAGGTTTTATCAGGATTTTCGCCCATGAAAAAACGTTTCTAAGGAAAATGCGAAATGCATTTGATGTCTGACTACTGCTTAAAACTCTGTCAGGATCTATTACAGGCAACTCATTCAAGAAAGTGTTATTGAACACATTTGTTCTTCAACCAGAGTAACTGATTCAAATAAAATGTGTGCAAAGTTAACTTTTGTACAATTTCAATCTGCGTGTAAAATCAAAACTAGAGCTGCTAGAGAAAAATAGTATTATTTTCGTTACCAGCGCACTTCATTCGACAGAAAACAAATAAAAACGCTTGGAACTTTTTCAATGTTGACCAGTGTAATAGAACGAGTGAATATCATTAATTCTACAATTTTTTCAATCAGTTATAAATTTACTATTTACATTTTCAGGCTGGGCAGTCATCATCTTACAACTTTACCTGAAAATTTCACTCCTGATATGATATCAGACTTAGCTAAAGAAACTTGTTTAAACTGGTTTCATAAAATAGCTTCAATAAGGGAACTAGTACCAAGATTATATGTGGAATTAGCCATCATAAGATCTTATCGTTTTCTTTCAACTACGTAAGTTTCTACTTCTAGCTTTTTATAATTCGTATACTTCAAAATTCTTTGAAAAAACATATTTTAGGAAAGGTTCAGAAGCTTTATTTCGAATCACAAAAATGATCAATGGAATTGGAAATCCACTAGTGTCCACTTACGCACGATGCTATTTGTGTAGAGTGGGTCTACCTTCTTTGGGAATCAACAAATCTTATGTATTAGAAAATTTTAAATGTATCATTGAACATCATCAAGTAAGAATGAACCTGAATTTGTTAACTATTTTGTTCAATCCAATGAGGAATTGAAGCTTCTAGTTCTTCTAAAATAAACAGAAATTATTATTGTTACAACTCGTAAATTCGAAAATTTTCGACGATTATTTCGCTTACTATATTTCATCTTGAAATATATATCGCCCAGATTTTCTGAAGGAATCAACTGAAGAATTATAAATTTTTCAAACTTATTTTTAGTATGATGCATTTCTCCTCTTCATACAAAATGAATAACAAAAAATTTCTATTTATTTATGAAAAATATTTGGAAGAGAGTATGACCTTCATTGAAGATATCTAAGGAACTACTTGCGGGGATTATTATACCCTTATTCGTTAGAATCAGATCATATAATAAATTTGCAAATATTTTTATTATCTGAGATCACAGACTGATAAAATTGAATTAATACAAATAAGAATTGTCGATTAGGGTTTTAAAAACATTTTCCTATTGTTTAATTCTAGATTTTATACAAAATCACATCAAAATGCCCGTATATGTGTAATTCACTTGAACGTTAGTATATTTCCAAAATAACTCGTTTCAACATGCAATGAGTCTAAGTTTCCTTTTTTTAATACAATGGAATTCACGTTGCTAATTGTTTTTTTGATGTGAATGTATTTCTCTTATTTCTTGCTATTTGTGAAACGGCAATATTAGTTGTTTTGAATATAACCTCTGCTATATGAAGAAACTAGAAACTGAAGAGGGTAACTGATCTATGCTAGCATTGGAGAGTTGTTAGTCGAAATATGTTACCTACCTTGCTACCTCCACATCGGCACTGATGAGCAGTACCATGCATCGCCCTCTGTTCCGCTGTTTCAATGTATATAATGTCAATTTTTTTTTTCAACTTGAGTTTATTACAATAATTGTTGTTAATGAATGGGAGGGAGTAAGTTACAAGTATTGTGAGCATTCTAGAACTCCACACTGCACGCAACGCGCATTGCTCCTAAAAGGTGAAGATAGCGCAGTAAAAGACGTTTGCAGATGCATTC
The DNA here is from genome assembly GCA_013387265.2 of Cryptolaemus montrouzieri. NCBI lineage: Eukaryota > Metazoa > Arthropoda > Insecta > Coleoptera > Coccinellidae > Cryptolaemus > Cryptolaemus montrouzieri. Next base: position 58,220,166 of record JABFTP020000185.1, read on the forward strand.
CCACAACCGGACTTGATATCTCTGTCTCTGTTGTTCTTGATACTACCAAACATAACCCTTGAACAATAATACAAACAGTTACTTTGCTTTTGGTGAAATTGTTTAAGCCAAATTCTTTCCCATCATTATACCCAAGTTATATGTTCATATAACATCTATTTATAAAAACAGTTTTTGCAAGATATTCCTATCATTAAGACGCATATTAATATCACACAGATGCAATACATTGACATATCAAAAACCGCATAACACTCTTTATTCAGTAGAAATAAAGCCTCCGTCTTTCCCGTTTCCAGGCATCCTTCACAACACCCCATTGTTGTAAAAATCAGATATTACCATTTTAAATCATTGATTCAAGCAAGACATGCAACGCAGAAAACGTCTGCTGTGTATGCCCTCAAAGTAAATAAACGACACTCATATGGCGTACGTATTTCTTGTAACGGCTCTGAAAACAAAATATAAACTAATATTCCCTGTTTGTATAAAAACGATAAGCATGTTTTTGAAATCAAAACTAAGCCAACAAAATGTTAACTTTTTGTTTCATTTTATGATTTGTTCCTTGAACGTATATATATATATATATATATATATATATATATATATATATATATATATATATATATATATATATATATATATATATATATATATATATATATATATACTGCATTATTGAAACCAATCGGAAACAAATATATCTAAAGAATAAATAAGAAAGAAAAGGAGATGGAATCATTCAATTCATAAATACTCATTTATGTTCGAATTTGTGAAGATTAATGCTAAATATGAATGGCGAATAGTTGCCATAAATTGTACCTAGTATATTGAGTATATTAATTCCTCAAACTTCCATATGGTACATGTAACAAACGGAATAATTTGAGTTACATTGAATGTTTGTTTACACATGTGCAGTACTATTTTGAGTATTTTGTAATGAAATATTTTTATAATGAAAACATTTATATGCCAACAACTGCAACCTATTGTTGTCTTTTCTGGTCATTGAAATAAAGTTTGATGCATGGGACTTTAGGACTTTGGTGATTATTTTAAATAGAAATACTCTTGGCAGGTTTCTCTATTCTAATGATGTATTTGTGCCAGGAGGCCCAATAGAATATATATCTTGTTTAAATGCTAAGGTTTGAATGGTTGAAATTTTTAATTTTATGTGTCCTACTTGATCAAGTACTTCAACTAAACGTTGACTCGAATGAACTATTGTTAAGCTTCGTCAAATATTACTGTATAAAATCAACTACAATTTCTCTATCAAAACTCCATTTGCATATCTTCCCATTCACATATTATTTCAATTTTGGCAAATCGAATATTTCCAGGTCATCATTACAATACATTTATCCAGATAATCACAGCTTGTTTTGTATATTTCTGCAACTATAGTTTGGCGAGTTCTTCATAAGACGAGTTTTTCAAGAATTTACTTCCTGGTAACAACTGACTATTCTTTTCCTGAGCAAGATTTTTTCAGCCTATTTTCTTCATTTGCAACCTTAATTGTCGAAATATCCTTTCATTTTTTTTTAATTTTCCTCAGTGCATACATCAAAAAATCGTTCTATTCCTTGGTGTACCAGGATGAAGTTACGAAAGAAAATTCAGTCCCTTTCAACAATACAACATCCACTGCATTAAAAACGTATCCTTTTCTGAAATCTGATTGGCTATAATTATTTTCCTTTATTCATTTCATATGGTTTGAACAAACCAGAAAGTTTTATTCTTCTCGAGATTTATATTCAATTTGAAAAATGAACATTCCAAATCTGTTCATGATTATTCTCAAATCTACGCTTACAAAATATTGCACTATAAAGTAGCTGGAATTTTCTTTATGAATAAAGAGGTAAATTTTTCTTGATCGCGTATACAAGGTATACAAATCTGGATCTCACGAAAAAAGTATATCTTTCTGTTTCTAGAATCGCTAAAGAAATTGGCTGACTTTTTCCTTAAATAATAACGCTCGTATTTGAAATTAAATACAACTTATTGCCACCCTCATTTAAATAATGCTCGAAAACGTAGATATCATAAAATATCTTATCCTCGCATTCATCGTTTGTTGAGGATGGAACCAAAATCTACCTAATCGTAATTCAAAACATTGCATAATGCATAAATGATCAAATATATTCCACGAAAAAAGCTGGTTTTCTAGTTTTCAGAAAAAGGTAATCGCGGACAAGGGCTACAATAATAATTGCATGATTCAAAATAACACCATGGAACGATAGACTACCTTGCTGTGAATACATATTCAGACAAAATTTAACTATACCCCTACCCTTGACCATATCCCTATACATACGAATTGGTGGCTTCTAGGATCCAGTCATCGTGTTACTGAAAAAAAATCTCAACCAAAAAAAGATCAAAAGAACTTCAACTTTAATTGTGTAATGACGGATCGCATTAATCTAGACTCTTTAAATCGTCACCATATGAAAAAACTGCCGCAGTAACAATGTCACATGTTCGATATGTTTTGTAGACTATACGTAGCACCCTCTTTTTATGAATTCATCTAGCAATGGTAATTTATATATTTGTGCACATATTTGATATCTGATGAAAATAGAAAATCATAGAAAATCTAGATTTTCCTCTCGAAAAATATAATTTTTCTATTTATAATGTGATCTCCGTATGTAACATACAGTTTAAATTGCAGCTTTTCACCCAAGAAGTGACAACAGCTATAAAAACTGAAAATATATCTGTCCTTAAATATTTAGACCTCTTTTCTCCAGCTTTGGATTTCATTATGGAGATTGTTACTTCAAAAGCTACCAATAGTAGACTGGATGATATTTTCCTTCAGTGTATAGAGAAAGGGAAAAGGTTGGCTTATATTTTTTATAAAATTATTGAAAATTCAATTGTCCCGTAGAAATCTGAAAACTCGTTTTTTAGTTCATTATTACTGAATACTATTATTACGGTCTTCAAACCAAATTACGTCGCTAGTAGAACTGTGGAATTTTTAGAAATGGTAGGACAGTGTGCTGAAAATGGATATCCTGTTTCCAATTTACTTTGTTCTTTGGGAAATTCTTTAGGAAAGTATCCGCCGCCACCGCAACAACGAAAATCCGTTTTGCATAATATTGGAAAATATAGCAATTCCTTTCAAGACTTTGAGGAATACTTATGCTACGTAGAAGCGTGGATGCCATTTATTGCCAAAAATTTCAAGGTATTTTTATTTCCATAGCAACTAAATAAGCCATATAATAATAAATATTAACTCTTTTTTGCGAACAATGAAAAAATGAATATCTTAAACTAATATCTATTTTCCAAACATATTAAAAGTGAAAAATGATTCACCAAATTAATTTATATTTTTGCATTAAAGAAATCGTTGGCTCTGTAGATTCTTTCTATACTATAGAAAGCTTAAAGAAAGCCTGGAGACGCAGCTTAAAATGCTTTGAGAAAATAATTTACATTAATAAGTACAACAGAACACTATTTCTACATTGTTTGTCACTGTCATATATTAAAAATGAGTTGAAATTCTACAAAATTAAGTTGAATGATTCCGTTTCAAATACTCGAAGTTTTCAACTATGGTGTTGTACCAAACATTATCAAATAAGGCATTAATTCCGAGAGGCATCGTTTTATGTATTATATTCCATAATATATCTGAAAACGTTTTATATTCGTAAAATTATTTGAATTAAAACATTTTACATCCTTATAAGTACATATCAAGAATAAAATGAAAAAAAGGTAATTTTTCAACCCTAGCGACATCAGGCGCAATGTGTTTTCAAATTGATCTAACTTCCTTCACTATCGTGGAATGAAACTGAATGTTAACATTAGAGAGAGTAGCAAAAAGGAAACTATTAGAGTGCATGAAATGCACAACCATCTACTTACTTGATAGTGAATTAAATTGCAGGTGTGCTGATAGTTCCGTCTGACGTAAGTTAAAATATTTTATAAGTAAAATGTAAATATAGTTTTGATCAAAGAATTATTGTCTTTTAAATCTGGGATTGAGATTTGCCGACCCATTCAAATATAAAATGTTTTTGCGGTCCAACTATAATAGATAGACATAACCTCTCAACCTTTTTTGTATATAATGAGAGTACTATAAAAATGTAGTACATTATTTTTATGTATCATCAATAGTTATTCTTCACAGAGCGCCCCAATTAATTACTTTGATTTGCAGAAGGATTCCTTCGGTTTCATTACTTCATGTAGGGATCCCGAATATTTTTGAAATTTAAATGTAGCCCACGTCACTCACATAAAATGTAGCTGTGTATAATCTTTATATATTAGTGTAGATGAAGTATCAATATTATATTTATTATCAAGTCATGACTGGTATTCCACACTAATTAATTTTAATCTTTAGGTTCGGGAGGTCGATACAATGCTGGGAGACATCATATCCAGAGTGTCTTGTCGAAAAGATTGTGGTAATGTTATGAACCAATTCAGAAGCATAATGACGACCATATTTCGAGATGTTGAAGAGACTGAATCCCTATTAACACTGGTAATTTTGTACTTTGTTACATAGTTGGCTATCTTGAAAGAATAATCAAAAAAGTTCAATACTCTAAACAAATGTGAACATGTACGGGAATTTAACCTAAAATACCTCATTAGTTTTTGCAATTATTGCCAAAATATTTTTTCTCTATGAGTAGAGCGTTATTCCGGGTGACCTGGTTAAGAAACTCCAGGACATAAAATGTCACAGTGTACAAATCGACGTGCATCATCAAAATCCACTGATTCCGCAATGGTTATGACGCCAATCTGCTTTAGGTATAGAAGTTAATAAATAATAAATGAGTTCAACTTCACTTAACTATTCAAATCGATCCAACACCTGCATCTTATGTTGGATTGTTAGATCACAGCATCTGAAGATCACTACTGCAACTCTATACAATATATATATATATATATATATATATATATATATATATATATATATATATATATATATATATATATATATATATATATATATATATATATATATATATATATATATATATATATATATATATATATATATATATATATATATATACCTGCATCTTATGTTGGATTGTTAGATCACAGCATCTGAAGATCACTACTGCAACTCTATACATATATATATATATATATATATATATATATATATATATATATATATATATACTGCATCTTATGTTGGATTGTTAGATCACAGCATCTGAAGATCACTACTGCAACTATATATATATATATATATATATATATATATATATATATATATATATATATATATATATATATATATATATATATATATATATATATTCATTGCAATAAAATCATTATAATTACCATAATTGTCATGTCATTACCATGATACATCTCATGTATAAGTGATTTTCTTAAATAAGTCAGATCTTTTACCACAAACAATGGATCATGGTCTAATTGAAATTCTAAAATTTCTTAGATATCTCTCTAGTCTGAGATATCAGAAAATGATCAATAAATCAATGATGCAATACTTAGTAGTGCTCCATAATCATCAGTAATTCAGTTACAAAGAACACCTGAAAAAGTGGTTTATGAGTTGATGGATGATTGTTCAATTCTCTTCAAACATATAAATCATGGAAGAAGATGATGATGTCAGTGTTAAAACATAAGAACAATTCACAATAGTCAAGGTTTTTCCAGCATTATTATATTCTATAATTTTCAGGAAAATTTTCTTCCATTTTTGGATTTATTTCATCAAGATTCAGTGAAGGTGGAAGTATGTAAAATGATACTTACTTGTTGCAAAAATAACATTCAGATAAGTGATCCGATAATGACCAATACTCTAGCGTTTTTATGCACAATTTTGCATGATTCAGTCGATGCACTCACGCCTGAGGATGAGCTCAGACAAATTGGCTTGCTCATTTGTAATGTGATCAGAAAGGTGAACTATGGAAGGGACTTCGAACAACAACTAAATTTTTATGTGGAAGCACGAAGTTCTTTCTCCAATGTTGATTCTGTCCTCATAGAATTGGTTCAAGTAAGTAGAAGAGACATTTAAAAATTGCGCGTACCCATACAAAAATATTTTTAATCATTTGTCTAATAATATAGTGTGATTTTTCTTATTTGTTTGTGTTTTTTTGGTTTGACGATGACTTTAAGTATTTCTCCTAGTCACACAATGTTTTTCGATTTTATCTTGAATAGTTTCCTTGGAGCTTAACTTGCATTTGACATAATTAAATTTCGCATATATATCAAGTAGCCATCTAAACTGCAACAAAAAATTTCAACAGTTGTACTAAAAATTACAATGATCTTTGATCTGCAAGCAATAGAAAATTGTTTGTATATCATAAGCAGAAAGACAATTCTTAAAATTCATAAATACTTTGGAATATTTTACTGAGGAAAATATTTCTTCATTCCCTTATTTGGTAGGTATTGGTAACAATGAGAATAATCCAAAATCTTCAGTTACAAATCAAGGATCTATAATATCAAAATAAGCTAAAAATGAACTATCAAAGTGATAAAATATTTAAGGTGAGGGTATTTCTACCTATTACTGTAATAACAGCATTAATTATTTCTGGCATACTGCAAATAAAGACGTTTATACGTTCCTGCAAATTTGGGTCCATAATACAGTGAAATCCTGGTAATCCGACAAACATTTGGCTGGTCAGTGTTGGACTATAGATTACTGCAACAAATCTTCTATAGTCCGTAATTTTTTTAATGAGAGTACTTTCTTCTTCTTGCACGGCGCCTTTGTGGGCAGCACTGAGGCCGTTTGGCCCATTTTAATGAGAGTACTTACTAATCCGACTAATCTGTCTGTTTATATTTACTTAAGTGAATGAATATGTATGTAATTACAAACGAATTTACAAAAAATTCTAGTGTTTCAGAGGCTAAAATGAGTACTGAAGAATAATAGTGGTGGCGCGTACCAGTTACAACGTGTTCAATTAGGCATTAATGAAGATTTGCCGAAATAAATTGTACTTTCGAGACGTGTGATGTACGTCGGATTAAACGGGGGCTAGATTACCGGGGGTCCTCTGTAATGGAAATATCTCTGCCAATTGCTCAACGTTTTCTGGGTGTGGCTGATGGTCAGCAATCTTGACAAGTTCCGCGTACGATATACCGAAAGTTGTCTGTATAAAGTTTGGCCAATAGAGACTTGAAAATTTGGTACTTCGAACAATGTCTTGAGCATACATCCGTCATCCCTTGTTCGTGTACAGAGAACTGAGTCTGTTCGTCCTACTAAACATATATAAATATAAATCATCAATGAGCCACTTTGAAATGGAACCGTTATTTTCATGAACCGTGTTGATACATTTCCCTCTTCTCTTCCAGACATAAAACGTCGACTACAAATCTTGATTCGACTCGTAAATTGGTTTTCTCGCGCCCGTCGTAAGCAAGCTACATGGTTCGTATTCGGGAGCCAAGGTGCTCGATATATTGATATGATCATTGACATTCTCACTATTGTGGGTAATTGCATCCTTATTGATGGACCTTGGGCTGCATATGAAGCATTTCTCATGTGGGAAGCACATAAAAAAATTTTGCCGAACTATTAATATAACAATTGTTTTGTGTCGTTTTACAACGTAAATGTCCACTTCTATGTCTTTGGATAATTGTTCCCAAGAACAGATTCCACAACACACTTTAGCGAACACCAAGTTCTTCCGCACTATCTGCAATCTAGCCCGAAGCATTCCAACTGTCCGATTTGCACTTCTTGGCAGTAATACGCTTTGTTCTTCCATTTCAATTACATTTTTTCGTAAAATCCTATCGTTCAGGAAATATTCAATCATTGTGTAAAACCTAAGGAATTATGTTCTCTTTTGCTGGGAAGACAAAAAACAACAAGATTAACATGTGGACTGTATTATTATGATAATATATAATTGATATGATGAAAAATATTTCGTGTTGAAACTGATCAAATCAGTCGTTCCTTACGAACTAATAGTTCTGCTGTTAGATCGCCATTTGTAATCGAGTAATTTCTTGCATATTAATAATAAAAAGACCTTATCCTCATAGCTCACACTAGTGATTATCATGATTATCATTTCAACAAAAAAAAGAAAAATAACACTTCGGCACTAACCGTAGGACCCACCAATTTAAATTTTTGAAGGTTAGAAAATCAGTTTACCTATATAAAATTAGTCGTCTCTGTCCCACTATCTCTGTGACACCTCCATTTATGGGCAGTGGCAATATAGGAGTATTACAGATATGAGTAAACTTAATATCACTTATATCTCTTTCGATTCATAAATTTCTTACATTACATGACAATTTTTTGACATTTACCGAGTCTATGGTAAATCCAATATTTACTAAGTCGAATTATAATTACTTCTTTTTTAATTTATTGTAAATCTTACCAATTACTATAGTCTGGGCTTTCACAGTAACATGTATCCTCTTAACAAGCTCTTGAAACCTGGGATTATTAGCAGTGTATGTGTCATGTCAAATACCAGAACTTTGAAAGTTAGAAAGATTAAACTTAATTATTGACTTCAAGAATGGGTTCTATTTTGAAAATTATATCTTTACGAATCACTGATTCTTCATTCCGTTCATTCATATTCATATTTCAATCACTTTACTTTTTACAGAAAACTAATACGCTGATGGTGAAAACAAGAGATATCATGCAAGGTGTTCACAACAAAAAGACTGCGGACTTTGTTCGAGCTTGTGCAGCCTATTGCTTTATCACTATTCCTTCAATCTCTTCTTCAAAAGCCCGCTTGGAATTATATCTACTTTCAGGCCAGGTAGCTTTATATAACCAATGTTTAGTTCAAGGTAACTGAACTTTTAATCTGTATAAAATTATATTTTCGATGCCGAATTTCGGCCATGACATTCATCTTGATAAAAATTTGTTGTCACTGTATAAATATGGGAGTAACAAGGAAAATAATATGTCTGAGATCTGACACTGTTTGGAAAATTAAGGTTCTCACTCCAGAGGTTTGAATTTATATAGCGCATAATCTGAGCTAGACTACTGAATGCAGAATTCATTAATGTTTACATTATTTAACGGAATTAGTATATGATATCTGCAATGCTTCTGTTTCACGCGACAGTATCTGCTAAACGTAAGTCTTTCTGTAGTGATAATGCAATTCATAACTCATGATGGTATTAATGGCGGTTTTCGAACTGGGCAGTAGTATTAAGGTAAGATTTTTTTTTCAAGATTATAATATAGTGATGAGCGATAGTTGTTATTTATTTCTTCTCTTCTGATTCCAAGTACATAGCAACTATTGCGCTGATAGTATCAAGTATCGCTCCATGCTTTTAAAGGTTTTGCAGCTATTGTTTACTATTTATATAATGAATACTTAATATTGAAAACTGCATAACATTTATTTCTTCATAGAAAAAATGATGTTACACAGAAGCAATAAAAGATTTCTACCGACAAGTCACCAATTGCAGAACATATGTATTTATGTATTCTAATGATCTCGGCATAAGCAATATTCTTAGTATTTGCAGACGACGAAACCATAAAATTTCTATTTTAATAATCGAATACCTATACTAAGAATCAATTTTAATACACAGACTTCAAAATATAAGGAAATTGATGGCTTGAGAAGTATGTTTCATCATTAGGACACTGAATTAGATCATGAAAATGAAATCTGTATCATGCTATAAGTTCTGATGATTTCTGAATTATTTTACTAGAATTTAATGAACAAAGCAAATGGGACCATTCAAAATTCCCATACTTCAACTATGGAAGAAAAAATTACTTTTGAAGAATTTCATTTCAGGCGGAAAAAAATATTGACAATCAACTGAGTAATGATTCTTAATATTCAAACTCAAATGAACTGCCAGAAAGGAACAAGGCTGCAAATAAAGTTAAAACAATGGATGTATAACATTATGTGTGAATCGGCAAACTGTTGAAGTACCGACGAAAATTGATTTCAAAATTAAATTGGGCTGCCCCAATTTTACAATTTGTGACACCACCACCCATCAATCCACTTGCTATTAGTTTACTGAGCTTGAGTGCATGTAAGCTTCATTTTTTATTCTGAGTGCGATAGATTATTTAGAAGGATAATGTCTTTTGACAAAGCTCTCGGCGATTATTTATTCGGATGGATGTACCTTCCATAATAGAATTAACAAAATGGCTAATTTTTGAATCCTACATAAAGCTCCAATAACCCAAAAATATTTCATGAAAGGACTTAAATTATATGTGTCACTGATCTACCTAGTGAATATGTAAAAGTTTCCAAAGAAAATAAGAAGCATTCTAAACCAATCAAAAAAATTCAATCGACCCATCAATTCTTCAAAGGCAGAGTGGTTGCATTTTTCTAGAATAAGACCTGGTAAAGATGTAGTTATAACTGAGTCAAAGCACTGTTCTGTAATCCTGATGGGTAAAATCGAGGTGAAATTCGATTTCAAAGAAAATTTTCAAAACCTTCTTGTGGGACTTGAAATTATTGTACCAGTTCTCAATTAGCCGAAAATGTATAAAAAGTGTTCGACACAATACAGAATAAGTGGAAGCACTCGCAAAAGCTGAAAGCGTCATTGCGACAGTGCCACTCATTTTATAATTCAAACCACATTTACATTCAGACATTATTGAAGAGAATATAGAAACGCAAAATTCTGCGAAAAAAATGATAAAATCGTTCCAAGTGAACATCCGATGAGTGTGGTCGAATTTAACCAGGTGTTTATTGATTATTACAAGTATCGATTATTGTGTTCAACATATGAATACGTCGTACAATTATAACAAATTATTTTGAATGTATAATGTTGCAATTTGCAACTGATTTCATTTATATTTGATAATCATGGCGGATGCGGGTGCACCTAGCCAACAGTTTCTAAATGAAGCCGAAATAACTGAAAATCCTCCTTCTGAGAATGTACCTATTATCGTATTTACTCCTAAGAAAAATATATCATATGCAGCAGTTACTAAACAAAGTTGTATTCCGAGTAAAGAACAAGGACTATATAAGGGCAGTCGGTGACATTGTACAACCTAAAAATGTCTTACCAGTCCCCATTATCTCGAATATGCAAATATTCATTTTCCTGAAGAGTAGAGAAATTGTTTATGATTTTCTGAAAAACCACACTTCAGTTCTAATTAATAATATCCCTGTCATTGTGAGGCCTTACGTTGCTAGCGATAAAAAAGTTACGATTTCTAATATTCCCCCTTATTTCTCAAATACACTCGGAGGCAAAATTAGCGGAACACTCCAAAATTTAACCAAATTCGAAGTTCGATATTTTTCCTAACTCTCAACCGATTTAGATGATTTTTTCGGCAAGTTATAGATCAACTCTTCTGCTTTGTAGAAATTATAAGAGAAAACAAAAAAAATTTGGAAAAATTTTTATACGGGGGCAAAACTAAAAGTGTTTTTTTGTCAAAAATTCGTAACACCCTGTGGAATGTCGTAGTCCGAGTTGAAACGTACAATATCATGGTCTGTCAAGACACATCTTCCTACAGTAACGGGTTACTGTAGGATAGATATATATATATATATATATATATATATATATATATATATATATATATATATATATATATATATATATATATATATATATATATATATATATATATATATATATATATATATATATATATATATATATATATATATATATATATATATATATGTATGTGTATATATATAGGGGTTTTACCCCGACGAGTTGCCCATATATCTGTTCATGCAATCAAACTGATTTCATGAAAAATATAAATCCACCACCCGATAATTAATACCATTGCCAGGCAATGATTATAATCAAAACATATCCTGGAATAATTATATATTAGGATAACGTTAAATGTTATGAGAATATATCAATATGTGAAGTGATGAACGATCGAATAGAATACTACTCTGAATATAAATATGACAAAATTGTCAGTTAATTATATTACATTTATATATACAAATAAATAATATATGATATGAGATTCTGAGCAGTATAAACTAAAAAGAAAATCTTTGTCTACACCTCATTATTTTTTCGGAAAGAAACCTACGAAGAATATTACAAGATTTGATGACTATGACCGTTATCTTTTGTAACTGTTCAAACAAATTTTTCTTCAGACCCAAAATCTCAATACTTTTGTGAATATTCCTAGGAATAATACCTGTTGTGGAAATAATAATCAGTAGAATAAACATTTTTTCATTTTTCACATTTTTTAATCTCAATCGCCAAGCATATATATATATATATATATAAAGTATAACGACAAAACTCCATCAGTTCATTTCTCAAGAAGAAACCAATTCTTAATAAACAGATTAAGAATTGAACATACAAATATGACCCATGTTCTCATCACCAAGATGTGATATCTACCAGAGTGATTTGAGTGTCAGCCACCTTCTTCTGGAATGTCAGAAGTTCAAGGACGAGCGTTCCCTCATTTGTTAATTAAACCATCAGTGTAATTAATTGATACGTAACTAACTGTGTGGTGATATGTAGCCGCTAATGCTCCGCATGAGGCGTGCGACTTAAAATGAAGCATTTGAATTGTGGAGGCCGTTACTTGATGTAGATCCATGATATAAATGAGATAAAAACACAAGGTTTAACTTTAATCTACACTTTATTTGAAAAAATTCGACGACGTTTCGCTGACACAGCAGCTTTATCAAGAATGAAAAATAGAATGAAGAGTATGGTATTATAAACAAATCGTAGAACAAGTTGGATGAATAACAGGAAAATCCACACCGAGCCATTGTACAGTTAGTATGAAAGGTAATAAAAACTAATTAAACAAGTTAAGTAGGGTGAGTAATTCAAATCTACCTGTTCATTCAAAAGCTTGTCCGAATGTTTGTATCTATTTATTTCTAATGCTTCTAGGAGATCTAATTTTGAACTTTTCGATTTTATATGTAATATGTCAAAGTTTTATTGAATGAATGGTTTTCTTTTATTAGGTAGGTCATTCAATAAAAACTTTGACATATTATATATAAAATCAAAAGTTCAAAATTAGATCTCCTAGAAGCATTAGAAATAAATAGATACAAACATTCGGACAAGCTTTTGAATGAACAGGTAGATTTGAATTACTCAATCTTACTTAACTTGTTTAATTAGTTTTATTACCTTTCATACTAACTGTACAATGGCTCGGTGTGGATTTTCCTGTTATTCATCCAACTTGTTCTACGATTTGTTTATAATACCATACTCTTCATTCTATTCATTCATTAGATTACAATAATAGATTCAAAATTAGATCAATAATACATAATAAATATACCATCCAATACCGCAAATTAAAGTTTCTCGTGTCACGAAAACCGAAACCTACTCCACGTAAAACTAAATTTTCTGACCATCAATTTTTTGATAGATTCGTTAACCTTTCTGATACTAATTTCAGAACGTATGAAACAAATCTCTTGGAGAAAGGTTTCAAACACAATATTAAATCAAACAAGATAAAATCTGATTTAGAGGAACTTGGCATAGATACTGAAATTTCTCTGAAAAATATTCCTAATAACACTCACCTTAAATATTTAACATCTAACATTATAAAACATGAATCATTAGCTGACTTTAAACCGAGTAAAGAACAAAATATTTTAAAGGCCATCAAACAAAAATCTCAACTAAATGAAGTTATTTTTACAAAAGCAGATAAGGGTAATACTGTTATTGCGTTAAATAAAAATGACTACCTATTTAAAACTCTAAATTTCATTTCGTCCGGAAACTATACAATTTTAAACAAAGATCCAACTATTAAATTCCAGAAAAATATTAAAATTGCAATAAATGACGCAAAATCTTTAATTAAAGCAATAAATAAATACAAATTAATTTTACCAAACCCTCAACCACCTCAACTGTATCACTCATTAAATTGCATAAAGTAAATAACCCCGTTAGACCAGTCGTATCTTACGTTACAGCCCCAGCCGTGAAATTGTCGCACTACCTTATAGATATCATTAAAAATTATTGTTCATTCAAATCAAAATTTTCTATAAAAAATTCTTTCGAATTGATAAATAACATAAAAAACGTTAACCTACCACCTAACGCAAAACTTATTTCGTTTGATGTTGAGAATTTATACCCAAGTGTTCCTCCAGGTGATGTCAAAATATTAATCGAAAACATGTTAAATTCGAATCATGTTAACCACATAATCAAATCAGAAATATTGAATCTGTTGGACGTTTGCATTGAACAAAATTATTTTTCTTTCAACAACATCTATTACAGTAGTGAAAATGGTTTGATCATGGGAAATCCTTTGAGTCCACTTTTAGCATTTGAACATTAAATTCACGATAGAAATTGAACAGAACGATTCCATAAATTTTTTGGACTTAAAAATCACTAAACAAAATAATAATCATGTTTTTTCGGTCTTTCGTAAACCAACACATACTGATACAATTATACATAACTACTCATTACATCCAATTCAACACAAAATTGCAGCTTTAAACAGCATGGTACATCGGTTACTCAATTTACCTTTATCAGTAGAAGATTATAATAAAGAGTTAAACATCATCAAACAGATAGCCATTAATAATTCATATAATCCGGACATGATAGATCTAATCATTCGTAAAAACTCTATCAGAAAGCAATAAATGAAGTATATATATATAGTATAAGACTATAAAATATTCAACAGTTTAACATTCTGCGGTTCTGCAAGTACAAATATTAAATCCTTTCTCGTCAAACAAAATCTTAATATAGCTTTCAAAACTTCTAATAACTTAGGTAAACATATCAAAATAATAAATCTCGTGTTGAAAAATCAAGTAAATCAGGAATCTATAAACTCAATTGCGGTTCTTGTGATAAAATTTATATCGGTAGGACCTATAGGAGTTTTGGCATAAGAACATCTGAACATAAACGTAGCTTCGATAAAAATAAATCTGATTCAAATTATTCAAACCACCTAATAAAAGAAAACCATTCATTCAATAAAAACTTTGACATATTACATATAAAATCGAAAAGTTCAAAATTAGATCTCCTAGAAGCATTAGAAATAAATAGATACAATTTTTCAAATAAAGTGTAGATTAAAGTTAAACCTTGAGTTTTTATCTCATTTATAAAATGAAGCAATTAAAAAAAGATAAAATCGAAGAAGAAGAAAAATTAATTTTTCATGTGTTTATTTGAACAGACATATATTGCATTTTGTTCAATGAATAATATATTTGGTTATCTGATAGGTGTTCTGCATTGCCACCCAAATATTACCACCATGAATTGAAAAGTTCAAGGAAAATAGACACGTGTAGTTATAATTTAAATGAACAATTTTGATCCTCGTGTATTTTATGAAATGGAGATTTTTGAAAAAGGAGAATCTTATGAATTTTAGAGAAGAAATTAGATTATTATTATTGAAGTTATTTAAGGCTGAGGACAAGTCCTATAAAAGCCTAATAAAAAAAATAATTTCTATAGTATTGCAAGCACAGCTTAGCCATAATTAAATATGCACACATATATAATAACTAAATCCACTTATGTCAAAAACGAAATCTAATTAAACAAAAGAAAGTCCAACTTATTTTTGAATTCATTAACCGAATTTGAGTCCACCACATCACTAGAAAACCTGTTCCAATCATCGAACACCCTATTCACAAGAAAATACTGTCTTTGTCTCGACGAAAATTTTTCTTTTTTCAGCTTCAGATAATGACCACGCAAACGAGTATCAGCACCCAAACTAAACAAACATCTCAGGTTGGCGTAATTGTGTTTAATTATACGATAGCACAAGATTAGATCTCCGCGATGTCTTCGCTGCTCGAAGGTTATGAGACCAGCTCTAGCCAATCTTTCATTATATGAAGGACGAACGACCCCAAAAGTCATACGTGTAGCACGGCGCTGGACATCCTCAAGCATGCTTTTATCCCGAGCGAGCACCGGGCACCAAACCGAGCCTGCATACTCCAAAATAGGACGCACATAAGTTTTATAAAGTGTAACCGAACTAGAGAAGGACAACTTAACGAACAATCTACGAATGAAATAAATTAAAGAATTAGCACGTTTACAAACACTTAGGACATGTTCCGACCACGTAAGGTTTGAAGTAACGGTTACTCCTAGATCTACATGTGAAGTAACTGAGCGAAGTGGATGATTGTCAATCGAGTATTGACGGGATGGATTATTGGGTCCTATATGGAGCACAACACATTTATCAACATTTAGTGGTAGGAGCCAGTCGTTGTACCATCGGTTTATTGCGTCAAGATCGTCCTGGAGAATCTGTCTCTCGGTGAGCGGGTTTGCATACAACTTGGTGTCGTCAGCGAAGAATGACTTGCGAGATTTAATGTGTAATGAAAGATCGCTGGCGAAAATGACAATTAAAAGTGGCCCCAGGACGGATCCCTGAGGCACTCCGCTCACAACCGGTCTTTCCGACGAAAGAATCCCACCAACCCTCACCACGAATGTTCGCTGCGACATATAATTAGTAGTCCAGAGAAGCAACTTCCCGCGAATACCAACGATGTCCAATTTGTGAACTAATCTTCTTACTGTGACTCTGTCAAAAGCCTTGGCGAAATCGAGGTAAATGACATCAGTAGGGATCCTTTGATTCATTTTGCGTTTTGGGTCCTCTAATGTACCACATTTGACAATACAATAAATTAGTAAGTTTATTCCTATTTTCGACCAGAATAATCAGGATCAACAAGTTGTTCTTGATTCATGCAATCTTTTATATAAATGCACGTTTACACGTGTGTATGAAAATGTTCACACAATGAAAAGATTTAGATACAGAATTTAGTATTTTAAACATTTCATGGGATCTCGTTTCATTTGAACAAAGTGTACAGTACATAGCTTATGTTGTTCTAAAGTTCAAGAAAGAATAGATCTTTAAGCATGGATTAGATTACATTTTCTTCAAAGAACTAAGGCCCAATAATGTTCACTAATCAGGTATGAATGAGTCTGATTTGATTAAAAATCGCATCTTATTATAAAATACTTTCTGAACACAAGCATATTATATTACTCCTACTTTTGTAGAAAATAAATGTTTATAAAATCCCATTATGTTTTTCATAAGCATAATACAGAAACTATATTCAAAGTATGACCATATATAACCACTTATGAAAGTTGAATATGTTTGCTGAATGGGGAACAAAATATTCAATCTTTATCTCCGTGCTTAATCTCCTTCATAATATTATGTGGTCTCTTCATATTTAATACGTTCATATTTCAAATTTTCAGCTGATAGTTCCTTTAGAGCGGCGATAAGTAACATTATAGAATATCAAGAAGACTATACCAAGAAGGATGAATATTTTCTAGTCGCATATATCAAAAAATTTATTTGTGTGCTATTAGTGACTCCAGATAATCCTGATTTAGGAGTTTTAAGTTTACTGAGATCTTTGCTTCAAGTTTTGCAACAATATAAATGGGACCATAATGGAACATCTCTAGTTACCATATACTTAGCAGTGTTGGATGTTCTCTCTGTAATGGCTCAAGATATGCTTCCGTATCATATAGATAAAGGTGAAACAATATATATATATATATATATATATATATATATATATATATATATATATATATATATATATATATATATATATATATATATATATATATATATATATATATATATATATATATATATATATATATATATATATATATATATATATATATATATATATATATATATATATACACACATATATAAAATTTATATTCATAATACGTTCTTATATATATATACAGGATGCTTCAAGGCTATATGTACCAAGATATTCATTTCTGATCAAAACGCAAAAACAGGTCAATTTTTGTTTCAAGGGGACATCTTTGGGGTACAATACTTGCCTCAAATATCAACCCCTGAGCGGGGAATCAAGTCATAACGCCATATATATATATATATATATATATATATATATATATATATATATATATATATATATATATATATATATATCTTCATGAGAGTCTACATATGCAAACTTGAGACAAGACGAATTATTCAAAATCCGTAGATCAATGAATAATCCCTCCTGACAAGAGCTAATTCCCAAATCTGAACCACTTCTCTGTATCTTCTACAGTTTTCTATCAAAAATGAAAATTCTTTCACGAGAATGCAGGCAAAGATAATACCTTTCTTTCGAGTTATCACTTGACCCATCTATCCTCTTCCAAATTTTCAAGGGTTGCCACCCCTGCTCCACAGGGGTTGAAATTCGAGATGAGGAAGGTACTTGATGATGACTGCCATTGACCAGCATGGATCTGTTCCATTTTACCTCACTGAAACTTGAATGGTCTCAGGGAAATAGTCTTCCCTATCTTCAGTTGCTCACCCTGTATCTTTTACAGTTTTCAATTAAAAATGGAAATTCGTTCAAGGCGATGTAGACAAAGATATCACCTTTCTTTTGAGTCATCACTCGACCCATCTTCCCTATTCAAAACGTTCAAGGTTGCACTATTGTGTGGCGCTTGGGGGCTGCGTGCATGGCAGGCAGATTTGGGAACTAGCTCTTGTCAGGAGGGATTATTCATTGATCTACGGATTTTTGAATAATTCGTTTTGTCTCAAGTTTGCATATGTAGACTCCTCGCGAAGTTTATCGCGGAAGATATGTATGTATATATATGGCGTTATGACTTGGATTTCTCGTTTTTTTTTTTAATAACTTTGTATTATGGTTTATATGGTTTTAGTTTGAGCATCTACTGACGCTAGTGTCGTATAATGAGTTTTCGTTGGGACTACATACTGACTTCTTTCGTTTACCTTTCTACATTTTATAGATGTATTGTATCATTCGACTTCACAGTAATAGCAACATCGTAAACTGAAAAAAACAAACTGTAGATTATGATTATTAACATGTTTCCAAATATCAACCTGGCAGTTTGATTTGTTCTTCTGATATTTTATCAGAATAACTTACGGTTAGGTTAGATTTGGAACGTGGATCACATAAATAATGGATAATAAAGTTGTGATGGTGCAAATATTTCTGAATGCTGGATACTATTAGATTCAAAAAAAACCAATATAATTCTCCCAGGAATGTAACAATTCGATCATATAATTTTTTTTACTTCGCTAATTTCGTCAATCAATATTGTCAATCATTGACAATAATATGAAGTAATTATTAGTAGAGATATTGTGGTATTGAAGCCGATATTAGATTAGATTAGCCAAGGGCGTATAAGTCGATGTCGACTTCGCATAAACTTTGACCTTCAAATTTATTGTGCAACCTCGAAGTATTCAATAGATAGATATCAGGTCCTCAGCGAACCTTGCTATTCGTTGGTATGCGACCAGGTATATATCCTCAGGTGCTGTGGAGCATAAGAAATACCTTAGCTTTTGATTGAGGATGACATTACATTAACAGAAAAAATGTTTGGCAGTTTCCATTGTCCCTTTGCAGAAACGCCAGCAGTTTTATCGGTCTATCCGAGGTTTTTGAGGTGCTAGGTTTCCAAGCAGTGCTTTGTAACCTGAGTCATCTTCAGATTTTTTTCTGTTAAGTTAGAGATTTATTGGTTCAGCTTGTTGAGAACAAGAACTCTGTAGACTCTCTTAGTTCAGAAATTTGTTTCACGCTTCCTTCCTGTACTGATTTATTAAAGCCCTAGATTGATAGCTTTCTGGAAAAACGGAACCTATTGTCGGCTGCCTTTTCCTTACCAGTTGATCAACCATTTCATCGCTATGTATCCCGGTGCGGCCATGCATATACAAGAGGGTAACCTTATAAACAGCACAGTGGGAGTTTAGGAAGACCATGAATTCACAGCTAAGTTTCGAATACGCCATATAAGATTCCTTAGATAGTGAAGTGATTCGGTAATATGAATATTTCTGCCTGTTTGTAATTGTACAGCAGCAGACATTTTATCACTTATCATTTATACTTTTATGGCATAAGCTTGCGCCTGAATTTTCAATGGTCTCTATTAAGATGGCGAGTTTGACTCTTGAATCAAAAAATTCTTGCCTCAACTTGACCATTTCCCGTTTTATAGTCATCAAATAGAATGTCCATACCTATCTAGGGAAAAGGATTTCTGCTTTCTATTATCTTTCGCGACTAGCCACATTGTACTCTTCAACGACTGCAGATTTGGGAATAATCAAGTCCATTAAAGCTTCCGGGTTTCATATTATACTTCTTTGCTATCTTGATTGCTCTTTGCCTTGCTGTTAACAAATCTTGTACTTGGAGCAAGATCTAATATAAATTGCAAAACAGAAATAGGACAATACCTAGTTGTTCATGTTATAGCTAGACAAGCTGTTCTTTGTATGTATGTATGTATGTATGTATGTATGTATGTATGTATGTATGTATGTATATATATATATATATATATATATATATATATATATATATATATATATATATATATATATATATATATATATATATATATATATATATATACACTTTTTTTGTATTTCAGTTGACTCGAACGACGCGCTATATGGAGGTGATGAAAAATTCATAACTGAAGTGAACAAAATCTGCTCTTTACTTGTAATAGAAATACTAAGCCAATTGAAAATGATGGGTTCTTCAAGAAAGCAATCTTTGGTGGCTCTAGAGTTATTCATACGTTTAATGAACCGGTGCGATTTACGCGAGCCAACGATGCATAAACTGATGATAAATTTGTGGCAGCAATGTTCAAGACGTGGTTTCATTGACCAAAACTTTATGGTAATCTATCATATTTTAATTTCTTTATCAAGTTAGAGAGAGTAAAGAATTGTTGCTAAAAATAGAATGGCTCTTTCAAATCAATCTGCAACAATATGACTGATATCTATCAAATTGAAAATAATTTCATATTGTAGAATTCAATTCATCCTAATAATATCTAATAGTAATGAGCTGAGAATTAAGTCTATTTTTCTATCCTTTAATAATTTGACAAAATTATCGCTGTAAATTAATGAGATTTTATTTACTAGAATGTCTATGTGTATTCCTTGAGATTTCAAACTAGCAACGATTCACAATTAATTTTAAAAATCTATAAATAAGTAACTACTTCTGTTGAGACATATTATATTTTGCTTACAAGTGAATGTCAAGAATGAAATGGAAAAAATCCAATATTCAACACCAACAAGATCAGGCACAATGTACTTTTCAGACCAAATTGGGCATAACTTTTTTTCACTTTCGAGTAGCACAAATTGAATAGTAGCGCAACCATCTGCTTACTTCGTAGTGAACTAAATTCTGAAAGAATGCCTGAGAGATCAGTTGCCCCTAACAGAGGGTTCGATATATGGAACAATCAGAATTAAACATTTTTTAATTAAATTTGGGATGGAGATACCTGGAACTTGGGGAAGGGGCATATGCTACTCTTGTTTCAAAATTCCACCTTTGAATTTGCGAAATAAGGATTAAACGTTTATCTGGAAATTGTCGGAATTTAAAAAATAAAAGTGAGGAACATGAAAATTTTTGTTTAAGATCTAGATGACGAAGTAACTAATATGAGAATCGAAATTTCTGAAAAAAGCACCCGTAATGGTGGTTGAAAGGCTTGTATGATGTCCTCTAATTTCATAATTTGGGCCATGGAAAAATTGTGTTGTAAGATCTTGATCACAAATTGCGTACTATTGCAAAAACACTTCAAACAATCCATAAAGAAGTTAAATTGTTGTATGGAGTTTGCTCAGTTTTAATAATGCCTACTAGCTAGTTATCAATAATTTCACTTTTCTACAAATTGTTGATTATTGAAAGAGCCCAAGGTAAAAGTCGCAAATAATAATTTTATTTTATCAAACATTTTATATCTATATGTGTATTCTAAATCCTTCCATTTGACTTCTTTCATGTGATGCATGCAATCTGATCCTCCTTATCCGAACAGACACGTGAATCATCATAAACTGTGATGATATAGCTGTATTATTTGTGTATCCCAAATGTTCAAAGTTCAAACTGGATTATTCAATTGGTTTCATTAAATGTGAATCGAAAAACCGATCAATGCAATGTTTTATGAATGAAAAAATTATGGTATAGAATGTCTCACGTTTTTTCAACGCAGTATATAATTCTCTTTCTTCTTGTAATATCTTATAAGAATTTTAACCACATTTCTAGAATAATAGAACTTCTATTGGGTGTAGTACTAGAAGATATTTTTTGATATATATAATGTTTGAAGTTAGAATTAATTATTTGAAAAATGCAAAACTAAGATATAAAAATCAAGTCATCTATAAATTTTCTTTGAATGGAAATGAGTTAATATATATTCTCTTTATTCACAGGATAATCTAAAACTCTACTATGCTTGTAAATCCAATAATGATTTCATGGAAAAAGTTGTGGAGAATTTAAAATGAATGAAGTCAATTAAAATGTACATCATTAATTGATCATATATATTCTTACTTTAAAATAAAGAAGAAAGGACAATAGCTCTAATACAAGTGTTTCTTATTTGGGTTTTCTGCCTCTTCCTCCCCCTCCCATTTTTCCTCTTTTATTTGAACTATTTTTTTTATCATCATCGATCTTTCGCTTTGCTGGTGTTGAGGATAAGACTTTGAAGAAACCATCCAATCTACTCTGAGTAGAGCCGGAGCGAGTTTTAATTATCTTTTTTATACCATTTCTAACTCTTTCTTCGCTGAATTGCTTGTCACCGCAAAGAAATTTTACTACACCTTCCTCATCAGGCTCTGTCCACTTCAGCTGAAATGAATGTTTTCATATTTAATAAAAAATCATACTCAGAGGGCATTATGTTATTTTAGATTTATTCAAACTCATTGCCAATTTCGGGAGTCGCTCGAAGCAATGCGAATTATTGAATGTGAATATTTTCTGCCTCTTGCAAATAATTTAAGGCTACTTCTATAGTTAAAATCTGACTAATGTGTCGTCAATTTTTAATCTCGCCACTTGAGGAATTACCTAAATCTAATACATCGACGACTCATTTAAAGTTAAGCCAATTCGATCAAGAGTATAAAAGAAGATCAGTAGTTAAAAAAGCTCACTCAGATTTATTTTAAAATAACTGATTATATATATATATATATATATATATATATATATATATATATATATATATATATATATATATATATATATATATATATATATATATATATAATCATCGATAAAGAATCTGAATTCTTCGATATGATAGAACAATCGAATTATCTTCAATAATTAATATCTCAAAAACCGTGACAGATATGGAAAAAAGCAATGATTGAAAAGTTTGTAAAATTATAGATCTATTAGATTCTATTTTTCAAACACGTCCACCACAAAAAATTAGTGGAGGAGCAGCCTAACTCGTTGAAAACTACCACCCTGTTTACTGTTACAAACGTTTGGCCTGTGCAAAGGTGTATACATAAATATCTGAAAATAATTTTTGTGTCAATTTTCAGCTGAAAATTACGAAAACTGTAGTTTTTATGAAGAAAATAATGAAAATTCTTTGAGACTGTATCTCGGAAACATTATTCATAAATTAGGATAGTTTTCCTATGGATCAATTAGACTCTTGATGAAAAATTTATGAATCAATCTTCAAAAGAGAAAAATTGAGAACAGACTCGAAATGTTTACATGGAAAAAGAAGTATTCTGGGCAGTTCGGAAACGATAGTTGTGGAATGGCAGAATTTATCTTCTATCTGTATCAGCATCTACCAGAATTATATAAACTTTTTTTGCCCAATATTATCCGCCTCATCGTTTTCAGCATCGGTGGAACAAAATTTTTCAGGACTAAAATGTATAAAACGATAAGCAATAACACTATGAGCAAATCCGGGTTGAAAAACCTATCAATATTGATTCAAACGAGGTTTGGAGAAAGAATTGATGAAATAATCGACGATTTTGCAGTTTTAAAACATCGTCAATTCGATCAAGAATGAGTGATTGAAGTTCAGGGTTAGATAGATAGACATTATCTTTGAATGAGGACTGCCTAGCACCCGGCCACTGCGACCCAGTGGTCTATTGTTGCACACTCTGTCCAAATTTCATCCACGAGCTCCATCCTTCTCGTAAAAGATACGAGTTTCGTGGGTGAGAGCTTAATAAGCTCCAAGATCCAAGTTCTTCCATCCTAACCCTGTCCCCTGCTGGGCACTCGCACATAACATGTTCCATTGATTCTATAACTTCTTCACATAGCCTACATGAAGGATCCTCAACCAATCCTAATTTATTTAGGTGTTTCCTAAGGCGACAGTGACCCGTTAATATGGCAGTTAAAACTCTCAGTTCCAACTTGGAGAGTTTAAGCCAGGCCTAGGCTTTTGTATTGGAAGGTCCACTGATGGCACGTCGAGCGTGTCGAGTCCTGAGAGGCTTATCCAATGCTCACGTACCCTCAAGTCCAGCCATCGGTTTTTTCCATCCTTGCAGTTTCCAGGGGAATTCCGAGCTTAGGCTCCGGTCCTATGAAAACCAACAAATATCCTCCTGTTCCTAGTGAACGGTACCATAAGGGTTTTGTAGGGGTTTATGCTAAGTTTCTCTCCTTCACACCACCCCTGAACATAGCCTCCTGTACTCTGTCGGAAACATCGCTATCATCTCCGACAGCCAGAATGACTATATCATCAGCGTATGCTTGTACATAAACATCCAGTGCGCCAATTATTGCCAGAAGGTCATCAACTAGCAGAGACCACAACAGGGGGGATAGTACTCCTCCCTGTGGGCAGCCCCTGCCAGCCACAAAAGTGACTACTTCTCCTTTCAGTGAATTGTTGATCACTCTGGCATTTAGCATGTTACTAATCCATTCCGCAATAATATTTGGTACTCCCCTGGCACTCACAGCCCCACACAGTGAGTCAGTGGGGGCCGCATTAATCGCACCTTCAATGTCCATGAAGGCTGCAGCAGCAGTCTCCTTGCGGTCCAGAGACTGTGTGATCCTCTCGACTAAGTTGTTAAGTGCCAGATCGGTTGATTTGCCTTTTTGATAGGCGTATTGATGTTCACTCAGAGGCCTCAGCGATAACACCTCGGTCCTGATGTATCCATCTAACACCTTCTCCAGGGTCTTCAAAACAAAAGACGTAAGACTAATCGGTCTAAACCCTGACTCTTCTCCAGCTGCCGGGACAACATTCCAGGCAAGACTCGACCGGAAGAGCCTAATGAGGTATAGGAGAAGGACATCCACCCCCTGTTGTAATAAGGCACGTATGATGCCATCCTCTCCAGGAGCTTTACAAGGCCCTTCGGGGCGACGGTGTCACAGCTTTCACTGATATCAAGAAAGCGACAATTTGGGAAGTGTGTTTTCGCAAGAATCTCTAACGTCTCAGTTCAGGGTTTGAGTATTTCTTTATGAATAGTTAATTTTTTGTCATTATTTTTTAGGATTACATTTTCGTTTTTTGAATTCGTTTCGTTTTGGTATTTTGGGTTGAATCCATATTTTATATTCATGTTCCTACGTAGTAAATCCATACTAGTCAGTTATTTTATTATTAGAATATATTTTATTATTAGAATATATGTTTAGTTATTGGAAGATATTGGATAAGTAGGGCTATAAGCCATGGTATTCCATAGGGAACAGTAATGCTTCGAGGCAAATATGACCACTAGGATGACGTGGAAATCTATCTGGATTTGAACTCATATCAAATCAAAAATTAAGATGCCACCCTTCAAACGCATTCAAGACCTGCTGTTGGCATCCGCAATGAAAACATTGGTTTATTTTGGGGTATTTTCGTGAGTATACAGAATACCAAAATAATAAAACAGATGCATTACAGAGAGCGTCACTAGAAGCTGTCGAAAATTATGTCTCAGTGATTGGATAGCCACCTGCCTGCTGTTTAAAATTCGAAAATTTCCCGATGTCAGTAGTTTACCCTCAGCCACTGCCTCCCCGACCGACCCACTTCCATGCATAAAATAGAATGCCTCAATCAGTTTCAGAAATGATGACTTGTTGACAAATATTTATGAATCCACTTTCTCATACTAAAATTTTTATTGACTGAAAACCTTTGAATTCACATACTATGATGGACTTCGAAAAAACCACCGTGAAATAATTTTGTTTTATTCTATTTTTGGAAATACAGACCCTCCTTTATTCAGAAATTACACTTCAGTTTAACAGTCAACAACAAATTCTGGTCTTCATAGTGAAAACTTTGAAATATTTACCTCAATAGTCTCTGGATCTTGGACTTCTGGCTCCATAAATAATTGTCTAGCTTCTTTGTAACTCCAATTGTCAGGTGGAGGATATTTTGTTGTATCGATATGTTTAAGAACTTCTTCCAAACTTTTGTGTTCATTGATAAGAGTAATAGCTTTTTTTGGACCTATTCCTTTTATGCTATCTGTATAATCACAACCTAGTAGTATGCACAGATCTATGAACTGAAAATATATATTTGATTACTATTTGAATACTCTAGAACTTCCAAATCATCACCTGGTTTTGATTAAGTTTTAATGACTCTAGAATTTTATCCAAATGTATTTCTTGAATTGGCATTTTACGTGCTTCACTAAAAGTCATATGACGAAGAAGAACACTTGAACCAAATGTTAAGGCATCCATATCCTCTGTAGCAGTTGCAAACACTTTTCCAGATTTCACCTAAGGATATCATACTAATAGGCAAACTGTTATCTATATAGTATGGTATTAATTTCAAAAAGTTTCAAGAGAAAAGTTTGGAAAGCAGCAATAAATTTTGTGTGACATGGGCATATAAGAAAAAAGTCTTCATACAAAAAAACAACAATATAAATTTTATTGCTCTTATATATTTTCATACCAACCCATTTTTGGAGTGAAAGAATTTACGAATTTACCTTTTTAGTAGTTACATTTTTCGATGTGATGAAAACTGGAAAGCAAATATTCATGTGAATGTTTCAATCACTTCTACGACTTGTCAAGGCGATTGATAGTCATTGGCCCAGTTGTAAAAAGCTACTTGTTAAATCTGACAATATATTAACTCTATATTAAATTCATATTTAGATTACATAAAACACTTAACAAAAAGTCGCCAATGCGTCTGCTAACAATGTCAAACCAATATCAACTCAGTATCTGGGATGAATGAAAGTAAAAACATTGATAACTTCTTGCCAAGCCCAAGTTAACTACTCACATATATATACATTTTGAAATTAGAATATCCTCAAATATGTAGAAGGTAGATAAACATTTCTGTGTTTTGGTATACATTTCTTAACTTCGTGCTTACAATTACAAATTAGTCTAAGAAAATGTCGTCCAGCTTGTCATCTTCGAGTGATGCCAGTAAATTCGAAGCACTGCACAGTCAATAGACTTCGCCGTTCACGACAATGTACTATCAAATATAACAAAGATAATTTCAAATTAAAATATTGAGTGAAAAAAAATATTTTTAAGGATATTGTGGACTTCCTTTGTCAGCACTTGATACCTCAAATGCACAAAAAATTAATTAATTTCTTCCAAGCTTCAACTTTTCATCACATTAGATTCTTTGCCACAGGATTACTTCAGTTGCTACTTGGTAATGAAATATGTGGTTGTAAATATGCACGATGCTCATTCCGATGGTAATTTCCTTTAAGTATTAGGTGCTATTGATTGTACTCATAATTCGATACATTATCCTTATGATAACACAAGAATAGAAAAGGTTACTTATCCATTAACGTAGAAAAGGTCTGCGATGCCGACTTGAAATTTCGAAATGTTATTGGCTTTTGGCCGGGATCAGTCTACAATAGCACCAATATGCGCTGATTTTGCAACTGTCAAATATAGCACTGATTATTTACAAGGAGGCAACACCTATGTTTACAAGAGATATTGATTCATACTAGTTTTAAATTCAGCTAGCGCTAGAGAAAGAGCATACAAGGTAGCACAGAGATATACAAGAAATTCAATTGAACATTGTTTTATCGTTCATCAAAAACAGCTGGACAAAAAGCTTTTGCCACAACATAGAATGCCAATGTTCAACAAATTTATACTACATCAACATTATTTGAGCTGGATCCCCGAACTCGTTTGGCAATAGACAATTCTGATCCCTTAAAATAGCCAAAATGTTAACCCTATCATCATCTTACTTGGGAGAATACTGACTCACATAGGTTTTCTGAAGTTCTTTTTGCATCCTCTTCTGCTGCCACTTTTGGAGAAAGTAGGTATCTATCTAATTAAAGAATCAAGCAGTCAGTAGTGAAAGAAGACAATTTATGTCCAATTTTATTTGCTCCTCTATAATATCCTTCCTTGTTTCTCTTTCAAGATAGGAATTAAGCTTGTGCATATGCTTTGTAGTTCTGAAAAAATGTGTTTCTGAATTGAATTCTTCAGATACCTTCTATACAATTTTCTTCTTCAATAACTGTACATACTGTATAAGATGTACTCTTGGATTCGATAACTCTCCTATATCTAAAAGGAATATAAAGTTAATCACTAAGAGTTGAACAGAAAAGGAAAACTCTGGAAAATAATTCATGAAGAACATTAACCAGCCTCTTGATTGGCAGTTTCAAGTTTCCTGATTTCGACAAGATCGGCAATATTAAATATGATAAACCAATAAAAACATATTTAGTTGAGTGCAATGAAGTTTTATCGTGTCTCAAAGTAAAATGTGCAGATCGTTTACCGCCATTTTAAAACTTAATTTCATAAAATTACATTAAATTCAATGTATCTCAAAAAATAAAAATGTAGCGAAATAACAAACAGAATAAACATCGAAAATATAACATATTAGAACCAAATATAACCAACCTCATGTTGGTAAAAAAGTCACTGAAATTCTGTGTTAACACCAAGGGGTGGATAAAGCTCTATACAACTAGAATTATTTCAATGTTAACATACTACTTAAGTTGACACATTGTTAACTGACATGAAATCCAACATCGCTTTACACAATCAGACCTTAGTGTTTTCAGACAGCATCTGGAACCTAACAGTTTCCCAGAATACAGAGGAATATATTGAGATTCAAGGCTCAAAACAAGTAAACTAAGTAATGGAACAAATCTATATACAGATCAATGGTTGAACTATAGAGATCCATCAGGTTGCAACTTCAGATTCAATTTAGATTACACAAGATTTGGTTATTTTCATGAAATATTACAGAAATCATTTTCGCTAATAGAATACCAGCTAATCTATTATTATATTATCTGTTTTCTATCTAAAAATAATATTACATGATAAACTAATTATAATGCTAACCCAACTGAATTTCCTCTAGTTCATTCAATTGACTGCTAAAGCATAAACCTAAGACATTTCTTCAAAAATAAATATAAATAAGATAATTTCATCATTTTTAAATTGGTTTAGTATACTTCTATCTTTCTTATTGCTGCTTTTGTGTGCTAGCCCTGCAGCATATTACTGTAATTTTGAGAATGCTAAATATCTACTCGAAATTCATGCTCTACATTTAAAACATGAAAACTAATTGAGATAATTCCAGAATAAAATACTGCAAGAATTATTAAATAGACCACTCTGCCAGTAGTAGAAACAGGAAATAACTGAAAACGTGTATGTAGAAATAATGTACTTAAAATTCAATGGCTTTATGAAAAAACTATTAAAAATAATGTACCTATGAAGGATAATACTGAACAGTGGAGATTATGAAAATGATAGTCACTGAAGAATTGACTGGTCAACCAAATCCCTTACTTGATCACCATATATTCGAAAATCGCAAGCAAAAAAAATTACAATAACCAAACAATAATTTCACTGTAATAATTGATATAATGCAATATTTTATTTTTCATCAGAAATGAAAAGTAGACAACAGAACAAAATAGTAGAAGGATTAAAGAATTTTTGATTATTCTAAATTTGGTGTGATTTGTTTGTTGTTTGTTTGCACTTTCTACTATCTAAAATGATAGAAGTGAATTATGGGATGCCATTTGCATGACTTTCAAGACAAGAAAAATTTGGGTAATCCTGTCTGGTATGATGACGAGTTCTGTGCACCCAAAACGAGTCAATCAGCTGTTTGCCTAATGCATTTCAATTTCATAGTGTTGTCAGATTTGTGACATATTCTTCTTTTATTGGAATTAATTTTGTGTTGTCATTGAAATCATAAGTGTCATTTCAATATCTCAATTTCTAACAAATTATAATTGAGGAATAAAACATGATAATCCATTTCCAATGTGTATATAAAACAATTTAACAGAATAAGAAATTTTCAGTTTTAATTCATAAAAGCTATCCATACTTTCACAAAAATGTTCTAGATTCAATATTTGATCAATTAACGTTTTCACCAGGTATTTAAAAAAAATAGAAAACACCGAAGCTCGTCATACCATATAGAGTAATAATTTGGCAGTGTAATGGTATTCAGAATTCAATGCAAAAATCATTACTGAGAAACACAAAACGAATCATATCAGCAAACGGCAAAGTAGCAAATCATCTAGTATACCTACAAGCTAGAATACTTTACTATTTTTCTGGTTGCCAATGTTTATGTTCTTAATAATCTGACGACACTAATGAAAATCGCCAATTTTGAGGAGAAAAATCTCCATTCCCTACATTCATTAAAAAAATTGAAAAACATGATTTTGTATGTCCCACAGTATATTTCCGTATATTTGATATACTATTAATGAGATCTGATAAAATACTTTGGAATTGTCTTTTCTTTATATTCAGTTAATAATTTATCCCGTTAACTTTGTTTTTTATGATATTAACATTATGACATGAGAGAAATAGTTCATTATTTATTGACTAGAAACTAGAAAAGAAAAACGACAAGAGCGTTCAATTATTGTGTTCGCATACTGACGAACCAGTGCGTCCAAATATTATTTTGTTCATAATCTGACAACACTGTATAAAATTCAAATGCATTCGGCAAACAGCTGATCTACTCATTTTGGGTGCTCCCATACGTCATCATACAAGACAGAATTACTAAAATTTGAATAAATGCTGCATTATGAAGAATGTTCACATAATAGTAATGAAGATATTCATAATTCATGATTTTAAACGTATATGCTGAGAATACATTATTTACTAATTGTATATGTAATGAAATCGAATACATTTTTATGAAAAATAACACAATGTTCTAATGTATGTGTGAAACTTACAATTCCTGTAAATAACACCAAAATTATTTTGTTTAATAATATCTCAAAAACTGATATACAAAAAAAAATTTAAAAAGGGGAAATTCTGATTTGGGTAATCCTGCTGTTTACGCTGACCACTTCGCGCATCGTGTACCGAGTCGACGGGAAATGTTTCCGGACGATTTAAATTTCAGCCAGTGTTGCCAGATCCCTTTCCTGGTATTCATTTCAATTTCATATTCAAATAAAAGAATAAATGGTTGATCTCGGTCATGATTTTTGAGTTATACAATATCTCGATTATTATTGAAGTTACGAAAAAAGTATTTTCACAATGCTCAGCCACTTTTTCGAATAGATTGCAGTGGATGAGCCGATTTTTTTTTTATTTGATTTCACATAGACATAAAAGTGTAATTCCAATTTTTGTCATTGAATTTCTGATTTCGGACTTGTTTACGGAGATCTCGAAAAATTTTCACTTGACGTTTAACCTCTGCTGCGGTTGTCATCTTCTGAGCCACTGCAGAGAATTTTATCGAGAATTCTACTACAATTTTTATTTCAATACTGACAGAGAGACAATTTTCACCCCACCTTGTTATCTATATCTTTATCTGCCAAACTAAGGGGGAAAGGAATTTCGGCAATTCAAAAAAAGTCTAAATTATGTGACATGTGACATTTTTGACGTAAATTTCATAACTGAGATATTTAGATTTTGAAAATGTCTTTTGCTATACCGCACTACCCTGTCTGAAAAAACTCAAAATATGTATCTGTTTATTTAGATAATCAAGCGCGGGTTACTGAGCCTACTTGCGAAAAATTAAGAGTCACACATGTCCCCTTCCCTCCCGAGAAGTTACGTCCCTGATTAGGAGTGTTTTGCTATCGGTTTCACTTCAATAGTACATCTTATCCTTTGCTATTTCATTTTCAACGATAGGTAATCAAATCTCCGACTTGAGATAAATCGTGGCAACACTGGCTACAAATCGAATACTTTCAGGAAACATCTGTTCGACTCAGCACTGGATGAGCAACAGCGGTCAGCGTAAACAGCAGGATTACCCTGATTTGTGGTTTGTCATATGTCTAAATAGAAGGCACATTATTTTACTAGTAGCTTTATTTTATTGACAATTATTCTTACCATAACAGCACACTGAGCCTCTGCTTCACATGGAGCATCTACATATGGTATACCCATCAAAGATAACAGCTTCTTCGCTTCTTCATTATGTTGTTTAGTAACTCTCACCAATCTTCGAGTAAATTTATCAATTTCAGCATTATCTCCTGCTTCAGCAGCTTTATCCAGAGCTTTTTGAGCTTCAGCCCTTTTCTCTGCTCTTTTCCCTAGCTCTCCAGATTTCATTGCAGGTGGTTTACCATCAAAAACATACACTGGTTTGATCCCATTTTCAAGTAATCTAATTGTTCTGTAAAATATTCCCATCAAATGAGAAGTTGTTTCTCCATCAACAGAAGTTAACTGAGCACCTTCACTTCGGACAGCTATCAGAAATTGGTACAAACACATAGATGCATCAACAGCAACCTTCCTACCTAAAACAGTTCCAGTTGTAAAATTGAAATTAATAGAAGTTATATTAATTACCAAAATAATTTTTGATTTCTGATTCTTTAATTGCAATGGGAGCTACGTCTTGTAACAATTTTGTTAAATTCAATATACCCATGCTTTTTCAGTAAATATAAATGAACTAAATAATTTGAATCTTTCTGATTCTACTATATAAACAGAAAAGGAATAAATCAAAAATCCGTAAAACAGTTTTCGGTTAGTTTAAACTGAACCATAGACTAAGTTAGAAGAAGACAAAGCACCCCATAGAATAAAATGAAGTTTATACACCATCCACATAGACCAAGTGTAGTATATAAATCATCTTTGTCGCGATCCTGGTTGGTTAGGATAGGTCAGGATTGAAAGATTGAGATGAGGTTCATAGATAGTCCATAATATATCTTGATAATATAGAATACTATAATGTTTATATTTTCAGTTACTACTATCAGATGGCTGCTAAAAAATTTTGAAGTTAACTTAGAATGATAATCCAAGGGCGTACGTACCTCTTATACAGTGGATAGAACAGATTACGATAAGTAAATACTTAGATTTTCATTACAGAAATAGAGATATGACTTTTTAGGAAAATTATAACAATACTTTTCTTAGAAGTCAACTCTAAAAATTCAAAACAGTTCCATTATGAGGAATGCGAATATTACTACGTAAAAAATATCACTGTTTAAGATGGAAAAGTTTATTCAACGTTATAACTAATTCGAGTTTTCGCTTATCATCAGGCAAGTAGCAACTTCATTCATCATTGCCAAATTTTCTTTACATTCCACGAACTATAATAACTTTCTTTAATACATATCCCGTATTTTTGATGAAAGAGTTTCTGGACCATATATTCACTGAAAGTATTAGCCCCTGATGTTTGGCTACACCACTTGTAAATCTTCGAAAAATTTAAATTCTATATTGCGTTCATTATTAAAAATACATTCTGAAATGATTCAAACTTCGTAAACAAACTCCAGAATATCATAGAATTAATGATTTATGAGAAATCTAACCAGGGCCTCCGCAACCATATGTTCAATGCACATGGGCGCCATCCTTTAGGGGCACCAAAACCCAGGGTCTAAAAAAAATATTAATATAAAAGTTGAAAAATTAAATAGGATTAGATATAAATACACACGAAATTTTATTAGTATATCCAGTTACTGCCGATTCCTATGTTGCGAGAACATGTCAGGCGGCAATTTCTAGATTTTTCCTCTTCAGACATGAATAACGCCTGGACCGCTATAAAAGCGATGCATCGCCATAGGCGTTTTTGAATCAGTTAGTTCACTGGACCGTGCAAGAAGTGAATAAAAGCAAGTAATCCTATTAATTTTTGCATATAAAGTTATTTATTATTGTGTTGTGTAATATTTTATTTAATACTGTTTTTTTAATAATAAAGTGCCGAATGCATGCTGACTGTAATTTCAACGGCTTGATTTTTTATAAAATGGTAAGTGTTCCTACTTTATACTATCAACATTAACCCTTTATAGGATACTGGTTATAATTGATTTTTTTAGCCAAATATCTTTTTATTAATTGAAATGTCATATACGAGTTTAAAAAATAACTGGTTTTATCCATAACTCGCTTAGTTTTTATGCTATTGATCTTTTAAAAAAATCATTTTGTAGGGTATTTTAAGGGGGTTAAAGATCAAATTAGTTTAGTATCTTTTTTGCCTGTATTTTTGAAAAGATTTAAGCTGAAAGGGTTTTTTGAAACATCTTGTGAACGACAAGAGATAAGAGAAAAACTGCAAGTAGAAATTGTACGGAGAAAATGTAGGTACATCGTACGCAATATACAACCAATTGCATGCTTTGCGATACTGACTGGTAGAAAATGGTGAGGGCGTACAAAGAACATGATGGCGTCAAATTCTTTGTCTATTTTCGCCTCTGTACAGATTTATTTATGAATAAATGAACCGATGTTTAGTGACGGAATTGTTATGAATTGAATAGACTTTTGTTTACCAGATATTTCGTCGTTCGCTTTATAATTGTTTCATTGGCTTACCGATTACTTCTTGTCAAGAATGTTTTCGAAATTGCAATTACCATTAATATAATGCACAGTAAATACCTAACTAATACAATATCTGCACTTAATTCATTTTCATAATGTATAGATAATATCATAATAATAAATCACCTTAGAATAATTATTTAAAAAATATTACAATTATGTATTGAATTACTTCAAAAGTGTTTTAATTAAACAAAATTAATCATTCTCATCGAAAATTCACTTAACTAAAGATATGAATATTCATGATGTTTTAATACAATTTTCTGGAGGTAAAGTGGGGCATTGCACTTTCGAAACTGAAAATTATTTTCAAAGCAAACTTTGGGGTCTGAATTCGAATTTTCGATTAAATTATCTTTGATGTAGAGTATATAAATCATCTTTGCATAAAAGAAAGATTGTTTTTGTTGTTGTTTCATATTTCAACAATGTGCTACATTGTTGAAAGACAGCTTATAGTGGATTCCGAACCACTCTCCAAGACCGTGCAATGATAACTGCCACCACAAGGATTACAAGATTACAAATTTATGACTCCTTCAGGCGACTCTTTCTAATTATCACTTTTTTGTTCAAGGACAACAGCCATAACTTGGACACGGATTCGAACCAGGTACCTCGGCTAAGCATATTCCAACATATTTGCTCACTAACCGAGTAGCTACCAAGGCGATTATAGAAGAAAGAAGAAATATACAACTGGGCCGAGAAAGAAAACTAAAGATAATGCAAAATAATTTGAAGAAGAACTGGTTGGGGTATTAAGAAATTCCTACGAACTCCTTTATTGGGGGTCCCGATGTGATTAAAAAGAAGTCGTCCAAAAGGACACCATGAGCCTGACCAACATTGCCTTAGTAGCCAGGTCATTTAAATGTGAAAGAAGAAGAAGTATATATATAAATTATCCTTGTCTGTGACTACACCCATGTTAAAATGGACATTGATTCGGAAAGTTCAGCAACTTCTTTCGATGAAAATACGGAGAACTTTTGCGATAATCCAACAAGAGATATATTAGCCGAAGGATTGATGGGTTTAATTAAACCGACAGTAGATCAGCTTGATGATAGAGTAAAAACTACAAGGTGAATATTGATACTTCGTTAATTGATTTGCGACATTTGACAAATTCTTTCAGATTATCCCAGTTAGCATTGAAGGATTCCATTGATTTAGTTTTTGAAGAATTAAAAGGAATATTAGATGCACAACATTCCTCTAATGTAGATTTGGATTTTTATATCAAGAAATTGTTGAACACAAAGCAGCGAGTTACTGTATTAACAAACATTCTTCAGAATGCTCAGGAACGTTTAAATAAAATCCATACAACTATAGGAAAAGAAACAACTAGAAAAGTTACTGTACTGAAAGTAAAAAACTCCTTGATTTCTGAAACCTAAAGATGAGCTTATCAACTCCAATTTATGATTTAACGGCTTTTCAAAATGTTTATGAACCAAGAGAAGATACTTTTTTCTTGTTGGATGTACTCGAGTCTGAAATTGCTTATTTAAAATACTTTAATCCCCTTTTTGTACTTGAAATTGGATCTGGTAGTGGTGTGGTTATCACGTCCTTATCTTTTATATTTCACAACAAATGTGTTTATTTTGCCACTGATATTAATCCTGAAGCTTGTGTAGCTACTTTGAATACTGCTAGGATTAACAAGTCTACCCTAGAAATTCTGAATACTGATTTAGATAATGGATTTAAAGGAGGTATATTTGATTTATTATTATTCAATCCCCTTATGTGGTAACAACTTCAGAAGAAATAAATAAGCATATTATCAATAGAGCATGGGCAGGAGGATCCCATGGAAGATATATAATTGACAGATTTCTCAATAAATTACCTAATATTCTTTCAAAGCAAGGGATATGTTATATTGTTTTATCAAAACAAAATAATGCACAAGACATCAGTAATATGCTTCATGAAATGGGTTTTAAGAGTTATGTTGTTTCAGAAAGAAAAATTATCGGGAGAACCTTTTGGTATTGAAAATATTTAGAGACAATATGAATGTTTCTTAAATAATCAATGGAATATAATAAAAATTTGTTTCCAAGTTGGTTTCATTAATAAAAACTTAAATCTAACAAATCAATAATTAAAAAGATCTACACAAAAAGCAAAATCAAAGAACAAGAAAATTGCATTTGCTAAATTTTTCAGTATTTACATGGAAAGAAAAATTCAATAAGGATGTGACAGAACATAATTAATTTATATTTTAATAGGATATTTTTTAATTAATTACAATTGAAATTATTATTTACAATATACATTTAGCAATTCCAGTCAAAAGTAGGCACCATCAACTGCTCACTAGTAGATCAGGCAAGGTAGCTATATGTGTCCTTTTGACCATCTGTTCGCTCCAAATACTCCTTTTCTATTAAGATATCTATACATTTCTGAAAATGAAAGTAACCAATCATAAGTGAAAGTGCTCCTGAAGATTTTTATCTAATGACATCAGAAAAAAGAGCTAAAATTAAATTAACTACGTTGAAGTTACTAGAATGTTGGAAGTTTTGTTGTATTAAGTAGTAACTGAACAAAATAATTTGAAACATTTATTTTACAACCTAGAAATAAGGGCCTCAGGGATTACAATGAGCTGCATGAGGATGTAAAAAGAGCACAATCTGTGGGGATGTTTGATGGTCTTTGTAGTACATAGTGTATAATTTTATTTTTGTATTGATCTGAAATTTAGGATGTTTTTTTGTAAAAAGATTAGGTGATCCTATTATGAAATAAACTATGAATATGAGTCATTCTGATGTCATTATACTTTATGACCCTGCTTTATACATGCAGTAATCCACAGGCTGATCAAACATACTGTAACTTTTCTTATTTATTTTGCTCTTTATTGAAATAATTATAATATTAAATAAATAATAATATTGTTACAAATCAAGTCTTTCGATCAAAACAAGATTTAATACCTCTATACAGATAGGTGGTTTGAAAAAGATGTCAAGTCAAAGTTTGTGGGTTATTAATAATTTCCCAATTAACGGTGAATAAGTTTTTTGAATCACATAACTTGAAAATCGGCACTTTTTATCAATTTCGTTACTTAGGAAGTACTAAATTCAATGTATCTTGTACCAGTTTCTGAAAAATATCTGTGCAAAGATGTTTTAGACAAGCATCTTCAGTTTTCTGAAGAAATTATATGATTGAATATTTATTCGGTAGGAATATGCTCAGCAGTTATTGATGAGACCACAAACTAGCGCGGATGAGTATACTTAACTAGCTGGTACTGGGCTTCTTGCTGCAGCAGAAGAAATAGTAATGAACATATCGTTTGAAAATTTGGAAAAGTAATTTTCTTTATGAGGTATGCATTTAAATTAAATGATACAAAAAGGCATATTATCAATGATGTTATTGAACGGTTTTCAATGTTAGTACTTACAACACAATTGTAGGTTTTCGCTAAAAACTACTACTAAACTATTGAAGTCATTTTGTATGCACAGTAATCGACATTCAATATCATAATTGAGAACACAATGTTATGGTACAAATACACAGGGCTAACTATCGCTTGATAATATATCAATTTTTTCAGATCGCATGCACTGTTACCGAATTTCGCTTATTGTTTACATCGCTTGGCTCAGTCTACGAGTTTCGGCAGGTGATTTTGTATAGGGCTAGGTCTTTATTTTTTCTCCTTAGCATCATAACAAGTGAGAACTTTCATTTTGATATATTACTTAAGGTATATTATAGAGGATTAAAGATTATATTATAGATGTTGAAAAACTGTTCTGAACATTCGTTTTCAAATATCTGGACATAAAATTAAATAATCCGGTCTTGACCATTTTCTGTTTGGAGTGCTGTGACGTTGCACATATGCGATTCGGGTTCTATGCGCAGATACGATTCTGAGGTAGTAAGAAAAATTAGTCACAATTTTCAAGGGAATTTGCCCCATTAATTAAGTTACAGCTGATGGCATATGCTGTTCGGTAGAAAGGAATGCCTCCCAAGCGTCATTTATACTCTAGCATTAGAAACGAGTTTATAACGCACATAGCTTTCAAGTAAATATATGACATTTCATTCTCTGCTTACAAAGCTGTTGAAAATAGACATGTCATAGTGTTTTTCAAAATGGATGAAATTGAACATCGTGCTAAAATTCTTTGTGAAACAAGGGTTGAAGGCTATGGATATTCATAAAGAAACGGTAAATGTGTTTGATGCTCCTTCAAAAACAGTGGTGTGCAAGTGGACTTTGGTATTTCAACTTGGCCGTACATACCTAGAAGATGAACCTCGCTCAGGGTG
This sequence comes from Cryptolaemus montrouzieri, assembly GCA_013387265.2. Classification (NCBI taxonomy): domain Eukaryota; kingdom Metazoa; phylum Arthropoda; class Insecta; order Coleoptera; family Coccinellidae; genus Cryptolaemus; species Cryptolaemus montrouzieri. The sequence goes on from JABFTP020000185.1 coordinate 58,259,519, forward strand.
TTCAGAAAGAGTTAGAGCTGCAGAAATGATTCTGCACATTATATGATTTGGATAATGGGAGATTGAGCAAGCGTAACATTGCTACAGTTATGGAGATTTCAACTGAACGCGTGTTGAATATCATGAAGAATAAATTAGTTCTTCAAAAGCTATTGGTAAGATGCGACCAGTATTTGCTAACTTTGGATCAGAACGCACTCGAATGAGATTATCCCAATAACATTTGGCACGACTACGATCCTGAACTGAGCAACAACCCGCAGAGTGGACTGAACCCGGTTGTTTGGTTCCTCAGCAAGTGAATCGTCAAAGAAAGTTATGACATCAGTTTTTGGGATGCAAAAGGAATTTTGTTAAATGATTACCTTCAATCTGGCAAAACAATAACAGGAAAATATTATAAAAGCCTTCTTAACCAACTGGATGGAAAAAACCAAAGACCTGATATGCAAAAGAAAAAACCCTATCTCCAAGACAATGCATCTTCTTATACTAGTGATATTGGCCGAATTAAAATACGGACACTTGGAACATCCACCCTATTCACTAGTTCTGGCACCCTCTGACTTACATTTGTTCCAAATCCCAAAAATTTCTACGTGGACAGCTATTCTCATCAAACGAAAAAGATATTGCAGCCATATTATGAAGGCCTTTCGGAATAGCATGTGAAGGATGGAATACATCAATTGGAGATTTGGAAAAAGTGTATTGAGCTTCAGGGAAATTATATTGAAGAAATCAATTTTTTAATAATAAACATTTTTTTTTTATTTCCGCTAAACGAATTTTTCTACCAACCTTGTGGAAAATTTAAAAGCATTTAGGTTTTTCAAACAGTAGGGGCGTTTTGATGGGTATCCAACCGAAGGTATTTGAAAATATCGAATATTTGTGATCAACATATAATCGTCTACTTGTTCAAAATCACACATTTACTTCAACTAATTAATTTTTTCTACTTTTTGGAGCAAGACGAGAATTTTAAAATTATCTCTACTGGTAAAGGAATGAATAATGAGTAACAGTAGAGTGTTCTTTGTTTTTGGTAAAGGCGGTATAATGTTCCTCATATTTAATTTTGAAGTATCGACCAGTCTGACATTAGTAAACGCTATTACAATCTAGACAAATTAACTCATAAACTCCTGATTTATACTTTTTTGCATTTTAGGCTTAAATAAAAACGATCATAATTTTTTTGCTGTGGAATGCAATTTTCAATTTCAAATTTGAAGAATTATTGGCAAAACTAATGTTCCGATCTGATACTATCAATTGTTCTAATTTCTGATTCCAACTCTTCGGTGATGAAGGTAAAAAAACAGTGGATTATTAAATTGTATGCAGATTTTTTTGTGTATAATTGATTGATTTGAATTATATGACATGCATATGTGTGCAATTTGTTTTTCTGTATATATTGAATTCAAGTTTACGATCAGAATGAGAAACTGAGAGATATAAAAATGATATTGCGTTGTTTATCTCCTTTTCAAATTGAATTCCATTTATGGATGAATAATATAAAAGGTTTAGAAAATGATGGAATTGCCTTGAAAAATCGTTCAAGCTCATCAGTATATCATCTACGCATCTTTGCCAGAAGCGAATCTTAATCGGTAAAGTGAAATCAAAAGTTTTGTTTTCTATATTCGACAAAGGACTGGACCTTTGACATTGAATCACCCTAAAACACAGAATAACTACTTCTCGAAAATTATATTTACTTTCGACGCGTTTCGCAAAATAAGTGCTTTTTGAATTTGGTGATGATCGCATAATCTTTTTCTGTTCCTCTTCATCTCATTTTGCCTTTGTTCTACTAGTGTTTAAATAAAAAAAAATTACCTCTTAACTTTTACTGAATGGAAGCATCAATCCTTTTCTGAGAGGTTCTGTTCCGGGTGTGGGTAACTGTGTTACCTTTCTTTTTTGTGCTTTGATTGCTTATTCTTCGTCTCGTTTTCTTTTCCATTGTATTATGAATTTTATTTTCACTAGAAGTTTTTGGTTGTATTTCCTTGATCTTCTCTATTTCATCGTTTTTCTGTTTTTATTCTTTCTATTGTATCATTTTCCAGTTCCGTCATCTGTTTTATTGTTTTGGTTTCCACTTTATGTTTTATCTATACAATTGTTTATGTACAATTGCATGCAGGGCCGTTCTCAGTACTTTATTCAATGCTATCTGTAGTTTTTGTTTGAACAGTTTTTTCCATGTGCCATATTTCTCCGATGTACGCGATTTATGGAATTAAAATGACCCTCATTATTTCCATTTAGTTTTCTGCGTTTTTTTGAACAATTCAGAAGAGGGTATACTTGGGCATGTAACGCTCTTGTCCTGTATTTAGTTCGTACAAGTTAGGTTTTCATCTAATTCGATTCTTCGCATCTTTTTGCCATTAAATGTTTGCTCTTAGATTTCAACTTCCTTCGGTTTAGTTCTCTGTTTAGTTTTTATTCAAAGCACACTACTTGTTTTCTTTGGATCTACTTTTATCCTCCATTTTTCAAAGAAGCTCGTTAACTTGTTTATGTGTTCATGTAATCTTTTTGATATTGCCTATTTGTTTTTATTGGATACGTAAATTGCTGTATCGACTGTGAATTGAGCTCTTTCGCTGTATTTCATTTCGAGGATGTTTGCCATATACCGGGTGTCCACGCGAGATGCAACCTTAAAAGTATATGGAGAAAGAAATGACCGATTGGAGAAATTTTTTTGTTGTTGTCTTGAATGTTATTCTAACTACGTTCCGAAAATATTTTGAATGCTGTGGCATTTCCGGTTATACCGGAAGTTGACACAATCTTTGTTATGAAGATATGAATTTTTCAATCGGAATTTCGCGATTTTTGGTGGTCTTTTAGAAGGCATCATAAAAATACTGAAGATCATTCAAGGTCGATTATTTCTAGCTAACGTAAGTGAAGACGCTCATTCAGCAGAATTCAATGCATTAGACGCTTCCAGTATACAGGTGTTTCCAAAGCATGTGGCAAATCGTAGTACATTCAAAGGTACAAAAGTCCGTTTTTTCAAATTAGACTACCTATTTTTACACAGAGCAATTAACTCGTAATATTATTAGGCATCGATCTGTTATAGGTTCCCCATACCTATAATGCATCGTCTCCGAGTTATTCCCGATTCTATCCCAAAAATTAGTTCGATCTCTCAATACGAGACCTATTTCAAAATCTTCACCAAAGTAATTCTGGTCAGAATTCCGATAGAATAGGCGCGAAATCAATTACTATTGACGTGGATTGAATCGGACTTTTCGTCTTTCTTTTTTTCTAGTAGGTATGCTCGATTACATCAGTTACTTGACAGGACAGTCATCTTCGAATTGCCAGAAGCTGAATGAAGCATGTCGATTTTTTTTATGGTTAGATGTAGGTACTTTTCAAAATGTTGCCAACCGAAAAAACCTGCACTTATTCCTTCAATTATGCTGAAAAATATCAGAGCTTTAACTTGTGAAATAATATTTGAAATATTCTGTTTCAGGAGAATTTGTGGATTCCAAAACGTCTAGATCTAAAATCAATAACAATTCAGGGATGACTTTCCTGACACGTAACTGTTGTAATCGAGAATACGTACTAGAAAAGAAGAAAAACGAGAAATCAGATTCAATCCACTTCAATAGTAATTGATTTCGAACTTTTTCTCTCGGAATTCTAACCAGAATTACTTTGATGAAGATTTTGAGATGGGCCTCGTATTGAGAGATGGTAATGCTGTATATTATTTGAAAGATTTTCGGTCATATAATCTGCGAATTTCAGGGTCCTCGAGCGAAAAATCGCAATTTTTGGGTTAAAATCGCGGATAACTCGGAAACGATGCATTTTAGGTAGAAGGAAATCTATAACAGATCGATGCCTATTAATATTACGAGTTGGGGTTTGCAAAAATAGGTAGTCTAATTTGAAAAAACGGACTTAGTACCTTTGTATGTACTACGATTTGCCATTGAAACAGCCTGTATACCGTGAAGCCTCTGAACTCATTTAATTCTGCTGAATGAGCCTCTTTACTTACAACGAGCTAGAAATAATCGATATTGAATGATCTTTAGTATTTTTATGATGTGTTTTGTCGAACGCATTTTCAATATCCACGAATACAGCGCCAGTTTTTGTTGATATATTCAGTTTATCTTTTTTGTCCTCAGTGATTCTTGCCAATTAGTGTATAGTTGAGTGGTATTTTCTGAATTGGTGCTCCGTTATTATTTTTTCATCTTCTGCAAAGTTTTTGAGTCTTTTGTATAGCACTTTCCCGATCACCTTACTCAAGACAGGTAGAAGACTGACTGCTCTGTAGCTACTTGTTTCATTTCTTGGTTTTCCTGTCTTGGGTATCATTATTTATTATTCTTGTTTCTGCTTCCTTTCATCGTTCCGGATAGCATTCGATTTTTAGTATTCCTCTTCCTATTTCTGCTATTTTTTTCGATTGTTACTTTTGGCATGTTTTTCAGCGCTTGGTTTCTAATCTCGCCAATTCCTGGTGCTTTTGGTGTTGAGATTTGATAGTATCTCTTCAATCTCATTCTTTGAGAAGACTTCTACTTGCTCTTTTGCATTTTCTTTTGCTAGGTTTTTCGCCTTTTCGTCAAATCCTTCATCTTCATTGCTGACATTGTAAACCGGTTCTCTAGTGTTTCTGCAAATAGCTCTGCATTTAATTCGTTTGTGATGATTACTTTTCCTTTATGTCTCTGATACGGGTACTTGCTTCTTACTAGCTTTTTTGTCAATGTAGAAGCCATCTGATAGAAGGATTTGTCTTATGTTGTTAATTTCTCAACTTTCCTTTCCCATTGTTCGCTGAACATTCTTTTGAGTATATCTTCGACTTCGTTTGTTCAGTGTTCTCTTGTCGTCAGGATATACTGTTTCTTGCCTTTTTCCTTTTCTTTCAGTCGTCTCTTAATTGCTGGTTAATTATGTTATCTCTCTTCGTTCTTCGACTGCCTCTTCTAGTTGTTACTTGTTTTCTATCGTTACCCTTTCTGTTTTCACTTCTTTTTTGATTTTTTCAATTTGTTGTGTGCTCATCTGGGTGTATTTCCAGTATTAGCATAACTGGGCAGTGGTCCGATGAAAGATTCATCTTAATCTTCATTTCGTACTTTCATGGTGTATTTGTGTTGAAGACAATATCAAGTATGACCGCAGTGTCTGTTATCGCGTGTATACGATTCGGTTCTGTCGGAGCTTATTAGTGCTCTCTATGTTCTCTTTCTATGCTATCTCCGTGCTTCACGAGTATAGATGCTCCTCATCCTTGTCCTGACTCCCCGTCACTATATATTGAATAATTTCTGACTTTTAAGGTGATCATTTTCTCTAAAAAAAGTTTAGCATACCATCATATGAATTTTATTTTCTTCTGAGAACTTGTCTCCTAACGATGACCGAGTTCGTGTTCTAGAATGCAATATTTAGTTCTCTTCATAGTATTTACTTCCGGTTGAATAGATTGATGAGTTCATTTTGTTCTTCCTGGAATGCTATCTTTTGATAGCGTTTATTTCAATGAAGTCGATAATAATTCGCCCGAGGATATAGTCAGTTCATCTTATCGGCTATTTTTCTTTCCCTTTTCTTTTTATCATTTTGGACGGGTTTGTTAGGTTTCTCCTCTTTCACATCTTTCTTTTTCTGTTCCTTTGGTGTTTTCTTGTTTTCTTCGGCCTTTTTTGCCAGATATTTGTTTCCGGTATTGGGGCTGGTCTCATTTTATCTGCAGTTGCTGGTCTCTTCGCTCCGTTATTCGGATTTTTAGGACATTTGATGTTTATTAATTGGAGCTCCCCTTTGCAGTTTACGCATTTGGGAGATGTGGTTTTTTGCAGTCGGCTGTAATGTGGTCTTCCCCATACTTCATGTATCTGAAAAATACGTTCTTCTGTACATGTCCAAACAAATGACACCGATGGCATTGTACAACATTCTACTTAGACTGATAGTCCGCAACATTGATCCAGTTTATTGAATATTGACTTGTACTGGAAGTCGATTTCTACTAGTCTCAGCGGCGCCGGGTAACCTTCTTTCACTTGTAACTTTGTTCTTCTAAGTCTTTAGCAATGTCTTCTTGCTTTTTATCTATCATTCGATTTTTTCGCCTTTAATAGTTTGAAAGCTCTTCGGTAGTCGTATTGTATTGTCGGTTCAGTTTGCATTCTTTGTTGAATCAATTTTGCTTTTTGTATTCAATTTTTCACTCCCTTTAACTTTTTGCGATGTTATGCCACTTTATCTCGTCTCTAGTTATTAGTGGAAATGTTTTTTGTTTCTTCTCGGTATTTTCTTCCTTTTGTCATTTTATATTGTCCTCTGGACATGTTTAATTCATTACGGTTGTTTCCGTTTTCGCGCTTTTTATTTCCTAGATTTTGTTACTCTACCTTTCTGTCCGTTTCCTTCTTTGGTCGATAAGTTCTCTGGTTTTCCAGTCGAATCTTTAAGGCGTCGTTGTTTTCTCGTGACAATTTTCCCCTACTTTCTTCACCGTGTTTTTCATAAGTGCGTTAGGAACAAACTCCTCCAAATGCTTCTTTAAAAACTTCATCTTCTGTTCTTGAAATGCTTCGTTCTCGATGAGAAGGAAGTCTTGCTCTGCATAAATTCCACGTTTATATTTAACCTGCCTCCACCACCCAGCGACGAATCCCGTTCTTGATGAGTAAATTTGAATCAAGAATAAGTCAAAAATTTTGATTATTTCCCAAGAGTGGGGTACAGGTAGATCGATGATATATTGAATTGAATTGAGCTACTTTTTTATCAATAGTTCGAAAGTACGAAGAAAAGAATCAGAAAAATTGTGAAAAATGAGTATCAGCATGTTCGGAAAACCACTCCGTAAGATTTGAAATGGCGGGTGAAAATTATATGGGATTTCCCCTACTTTCAAATTAAATTATGTTTACGATCTCGATTAAGTAAAAAAAAAGTGTTTCAGAAGAATTTTTGGAAAATTATCCTTAAAAAGTGAAAATATGGGTTCAATTTTTGTATAAAATTCGCAAATTCAGAGTTGGGGACACGAAAATTTGTATTTATAATCTTTATTAGAAAGTGAAAAATTGAGATATGAAAAATACGTTGAAGTTGTTTACAAAGAAATATTAGAATTTTTGGAGAAACTAACTTTTAAGCTATGAAATAGGGGTTGAAATATTGTAAGGATTTGTATTTAAATCTGAAATGATAAGTAAAATATATGTGATGAAATTTACCTTGGTTTCAAAGTTTGAGGCATATAAAAACTCTATTTGAGATCATGAGAACGAAATAAAAGAAAGCGTTTTAAAGTTTTTGAAAAAATATCCTAATAGGTTGAGGAATGTAAGGAATTCGCTCAGATTTAAAGTTGGTATCATAAAAGTTTGTATTTAAGATCTTAATTACAAAATCATAACGTACTCCAAATAACGCGAAATAAAGGTTGAAAGAAGCCTTTGTTCGAGATTTTCCCGTTTTGAAGTTTGAGACATGTGAAATTTAATATATTGAGAACAAACTAAAAGTTAGTTTTCGTGGGATTTCCTTAGTTTTACTGTTTGAAACATGGACAACTATATTAAAGAACTCAATTGAAAATAAAGAATTTCTATTAAGAGCGAAATATTTAGAAATGTATGGAATTAGATCAGCTTCAAAGTTGGGGACATGAAAATTTGAAATTGAGTACTTGATTATAAAGTAAAAATTAATGTTTGAGCATTTTATCGAAACCAACTTGAAGGGTGCAAAATGAGGAACGAGTGTAATTTATACGCAATTTTTGCAAACATTTTTGACAAGGTGAAAATAATATCATATTTCGCCAACTTCACAGGTAGGTGAATAGCTATTTGTTTTCCTTTGAAAGCAATTTGATTTTCACTTATTCTAGCAGACATGCGGCTAATAGGAATAATATCCTTAGGATTTCCTAATATTTTGATAGTATTTTGGATGGATGAAATATAATTGATGTTTTTTCAGAGGACTTTACTAATTCTGCCTGATGTACCTTTACCATATGGAAATTGACTGTACCATAATATAAAATTTTTCTTGGTCTGTAGATTACTTGGGAGTTTTGTTATTGATTTCATGATCATGTAATTGCTGTAATCGTTATTTATTTCAGTTGGGTGTTTCTACTTTTTGTCTTTATTGTTAGTGGTATTATAGGTGCTCTGCATGTGTAACTTATTTGTTTATAGCAGAATTTAAATATGCAGGGTGGTAGTGTAATTTCGCATTTGTTCTCTTTGCGTGTGTGCGTCGGTTTGTGATATATTGCGAAGTTTACGGTGTTATCTGGTTTTCTCATAGTATCACATCCAGAAAATGTAAGGTGCCATCAAATTCTAATTTCATTGTAAAATTTATTTTGTTATGAATATAGTTCATAGCTCAAAGGAGATTGTTGAGGTGTAATTCACCATTGGGTCATATAATGAATATGACATTTGTTTCTTATGTACTTTTTGTAGAGCTTTCAAAATTCCTCATAAAAATGTAGGCAGTATTGGGTTAGAGTGAAGATCTCATAATTGCATATTCATTTATGGACTTTTGGTAATGCATATAATTTCTGAGTTTTGGCAGATTTTCCCTAGGAATTAATAATTGTTTTTGTATAATCAGATCTCCTTAAGTCTATTTTTTTTAGATAGGTGGTTGAACTTGTATTCAATTTTGAATAGGAAGAGTCTTTTAGAATAAGTTTCATTCGAAATTCATGATCATTATAGCTGTACTTTCTCTGCAGGACATACTACTATGCCATTATTTGGTTCTTTCATTTAATTATTGGTCATATTCGATTTGGTCTTCTGTACTATGGAAGAAATGTCGTCTTATGATCTGGCCTTCTCTGATAAGTTTTTATTGCTGGTTCAACTCCACAAAAATTTAATCAAGTGGTAATTTGTTTAGAGCTGTAGCACAATTTAAACCGTTGCTCAAGGCCGATGACTCTGAATCGTCCAAGGCAACCTTTGACAAATTATGTACCAAAATCAAAAAAATTTTGTTCTAGGAGATTCGGTTTTTTTGGTGAAAATTTCTTACTTGCAGTTTTTCGTTTTTTTTGGTGCTCTTCTGATGCTTTGTATTCGATTTGTTTCTACATCATAGGGTGAATATGTTTGAATAGACGTAGATGAGTATCTAGTAATTCTCGTCAATTTAGTTCGAGTTTGGGTCTGATACTGTGAATTAATTCTCATAGTGAAAGTTGATCGTATGGTTTCTGTATAAAAGCCACTCATTCAATTCAATATTATTACACATAAACTTTTTGCTTAGCCATAAAATCAAGAAAGTTTTTCTTCGAAATTTCTGCATATATGAAATTATGTTTTGTACAGAACTTGCACTAATCAGGCAATTTTAATACAATTTACGTATGCTTGAAGCGACATCAATACTCACCTTGATAATGTGAACTCTTGGCTTGAATCTTGAAGATAGTTGGTTAAGGACTTCTGCTACTAGTTGTTGGTGTTTCAATACTTTCCTCATTTTCATAATTCGTACAATGGCTGCCTGAATTAATAATTTTCTATCTTCCTCAATATGTTTGTGAGTTGTTTCTTGTTCCATTTTCAGTTCAGTTTTCATTGGTATATTGATGTTAACCCGAAGTTTTTTACTAAAAAAAGGAATAATGAAGATTCAAATATCCCACATAATAAAAAAAAAACCCGTCAGTTTTTCAATAATCTGAAGTAATTAACACCTTTTTGTTGGATTCCAAAATCAATAGTTTTCTCAAATTCTCATACCTTGGATACATCCCCAATAAAAAACCATGTGGACAAGTAAAGTCAAAACTTGGAAAACTTCACAGTAACAAAAAAAATCATTAATGATTAAATAATTCAAGATGGCTCATAATTGTTATTCATTCTCATAATCTAGAAGAGGGTATAATTCTTTTGTCTAATACTTATTTCCATTCTCTAACATAAATACCTTTATGCAATTTGCAAAGGACCTTTCAACATTTTACCGCATATGCTATTAATCTAATTTGAAATGCAGCTAGGATATTTTGCTTTATCATCCACTCTAGTTAAGTAAAAAATCGAGCTTATTAAGGTGAATTGATCTGACAAACAAACTGGATCAGCATTACCGAACTACCTATTTAGAAATTGAGTGTTCAAACACCTCATAAGATGGGATGATCTAACTGATTAGTGGACTTGACCAGCTTCGCCCAATTGGAAACTAAATATCTAAATACAATCTCACTTCCAGATTATTGCAGGCAGAAGCTACATCTCAATTACATTTCATTAACAGAGAACCTATCAAGTGCATCACATGACACCAATTCATACCACTATAATCAGTACAAAAACGGATTAATTCTGATTTCATTCATAATAACTAGAATAAATTGCAGAAGAAGCATCTTCAACCATTGCAGAAAAATTACATAGATGAGATTGCTTCTGATAAATTTTCAATTTCTGGTAATTTGTTTTAGTTCACAACTTGCCTTCTTAATTGTTATACAATGTAAAGGTATTCTCATGAAACAACTAAAACAACATATTATTCTCGAGAAAAATAAAAAGAACAATGATGTTACATGTCGAAAAAATATATTATCAGTTCATCCAATACTTAATCCATTTGTTAAAATAATAAATGCAAACCTCTACTTTCTCAGAATAATTCCTGCAAAAAAATATTACACATTAAGCTAAAATGGATTAGGATAATGGCAGGCGTATCGTCTGGAGAAAACAACAAAAATACTCTCTGCAAAACAAATCAGAGGAAAGACAAAACTAAAGAGAATCCTGAGGAAGAAGTACTGAAGTGATTTATGTAAAACAAGAGGAAAATCGCTTTTCAGATACTCAGAAACGTCATAGATATAGAAATAGTAAGCAAGTCAGCAAATTGAAAAAAGAAGCCGAGACCAGAAGAAGAGGATACCGCCATCTGAGAAATAGGTAACAAATATACATCGCTTAAGAACAGAGAGGTAAGCGGCAACATACATACAGACAAAAATCTTGTGTTGAATAATCGAAATCGAATACGTATGGGACCAACTATGTGTAGACAAATATTAGTGCTCCAAACGGAATACAGTGCAGTGATGAGATTCAAATATCCCGATTGGAGTAACGACTACATTGCACAAACATGCAATTGTTAGACACAGCAAAGAGCTGTACTGACATAACAAAGAGCTGTACTATACTGGGTACTACCTTCTTTGCAGAAACCAACATAGAACTTTATCTATTAGGTTCCTTGCTCTAAGGAGAAGAGATTCAGTGTCTTCAAGATGAAAGTGCTTCAGCTTAATGCTGCAACACATGACTTCATGGCGCTTCAAAAATTAGAATTACGGATGTGATATTCTCATGGATAGAGAACCTAGAATTAAACTAATGAAGAATAGAAGGATGGTGCGCAGTAAAACGAATTATGCAGCGATAAAAAACTTTCAATATTCCGATCCAATATGATAGAGATGAGATGAGAGACAGCTGTGGTAATGGTTTTCGTATGGTTAGACTTGATGAAGTTGAGTTAAATCAGGCCGCAAATGGAATATAATAGCAAATCCTGGAAATGAATCCACATTCAAACGTAAGCAGAGCCAATCTTACCATATAAATTGAAAGAATGAAAAGGGAAATGGTTAAGTAGTAGAAATAAAGAATTTAAATACGAAAATATATTTTGTTTCAGATAACCTTTGAATCTATAACATAAAGCAAACCAAACTACCAGGGTTGTATATAAAAAAAAAATCTTGGAAAGGATACTTAAAGAATGATAGGATGAAAATAGCATTTCAAATAACGAAGCAAGGAGTAACAGATATCATTGACTACATGTTACCCAGGATAAAGATCAACATGGAAATTGCCTTTACCTCCAAAGAACTAGAAAACGCTGAAATAAAATTAAATTAAAACAGACTTGAACTGTATGGAAATTCACAGAAATTTGTAATACTTCCGGTGAATGTATTCCCAGATTATTTTATACAGATGAAAACATACCAGATGAATGGTATCACAGAAATTTGCAAAAATGTCAAACAGTACATTTATGTCGATGTGACATACAAGCTATACAAGTCTACTTTTACTTCAGAAGTAACAATTTCTTTCCTAACATCACGTTTTTATTTCTCAAAAGTGTATCATGAAGAATACTTCAAATTATATTTGTTCTGCGTCATATCAGTTTCGCTTGCTTGAAATGATTCATACAAGTGAAACTCAACTGTAACTGAAGTTTCAATAATCTTTTCTTGACGCCTGGCTAATATTTGTTCCTGTAATAATGCGAAAATAAAATAGAACCTGCTCGAGATCAAAGCCGGTTTTGTATACATTGCGCCATAAAATTAACGCACAATTTCAATATTTCAAATATTGATGGTCAATTTTTGCGAGTAACGTTTGTTCTCGAAAATTTTACTTTCTGGTAATAATGCAACGTGAATTAGGAAATTTAAGCCCGGCATAATGTGTTAGATGACCTAGGTTGGATTTATACAAGAATAAGCAAAAGGTTTGAGGTGTCCCATTCAACTGTTTCCAGAATGATCCGCAGGTAGAGGGAGACTGGTAGTCATGAAAGGAGACCAGGGCAGGGACGACCTTGAGCAACAACGGCGATCCATGACCGTTATTTAAGAATTTCTTCGTTGAGACAAAGGTTCGCTATTGCTAGGTACCTTTAAAAGAAGTGCAAATTAGTGCTGAAACGAAACAGTGTCTCATGGAATTTGGTTTGAGTTTGTCGTGTTCGAGGCCCTGCTCTAACCGTAGCACATTGAAGAACCCGATTGAATTTTGCTTAGGAACATGTCAATTGTTCAGAAGCTGACTGGGAAAGATTTTTGTTTCTAGATGAGTCGAAATTTTGTCTTTTTTATTGCGATCAGTTAAAAATGTTTGTTTATGCATGAGACCTCACCAAGCTCATATAGTTAGCTACCTCAATGGGGTTGGTTGTATGTCCAGACAATCCCATCGAACATTTCTGATACATTCTCAATATAAGATTTAGAAGGCAGCAAAACCAGTCAGCTACCGCGAATGAAGTTCGGAACAAATAATTCGAAATTTGGAACGAAATGGAGCAGAATGCTATGAGGTCATTGATTTCAGGTATGAATCGTAGATGTGATGCAGTAATTTCGCCAGGGGTGAAAATATCCGGTATTAACAGGTTTTCGGGGATTTTGATTTTTTCCAAAAGTTTGAGATTTTTCATTATTAGTTTTATTTCAATTTCTGACTAACCTAACCTAACCATTTTCATTTCAGTTGTTTCCAAATTACTGGAAATATAATTTTTCAACATATCTAAACTTCTGAATAAATTTGAATTTTCAATTCTGTGCGTTAATATCTTGGCGCAGTGTACATAGTAGATTAAGCAAAAATTCAATACTGCTTACTTTTTATAACCTAAAAAGAGATTTACAACAGACGAAGGTGTGAGATCGTTTTCGTCATCTTCACAAGTTATTAGCTTCGCTTTGAGCAATATTTGAATCACCTGAATTAGAAAGTCGCTCTTAATTTGAGTGTTTTCTTCTAACTGGGCTATAGTCCAGCTATCAGCAACGTTAAACTGCAACAACACCGCCATCTGGAATGTGCTCGCTTGTAAAGTGTACCTTCGAAATAAACAGACAATTTAACATAAAATAATTTTGTGGAAAAAAAACAATCAAATAAATAAGAAGACCAGAATTTCAATTACATTGAGCAAATAGAATACTTTGTGACCAGTGACATCATTTTAAAGATTTTAGCTTCATATTTTGATATATATATATATATATATATATATATATATATATATATATATATATATATATATATATATATATATATATATATATATATATATAAATTTAAACGTATTGGTTGGTGATCACAATTGAACAATCCATGGGACGATTACATGATTCGGACTTTATAATGATCCGCCTAATCTATTTGGATGAAAATGCATCGATTCGAATTGCCCTTGTACAGTGCACTTCCAACACAAATTTTTGAATAAGGAAAAAGGATCGTGTGATGCCTTTTTGAAAAGGTGATTCCATTCTCTATACGACACGTAATTATTTACTTCCCGAATCAACATGTGATGAATTGAAATCGAGAATTGTTTGGAGAAGTTTCAGATTTTCATCAATCAAAATTTTATATGGATGGAATTTTGTGAAGAATTCTAAAAATACTTGTCTGGAATACTCCAGGTATTTTCGACAATCTCTTCACAAATTGTGTATTTTCCATCATGGCAACTTCACCTAAAACGGTAACACCAATTCCTTCGTCCCTCACAACTCTGGTGAGATTATGTTTTTTATTAATTACGCATACAGTTGCCATCAATTTTCTCCTTAACTCAAGAGCGTATGAAGAAATCTACCTTTTCTCAAAAGATGATTTCGCACACTTCCTGTTTGCTATTTCAGATCAGCAGAATTATTAACACTTCGAAATAAAATCGACATGATAGATCCTAACATAAAATGTAGAGGGTTGCTCGATCATCAATTAATTTAAGAAATGTAGTAAATTGAATAACTTTTCAAAAAGGTACCACACAAGTCTTTCTCATATGAAAGTTTTCGTGATGGTAGTTGTCAATGGTAGGGGAGGATGCGCAAACATTCAAATGAAAGAGAATTTTTCTGAACCAACAGAATCTATTTCGAAGATCGAAGGGCTAGATAAAAACTTCGATTGTTTCCAAAAATTTCTCGATTTTAATTCCTCACATATTATTTTAGAAAGTAAATAGTTACGTGGTCGTATAGAGAACGGAATCATCTTTTCAGAAAAGGTATCACATGACCCTATTCAAATATTTGGGGTGGAAGTTACCAGAGGTTAGGTGTTGATAAGGGGAGCACGAAACATATAAAAAAAAATGTCCCCCTACAATCGAAAATCGACCTGTTTTAAGAACACAAAAAAATCGAACCAACCTAGCTATTCTGGGTGGTTCGTTTTGATTGGAAAGCATTGTATGAAGTGTGTGTCAAGTCCAAGTTTTCATCGAGAAATGTATATTGTAAAAATTGAAATTTTCAAAATGTTGGATAAAATAAATCTTCATATGTATGTAAGAACTTTTTGTAACATATTAGTTTTCTTATAAAAGTGTACATATTTTTATTGTATTCATTTATTTATAACTAGTATATAATTTTTAAGACTTTCTAAATAGAAAATTGTTTTATTTGCCAATTATCTCCGTGCATCCAATAATAGTTCTTGTATTCATGTACTAGCTGAATTCAAGAATGACCTGGGACTACGCCCAAATGTATCAATTAATTGAGAACTCAAAAAGTTACCAACATGCCAATAATATTTCGATCTTGAATATATTTCGAATTTACTACTGTGCTTGGTAATTACAGATACATTTTCCAGAGTATAAACGGTTTCGATTTTCCTACTACCAGAAATTGATATGAATTATGGGGACATTACTGACTATTTTTGTGAAGTTTATTGAGTCTGCACTGTGTAAATGAAGTAAAAAATTCCATAATCTATTTCAAACATAATTCTAGTAAAAAATATGGCTACCTCCAGTAGAATAATCAAACCTGTTCATTTCCAGAATGTAGAATAGATGGCAGATCAAACTTAACCATGGAAACTACAATTTAATGTAAGACAGAGCAACATTAAAATTTTCAAAATAATAATAGTATTAGAATTCAATATTGCAAAATAGAAAAAATTATTAGGTGCGCAGCTAAGTTCTCGCTGTTTGTCAATAGATGGCCCCACAAGTAAGTGCTGATCGATTTTTACATATCAAGAACGCCTTGAACAAAGCTTAGACATATGGTAAACAAACCACTGTGACACATTAGCGATTTTGTTTTTGGGTCATATACTTTTAGTTGTGAGAAAATGTCTGATTTTATGCCAAATTTATTTGCGGGAAGTGTTGGCGGCTGAAGCTCATAGAATAGAAAAGTTTACGGAGATGCTACTCTGAGTGAAACAACGTGCGGGGATTGGTTCCGTCGCTTCAAAAACGGTAATTTCGATGTGGACGATCGTCCCCGTGAAGGAAGGCCAAAAATCTTCGAAAACGCTAAATTGGAGGCATTGCTCGATGGGGATCCGTGCCAAAAGCAAGAAGAGTTTGCTTCAGCCTTAGGAGTAACCCGCCAGGCCATTTCCAAGTGATTGCATGTGTTGGGAATGACTCAAAAGCAAGAAACTTGGGTTCCTTATGATTTGAAGCCAAGAGACGTTGAGCGTCGTTTTTCGCCTGTGAACAACTGCTGCAGCGGCAAAAAGGAAAGGACTTTCTTCTTCGCATTGTAACGGGTGATGAAAAATGGATTCATTACAGCAATCCAAAGAAAAAAAAAAACCTTGGGGACTGCCCGGTCATGCTTCTACGTCAGTTATGCTGTGTATTTGGTGGGACCAAGTCGATGTTATTTATTATGAGCTGTTGAAACCGAACGGTATCGAACTCAGTTAATGCGATTGAGTAAAGCACTGCGCGAAAAATGGTCACAATACGAGCAGAGACACGAAAAAGTAATTCTACAGCATGACAACGCTGGGGCTCACGTTGAAAACCCGTTAAAACGTTCAAATGGGAAAGCCTACCCCACCCGCCATATTCCCCAGATATTGCACCATCCGATTATTACTTGTTCCGTTCGATTGAACATGATCTGGCTGATCACCAGTTCCGCTCATATGAAGAGTTCGAAAAATGGCTTGATTCATGAATAGCCTCAAAAGACGAACACTTCTTCCGTCACGGTATTCGAACTCTAACAGAACTATGGGAAAAAGTTGTAGCTAGCGATGGGCAATATTTTGAATGATTCATTTGTAATCATTTTTCACAATAAAGTTGTATTTTCATTAACAAAAACAGCGAGAACTTTGTTGCGGACCTCATATAATTATCATTTTAACTTGTTTTGAAACCTAATGAGATTCATCATCCTTGCCTTATAAATTCATCTGGAAGGAAAGATAATTGAATAAAACCTGGAGACTGTATAGTTCTTGAAAGTAAAATTAAAACTGAATATCTTTGTTCTAAGAAGATATGAAAAGAGGTTATTGAAGATATTCGAATTCTTTAACATTTCATTGTAAAAAATAATTAGGAAGTTTTTGCTATTCCTGTGCACTTCGTCTAAGTAAGTCTTAAATAAATCATTTAACACAAATAGTGGATTGTACTACTAAAATTATAAAATCTTAAGACTGTGGTTGCATTTTGGTTGAAGATAAAACTACATCAAACATACAGAGGTATTAAGTCTCGTAACAACAAAGTATAATGCATATTTAATGAAAGCTATTTGATAATATTTGCTTTTGTAATATCTACATAAGTCGGTCTAGTCATTCAAGATGAGGGATTGTTTTTACTGAGAGTTTTGAAGATTTCTATGGATCGCAGGTGATTGGAGCCTGATGT
This sequence comes from Cryptolaemus montrouzieri, assembly GCA_013387265.2. Lineage (NCBI taxonomy): Eukaryota > Metazoa > Arthropoda > Insecta > Coleoptera > Coccinellidae > Cryptolaemus > Cryptolaemus montrouzieri. Next base: position 58,277,039 of record JABFTP020000185.1, read on the forward strand.
GGGATTTTTTAATTATCTATACTGTGAAATGAATAACGGTTTTGAATGCAATGGTTAGCAACAAGTGAATCCTGTTTATTTTTGATAAGAGCGGTAAAATGATCAATAAATCTAATTTTGTCAGAATGACCAGTCTGACCTATATAAACTCCTGATTTGTATATGTTTTTACGGGGGATCATTGGCGTTGAATCGAAGCGGGGATATTTTTTGCTGTGGTTGGCTTAGATGCAAGTGCCAAATTTAATTTCGAAAGATTATGGGCAACATTGTCACTTCATACTTTTCCAAGAGACAAAGAAAGGGGTGTTTTACATTTTGTGGTTGGATATATTTGATGAATAGCCAACGATATTGGTTTTCGTTTGACTAATTTGTCAATTATGCCATGGTCAAAACCGTTGTTTCATGCAAAAGTTTTTATTGTTCTAAATTCCGATTCTGTCTTCGAGTGATTAAGCCGTTTGGATCAATAAATTGTTAGCAGAATTTTTTCGTGAATATGGGCGATTCGAATTCTTTGGTTTACATATATCTGTGTAACCCAGTTTTCTGTATAAATTGAATTTAAATTTACAATCTGGATGTGAAATTGAGAGACCAAAGAAGGATAATGTGGTATTTATTTGTTTTTAAAATTTCAATTCTATTTTAGGATGGATACTATTGACAAAATTAAGGAAATGATGGAATTGTTTTGCGAGTACCGTTCAAGCTGATAAGGAATCATCTTCGTGTATCTATCGAAAATGAATCTTAATCGGTAGAATAGAACTAAAAATTTGGTCATCTATATTCGACATGAATATGTCTGCGAGTAAAAGGCTTAACGGCGAACCTAAGACTGGACCACTAGGTTGTTCCTATAATTCATCACTGTTAAGCCCACAATCATATTTTTCGAATTGCCATATTCACAAAAAATGTAGAATTAGTTGATAGAGCTTTGTCTTTACCCCTGTCACCCGATGACAATCAGAATTTATAACGCTAATACTACTGCGCGAAACAACGGTTTTGACTATAGCTTGATCGACAAAATAATCAAACGAAAACATATGTCAATAGCCACTAATCAAATATATGCAGCACAATGTTAAGCTTCCAAAGAATTAATTTTTTAGAAAAGGACAATGTTGCCAATAATCTTCAGAAATTAAATTTGAAATTTGCATTCCAACTGCAGCAAAACTTATCTTCGCTTCTATTCAAGGCCAAAGATCCCGTAAAAGACATATAAATCGGGAGCTTATTTTATGAATTGATTTGTACTGATTGCAATAGCGTTTATATAGGTCCGACTGGATGTTCCTTCAAAATTAGATTCAAAGAACATTTTACCATTTTCAATAAAAATAAAAAAATTCAACGGTTGCTAACCACTGCATTCAAAAAAATCATTGATTTCTCGGTATAGATAATATAATAATCCTATATGTGGCTTTAAAAGGTAAAGAAGTTAATTACCTGGAATCTATAGAAACCTTCAAAATTCTCAGTCAAATAATTTCCTCATTTTGTATAACCAGACTGACTTATGTAGTTACCAAAACATTTGATATTTTCGAATTGATTTCCATTAAATATTCCTTATACCTTGCTGTTACAACAACTCTGTATGTTCAATGTAGTTTTATCTGTCCCACAGAAAACGAGAGTTTGGAACTGTAGTCCTAGTATTAAGATTTTATGATTTTTGGTATTAAAATAAAACATAGTAAAATCCAATATTTGTGTTTCAATCACTTTGAAATAGTTTTAGTTTAGGCAGGTCAGGATGAAAAAATAATGTCTGGTTACTGTAATAATCAAAATGATTGACGTTGATAAAAAACTGTTGTTTTGTTCTTACCTATTCTTGAAACAATTAGTGTGAAGTTCTCCCTTAGACATATTATATAACCAATTAAGTTTTCGTCCAGAATGACGTCCAGAATAAAAATTTGTGAACCTGTGGACACTTCTTTCCAACTGAAAAAACATGAGTTCATATTGATATGAATTATAGAAACTATCAAGAGAATCAGTGAACGAAATATGAGACTTATACTCACTTTTCAGGTGAGAACATAAAAAGTACAAAACTCAAATTATAACAAATTTATTACAAAATTAAGTGACTGCAATCATGCTTGGAAAATGTTGATTAAAACATTCTATATGAGGAAAAATATTTGATACTGCCTTGAATCTCACTATCTTCACATTAAAAATTCAATTTTGAGATATTCGCTTTTGTTCTAGTACGAAATATCAAAACATATTCTGATTTCATTTTATGATGCTAAAATGTGGTGAGATATTAAAAAACTGCAACTAGTATGAAGCAGCCAAATCAATTTATATGAAATGAGGTATATTATTGTTCAATGACATAATTGCTTAATTTTATATTCACTCTTAACCTTTAACAGTAGAAATAATAATATTTATCAGACACACTTTTTCCTATAATTTTGTTAACACCAAAACACCAAAAATGAATCTTTGAGCAATTTATAAATGAAAATATATATATATATATATATATATATATATATATATATATATATATATATATATATATATATATATATATATATATATATACTTTACCCAGTGAATAGAATTTTTATCCAAGCCAAAGCCTTCGATGCCAAAATCTAGACTGTCTATTCCTACATACTAGTGTATTCACTTCTTTTCAAGCTCAGGAAACACATTCCCCACACATAAGTGAACTGTATTGTTTTAACATTGTAATCATTGCAGTGAAACACATTATTAAATGTTTGTTTGCTTGAAGAGACCAATTTTGAACAAATTCAGTGAAAGATATTATTGAAGGTTTTCTTGAGGCAAGTAATTTTGAAGTGAGAATGTTTACTTTAGATATTCATGGACCTGCAGTTTCATTCAACCTTCCTGTGGTAATGAGGAGCTCTGCTACAGGCACGCATATAGTCTCATATCAGTCATATGATCAAAAGGCAAATACCCAATTTCCTAGAGAACGCGAGGACAGATCTCGCTGTGTTACAGCGAGATGTCATTAATACAGCAATATTCACTTCACTGTATAAAATCACCAGTTACTGGGAAGTAGCAATACTCTGAATCACTTCTTACACAGAAAACCCCTGCTGCTAGATAGCAGATAACTACCAGCTCCTCAATGAATGAATAAGGGTGAACTAGGCAGGTAGCAAGTACATAGTGATCAGTCGTTCATTGTTGATGTTACAACTAATTAAATAATATCATTTTTATACACCTCCAAAGCAAGTCTTTCAAAAGGATTTGTTTCATAGCAAAGAGATCAATGACCCCACTACTGAAATCACCTGTTACTAGACCTTGTTATTTCACAAATTTTCAGTATCATGATTACTTGTTACTGAAAATTCGCAGCATTACCGATCTATACCACCTATATGCAGTATGTCCTGCACTGTCTAAGAACAGGGTGGAACCTCTAGGATCCCATCTAAAAGAATATAAGCTTATTCAGGCGAAGGTATTATACGCTATAAGCCTATTAGTGAGTCATTACTAGCCCCCAACTCCCATTTATTGTCGTAACCATCCTTGCTATTCCACAATACCAAGTTTTTCTATCTTTCATACTTCACATATTGAAAATTAATACGAAAAAAAATCAATTGCAAATTTTCAAATATTACCACAGTGACTTTCATATTGGAATTTCATTTTTATACCACATTACTCACTTCTGATGGTAATCCAAAAGTAAAGCTTTGTTGAAAAGGCCATGAACCAGATGACAAAACTTGAATACTGAAATCAATATCTAAAGTTTCATTAGAATCAGATAGGTGATTACGAAATTGTTCATTCAAGTCCTTGGATACTCCGATATCCTAAAAATAAATCCAGTTTAAAACCTGATGGTTTTTAGGTGAATTAAATTCCCAAGTACCTGGAACATCCTTTGTAATTTTGATGTGTATTCAAATCCACAAGCCTGTTTAAGTTTTGAAATCATCGAAGCTTCCGCATCATCACTAGCAGACATATGCTGTACTAAACGCTTAGCCAACATCTTACTGTAGAATTTTTGAAAGACATCTTTATCTTCAATATATTTGAAGACAACCATCTGCAAATCACAATTTACAGCGTTAAATAATGGATTTGATTAATTCCAGTAACTAATCAATAAATGTAAGTTATATGCTTTTATTCCATTCTGAATTCATTGGAATACCCTATTCCAGGGGTGCTCAAACTGCTGGCGACCTACCTCAATATTTTTAGACTACTTACGATCAACTCTGAGAGGCTGCAAGTATGTGTGATGCAGGGTTGTCGTACATACACGATACACCCTACCTACCTGTCTACCTAGGTAGGGTGTACCGTAGCATATTATTAGCTTTCCGCACAATATACATTATTTTAGTCAAGGTTTGGGTAAGGTTTAGTTAGGTTCTTCTCTATAATATCAATGAAAAAACTCATATTTATTCAAAATTGCGAGTTTATGGGTTGTTACGAAACAAAAGAGTTACATATGGTGTTAAACTTAACTAAGGAGTGACTTTGAATGTTGAAGCGTGGCACTGCATGTCCTCAGCATACTTTTCATAAGATGGTACGTAACCACTAAGTGCTAATCGCAAGCATGATGACATATGATCGTCAGTTGGTCGATTGCGATATTTTGACTTAATTATCTTCATTTCAGAAAATGCAGGCCCACACAAGTTGACCCAAACATTGCCGTGAGTTGAAGGGCGATGTGCCTTAGATTCGGATATTTATCTTCAGATATAACACACCAGAAATTTGTATTAGATGCTGTAGCTTTGAGATGTATATCTGATATAATCTGCACCAACTCATTTTCAACAGAACATGAGTTCATATTAAACTGACTTGTTATTTCAGTAGCTAATTCCTCAATGTTTTTACATGAAAAAGGATAACTCATAAATCATGCTATGTCTGCCAATTTACTGCAATCATAAGAACGCATTTCGAATTGTCCCAAAATATTTGATAATTCAGGTTCATACGTATCATAATTCAACTGAGGATTCCTTGCTTTCAAAGACGGAAAATGTTTCATATCCTTTCTTTACAGTTGATCTATCATAAGTTGGAATTTACTTTTGGATGCGTTTACTGCGCTAATCATCTCATTATTGGTGTTAAAGTGCATTGTGATGTCAGTCAAAAATGCCAAATCATTCAGCCATTTTTCGTTTTTCAATATCTGAGTGTCATCACTTCTTTCGTCTAAAAAAGCTGTTATTTCGGCCAATAATTGTTGAAACCTTTCTAGGAATTTTCCGCGACTCAACTACCTGACGTCCGTGTGAAGAACTAAATCAGTGTGTTCAGCTGACTCCCTAATCTTCCAACTGCAACTTAAAGAGTCGCCGTTGCAAGCTACGTACACGGATGGAATTCACAATTTTTGTTGCAATGCCCATAATTTCCTCCGTGTTTAAAACTTTTGAATACAAAACTTGTTGATGTATAATGCAATGAAATGAAAAAAATTAAGGGAAATCTTTATTAGCTTGACACAATGCCACAAAACTGTTTCCAGTCATTGGTGGTGCTTCATCGGTTGTAATGCACACTAATTTATATATTGGTAGCTTCTAGTTTTTTACAAAATTGAAGAAAACGTCATATATATCTTTGCCCATCAGAGGAATGATTGTCAAAAATTCTTTCTTAGCCAACATGTCATTGAATACATCCGAATAGAAATACTCAGCTGGGCAGTCTGTCATACGGTGGATTCGCGAACTGTAAAGAAAAGCATGTACAGTCGGACGAGATAACTGAAGTTCTCTAATAGCAGACATGATTTCTGTTTTATTTTTAAAATCTACAAATGAAGTCTCACCCGCTTCAATAAATGCTTCCTTCACAACCGATCTATCTTCGAATGGTTTCTTATCTTTCGCCAATAGATGAGATATTTCAAATGACGCGATCTTAGCAGCTTTTGATTGTTTGGCTGGCCTTGTGAACATGGTTTGATCTTTTTTCAAATAAGATATCAAATCACGTACTTTTCGTGTTCTTAATTCACTCTGTGGCGGAAAATCATTTTCATAGTTTTTATGAACCGTTTTATGATGGCTCTCTATGTTACCACGCTTAGGTATTGCAACTGACGCACGACAAATAAGACAAATGCACTTATCCTTCACCATACAAAAGAAAAATTCTTTCTCCCAATCGTAATTAAAATGATACCTTTTAGATTTCTTCGCTGCACTCATTTTGTACTATTTAATAATAAACTTTGTATCGACGTAGTATCGCCTTTAAGTTACAATTCAGAATGACTCCAATTCATGCCGGCGCAACATTATATCGGCGTGAAGTCTCGAATGTTCCCGTCAAACGCGCCGCCCGAAATTTCTAGAAAAGCGGCAAGAATAAAAAACGCGGTTTTTGTTTAACAAGTACCGCGCGTTCCTTTTATAAAGCCGCCTTTCGCCGCTAGCGGAGTGTTATTTTATTACGTAATAAATTTTTGTAGTTTAGTTATCTACTTATTGAAAAATTTTTTCTTCTCAAGATTACTAAAAAAGCACTAGCAATCGACCGTTTGAGCATCCCTGCCCTACTGAAATTTCTAAGCTACTAAAACAAGATTTAAAAAAAAAAAATACATTGATCTTCAATATGTGTCCATAAGAAACAAAACTAGCTTCTTTGATTAACAGCTCATGAATACAACATCCAACATATGTGACGAGTTGTTGTGGTATGAATTGATGAGATAGAGATTTTAATCAAAAAAGAATTGAAACTATAGGATTAATGTAATACTATAAACAAACTCATTTCTTTGAACACAATCATTCAATGTTTTCTCATTTAAAATTGAAATTTTGAGTTTATTTCTTTTGAAGAAGCTCAAAGATTCAATTAAAAGATGAAAAATTAAAGAACTGAAATTTAAAGTATAATTTATCTTCTAATTGAGATCTATATCTTCCAATTTATAAATATTCATATATAGAGGTTCGATTTTTCTCATCCTTGATCTAATCTCTTTGAATCATATTAGATCATTACTTACTACTTGATTGAGAGTATCTTCTAACTCTGCCTCCTCTGGGTTCTTACTACTTTTTTTCAATAGCAAATCACAGTATTTGGCCAGGAGCTCTGGAGATTTACTGCTTGAATTAGCTACTTTAGTAACTGCATTTGCGTTGATGAATCGACCACACGCTTTATCTAATGCAGCAACAAATCCACTGTCATTGTTGAAGGCAACCAAAACAAGAGCATTATATTTCTTATGCACTGCCAAAATTGTATTTACATAAATTTTAGGATCCTGAAAATTAGGAATTATTGGAAACTACATATTCAAATATCAGTGGCTGGTTGTTCAACTTACATTATGTGCCGCCTCGCCACACCTTTCAATGGCTTCTAAACCTTGGTTGGCAATATGCACTTCTAATAAAGTTTTGAGTTCACCAAGACCATCAGGAATACGGGCAACCAAGTTATACATACGACCCAGATCATCATCTTTATCAGCATTAAGGAGCTGCTGAAATTCTTGATGGAATAATTCTAGGTGTTTTTGAATTAACACTCTCTCACAAGTTTTTGCTAAACGTTCACTAGTAGTTTCATGGAGATAAACTTGAACCCTCTTTTTCTCTTCAAATAATCGTTCACCAGCCTACATACAAAAAAACACATGATGAAAAAGGCCCAGTTAATTATCAACAATTATTTGAACTAGAACTGCAGACTTAAAATTTCAATAGCCTCCGAATATGGGACATTTGAAATATACGGAAAACAGATTATCACCGAATATTGGATTCGGGCTATGAGATACAGAACTACCTCTTAAAAATATTTTCAGTGACCTATTCTTGATGATTTCATTGAGAGTATTTTGAATAGGTTTCGATCTTTGTTAGGTTTTTTTATGCCTTAAACGGCCCATTTTTGTTTTATTCGCGATTTAATCGAATACTCGCTAATATTTGCAGGAAATAATTAAACAATGATACTCTATCTATGGAACTGAGTTAACGTTGTGGATTGAAACAGCAATTTTTAAACGTCAATGTCATGGGAAATCAGTTATATAAGTAACGTAGATTATTTATTAGTTATAAAGAAATTATAGTAAATAAAGTAAATTTGTTCGAATAAACTAACTATTTATTTTTCTTCATTTTTTTCGAAGGCTTGTTGTAGGTTAGTTTCATTAGGTTTTTTCATGTCCAAAATGGCTCTTTTATAGATTTAGTTAGGATTTTACCAAAGACCTGCTAATTATTTGACAGGATTGAAACAAGAGTACCGATGCCTTGAAATTCACATTTTGACATTTAAATAATTCATTTCATGAAAAACAATCACTCTAATGAACAAATTATGCATACATTTATGATGGTTACTGCTAACGAATAATATCAAGAACACATAGAACATTCAGTGAAACGTACCTATTTATCACCAATTAGCAGACGGAAATTCAAAAGAATATAGTTTAATTTTGTAACATGAAAAACAGAATTTTGAATATTTCAAAATTAGAGATACAGTTGTTAACGTTTTGGCATATTTTAATGTAAATCCATGAGCATTTTTCGTTTGGCTGCTTCTGAATAGGAATAACCAGAACATAAATGAACAAAATTTCTGTCAAATTAGAATTTTCTTCCATACAAGTTTGTATCAACTTTGGTAATGAATTGAGAGCATGCTATTACAGGATAGAATTTTGCGAAAAGTTGTTTGATTACAAGAATAGCCAGAACTTTTAAGAAATATCATTTTGCCAGATGATTCAAAATTCTCCAGGTGTATTCAATCGGCGGAACTCCCAGAATTTCCCGAATTGAATTGAGTTTGAACATGTTTAGTTTGAAGTATAATAATCAATGTCGATAATTAGAAATTATGAATTCCTGAGTTCTCTGCCTTTGAATTCACTTTGAAGATATACAATCTTACGAAATAAGAATGAAAGTATCTTGAAACGACAGGAGACCAACACTTCAATTTTTAAGGTTCTGATTTAAAATATTATATCTTGTTTATGGTCAAGTTGAATTTTAAATGTGACAAATATTGAAGAAAATTGTTAGGAAAATGATTTTTACTATAAAAAATAGAAAACTATATCATGCCAGTTTAAATAACAAAGTTGGTTATTGTTTCCTGATAAACCAGAAGTAGTACAACACTGAAAATATTTATAGAAGGTTGATCTGTTGCCCTAAAACCCTTGATCCAAAACTTGCTGATAACCGATACATCTGTTTTCCGTATAATTCACGTGTATACTTGAGTGATTTGCAGAAAACAAAGATCATGTGAAAGGATTTTCATATTAATACCTCATTGATTGGAGATGGTTTGGAATATTTTGAAAGGGACATAAAATATTTCTGATTTAACAACCATAAACGAATAAATGGAACTATAGAAGACATGAAAAAGATAAAACCATTTTATAGAAGTAATTTATGCAGGTATACTAACTTTCTTCATATATTCCGTGACAGGATTCTGAGCAAGAAAATTGGTGCTTTCTTTTGTATAAAACCTCTCTGTATCTTCCAGAAAAACATTTTCAAAGTTATCTTTATAAACACTTAAATTGGGACCCTTTGCCCCGGGTTCCTCCTCATTTAGACCTAATTCCACATAACAATTAATAACACCAGATACCAAGCGTGTATTTATAGTTTCCCCATTTCGCTCTCGTTCTATCAATTTGAGGACGGCATTAGTAACCTTAAAAATGTTAAGGTAAAATTCAAATATAATAAGATATTTGAATGAAAACGTCAAAACAGTACAATACTGCTACTTTTTCATTTTTGGAAATATCATACCTGCTTATTGAGCTGTTTAAACAAATGATCCCGCCATGTGACTAACGCCAACTGGTAAATCTCATAAATACCTTTTCTACCTTCTTCACATTCTCTTTTCACCCAGTGTCGATTCAAATAAGCACAAACGCCATTTAGTACTTTGCTACTGAATTGATATTCCTCCCATTGGCGTGTATAAAACTTGAGAACATCTTCATCCATTCTATGCATTCCATCCTGAAACATTTGAATAATTTTTCACCTGAATTTTTGTTGTGAATTTCCTGAAATGGGTCGATTTTCGATAGGAGGGGGAGATTTCTTGTTTGTTCTCTTCCTACAAACCCCTGGCAGCTTCTATACCAAATTTTCGAATACAAAAAATGGGGCGTGTAATACTTTTTTGAGAAGGTAATTCCATTTTTCATATGTCCACGTAATTATTTACTTTCTCATAGATATATATATATATATATATATATATATATATATATATATATATATATATATATATATATATATATATATATATATATATATATATATATATATATAATTGATGCATTCCATAATGTTACCCCAGGCAATCTTAATAACGCAAAGAGGAATTTTTTGCATCAAATTGAAACATGCATCCCAGAACATTTTTTATGTGTGTAAGTTGCTCTTTTCTCTGATATTGTTCCTAGTTAGACCATCAATTCAATAAACATTTACATGTCAGGAGACTGTCAGAAACGTCGCAGTGCTGTAGTTGCCTAAAAAGTGATGAAGAAAGGGAAGATTTACTCTTTGAATATTCCAATCATAAGGCGACCAGATCGGAGACATTAGGCACTGTAACACATAGTACCCGGATGATCCAGGAAGCCCTCTAGAACAGTCTTACAAGCTTCATTAAAAAGTTTCCTCAAGACTGATAACAACAACATAAGATGGCAAGCACAATGGGCCAAAGGGCCTGAGTGCTGCCCATAAGGGCGCCATGCATGAAGATGTTTGGTGAGATCAGAATAAGGTTCATCATAAAAATTTGTCTCATACCATTAAGATTACATTTGTAGATCTGTGTTCGATAACAGTATATCAATCATAATCTAGAGCTAGCCTTTCCCTACCAAAGTGGAAATGTGATCATCAGATATACTAGGGGTGAGCAACTAAGACAAAGTTACAGTCCTAGATTGTCAAATAAATCAAAGTTTTGTCCTTGATTTCAATAAAAGTTTGATATAACATCAGAGGAAAAAACAGATGATTCTACAGTGAATAATCTGAAAATTTTAAAATACAAGTATAACTAACTCATATTCAGACTACATTTGTAGATCTGTATTCAATAACAGTGTACCAATCATGATCTACAGCTATCCTTTCCCTACAAGTGGAAATATGATTATCAAATATACTAGGGGTGAACAACCAACACAAAATAACAGTCCTAGAGTGTCAAATAAACCAAAGCGTTGTCTTTGATTTCAATAAAAGTTTGATATAACATCAGGGGAAAAAGCAGATCATCCTACAGTGAAGAATCTAAAATTTTAAAATACAAGTATAACTAAATTTTGGTCACGAGAAATTCAGCTAACTGAACTGAACTGAAAAAATATGGCATACATGAAAATGTGATTACATTTATAGTAATAATCACTTATCTGTAATTACTCTCAAAACATAATTGTAATTATATATGTAAGTATATATTTTAATTATTATTTTATTCAAATTTAATCAGCAGTTTTTCTCAATCCCTTCCATATTAGGAGGAGATTGTGTGTTCTTAAGGAGGTGAAAATATTGCCTTTGCAACCCCTTTTTTTTTATTGTATTTAGACTATGGAGCATGAATAAAAGGAATTAAAACATAAATCGTTATATAGTGATTTTTACAAATAAGGGCTTTACTGATGATCACTTATCACTACCTAGGATCACTTATCACTACCTAGGATCTATAATATTTATATACGAGAAATTCATTCATTCAGTTCATGTTCCTTTTGACACAATTAACTACAACTAAAGAAGAAACATCGAGATGATGAAAGTATACTTCTTCAAAGCAAGAATGTAATGGAGTTCAATAAATAATTTCAATTGTGCATTAAAAAAGATTGAAAATAAAATATAACAGAAGCTATAGAATCATTCTTTCCTTTATCAAATTGTATTTGGATCTATCCAAATTTCATTTCAAAATTAACAAGTGACACTACCAGTCAAAATAAAATGTGGTGAGAAATAGCTTTCTTTTCAGGCTTTAAGAACTTCAACAAATACTTTTGTAATTGCTATTTGAATAAATAAATGTAAATACTGAATAATGAATTTTATACTCACTGTTAAAAGGGATACAAGATAATTCCTCAAAAATTCTCTTAGTCTTTTATAAAGTTCTAAGCCAACAAGTTGAGCCCCTCCTCCGACCTGATTTTTCTTGCTTTTAGTAGTAGAACTAGAAGAAGCTCTACCGTTTGTCTGCTGATGTACTGATGTGCAATAATTGTATACATGAGTATATAACTGCATGTAACGAGACTTTGGCATAGTCTGCCTATTATACACATGTTCTATGCCACAGTTTAAGTCACCCCATATTTGATCTAAATCAATCTGTTTTAAGGCTTGTGTGTTACCATTGCCAGTTCCTATCAAATTTGTTTTGGACATTGCTCCAACTTTTTGAGAGGATTGGTCGAGAAACTAAAACTTCAGATCAAGAAGAAATATAAATGAAATATATTTGATTGGTAAACGACGCAGAAGAACTAAGCGAAATTATGTTAGTGGAATACTTTTGCTTTGTCTTATAAATATCACATTGTATTATCTTTCAATTCACATGTTACACACTTACCAATCACAATAACATAAGTAACGAAAAATTTCGCAATATATGTAATTTATTATTCACTACAAATATTAAACACGATAGATTTTCTATTTATACGATGTGATATAAGAAATTTTGGGCTTTCAGGTGAAGAATTGCCATTGAGAATGACAGATTTCCAAGATACTGCAATTGACGGAATACCTTCTAGAGATATTTCAGCGGTTTCGAAGTAGAAATCATAAATGTTCTCTTGACATAACGGTTGATTATAATTATGACGTAACTATACTATTTAGAAATAGCTAATGCTTTAACTCGAAAGTTCAATATACATGTTGTATTTTATTGTATTCTATTCTTTGGAATTCAAAAATTTTGTGAGCAGTATATTATATTTAATTTGCCGATATTTGAAAATTGATACTCCTGTGAGTGAGTACAACAGAAAACTACAACTATATCAAGGGCAGAGTTTGACATAAATTGCAATGAGAAAATCTAGGAGTGTATAATAATTTGAGTTAGTGAATACTATATTGAGACTCTTAATCAAGAAAGATATGCCTCGTGAAAATTAAATTAAGATATTGTATTTAAAGAATAGAGAAAATGAAAAAAATTCCTATATGTAGGTTGCATATATATATTATATTAATGCATAGAAGTACAGTTGTATCAATCAGTTTATATTTAGTTACTATTATCCAAGAACCCTTTATTCAAGACGTCAAAATCTAGGTAATGGAAGTGTTCTAATTTTGAGCGAAAATTTTATAGTGATTCGGCATATGTCCTGTGCTACTGCGCATTTTACTCTTCAAAGACTTTTAACTAATAATAGACATCTAATCCTATACATTGTTTACTGTCGTAATATCGTTTCGAAATTGAATTCGAATACCCATCAGTGTTTACTATAGAGTACAGGCATTCATTGAATTGTTCAGAATTGTTAGCACCGTATGCAAATTGACTGTTTCTATGATGTTGAGGGAGTATGCGATAGCCGCTGGGTGATATTTATGAGTACCTGACTCCAGGTCGAGAATATTATGATACTAACAAAATACCTCTTAGACAGGTGCCATGATTATCCTGATAAATTCTTTACAAAAACTTGATAAATGAACAACAATTATTCCCTGGAAATTAATTGTCTTGATTGGAAACTTGTGTTAGCAAGCTAGGTATCAATTATGTTTTATGGATCTACTATGTTTTCAAATCAGAATTGAAATTAACTACAACCCTTACTTTCTGGAACGTTTGTGTTCTTGAAAGTAATTGTAGGTATCAAATAAGTTTTATATATTCGCAATATTTTTGATAACTTGCTATCACTATCATTCATTAAGTGTGCAAATGAACTTTAACAGTGAAAACTAAAATAATGTAAATATTTATCTTCGAGATATATATTTCTTGAGTTTTCTATGATACAGCATATAAAAAAATAAAACCCCAAAATTTCACCAATTTACAAACAATCCCTATTTTTTATTTATTAATTAAAACTATAATTTTTGGCAACGTTATTTTTTTTGACCTAGAAAAGAGATTTCATATTACTCTCAATTTTTCACCCTCTACGATCAACCCCAATTTTTATTTGTTAGTTATAAGCTTCAATTATTTTGGAATGATATATTATATACAAGGATATCCACCGGGACCGTCCGTTAAAAACTTTTTGAGTTCCAATTACAATATCAAGCTGAAATTTTATACGCGGCCGTAACTAGCGATTTTCAATTGAAGTGAAACATTTTCGAAGCGATACCATTTCCGGTTGTACCGGAAGTGGGTCAACACTTTGTTATTTCAAATGGCAATCTACCTTTATTATTATACATCTAAAACCGACATTTGAGCAAGGCATAAAATACCCAAGTTGTTGGCACTTATCTGTCAAAACTTTTGACAGATTTAATTATTTTTGTTATAAACTCGATTTTTGAGGAACATTCAAAAAAATTGTAGCTCGTAGATCTTTTGCACTACAGACACAATTTTTGCTTGGGTGGATAGAAGAAGGATCAAGGAATTTTTTAAGCAGTCTACGTATGTCAAATGTTTATTGCGTTGTTTTGTATAGAATTTGGGAATATATTGAATTCTGATGATTTCGCAAGAACTAACAGAGAATGCTTTGAATATATATATATATATATATATATATATATATATATATATATATATATATATATATATATATATACATATGTTGATTCTTTCTTCCGGTTTCTCGTCCGTTGATTCTTCAACTGTTGAAGAAGAATCTCCGACTTGAAAAATGGCTGGTGCGATCCAGCCGAAACGTCGTCAACGACAATCAACGAATGGTCAATACCAGAATCAACGGACGAGAAACCGGAAGAAAGAATCAACATTTAACTACGTCCTCGAAAATCTACGCTTGAACATATATATATATATATATATATATATATATATATATATATATATATATATATATATATATATATATATATATATATATATAAAAAATAAGTAGTGTTTTAAGGAATTTTACTTAATAATTGCGATTCCTAACGCGTTTCACTACACCGTAGCTTCTTCTCTTTGCCTAAATTATTATTAGTTTGGAAAGCTATGTTGAAATTATTGCTACTCAAGAATGATTTCAGTTACTCACTTGTAATGCCAACGTAGGTTAAGGTGTTGAATTTTTGTTTCAATTTATCGACAGGGTAAATTTCATTCATCGCGATTCTTTGTTTTTTATTTAAAATATTATTTATGAGTTTGGGATTGTAACCATTATTTTTGGCTATTTGTTTAATCAAATTTAATTCTTTGTTGACATTTTCTGGTGATAACGGGATGTTAATCAATCTATGAATAAAACTATTGAATGCTGACATTTTATGTTGATATGGATGACACGACGAGTTATGTATTATAATATCTGTATGTGACGTCTTATGGTAAATTGCGAAAACATGTTTTCTATTTTCATTCGAAATTGTTACGTCTAAGAAATTTATCGAATTATTGCTTTCTATTTCGGTTGTGAATCCAATTTTGGATGTAATGAATTTATAAGATTTTCGAAAATTTTTAACTGTTTATCTGTTCCTGTGAAGCAAATAATGATATCGTCTACATAGCGATACCAATATAAACAATATTTACTGAGTGGATGATTATGAATTAATTTCATGCTAAAAAAGACTTAACGGATTGCCCTAATCAAGCCGTCGTCAATAGTAAATTTGTTATTGAAATGGAAATAATTTTGATCTAAACAAATTTGTAATAATGAAAGAATATCCGATTTAATGCTAGTATTGACATGATTCTTTTCTAATAATTCTTTAACTAAGTAATACGTATCTTTCGGAGGAATGTTGGGATATAGATTCTTAACATCGAAAGAAATGAGTTTGGAATTAGGTGGTATAATGGTATCTTTGATATTGGCAATTAGTTCGTATGAATTTTTGACCGAAAATTTAGATTTAAAATTGCAATGTTTTAATAGCAAGTCGTTGAGGAATTTTGAAAGTTTAAAAGAAGGTGCCGTTGCATAAGAAACAACAGGTCTAATAGGGTTATTAGGTTTATGAAGTTTTATCAACGAATATAATTCAGGGGATTGTGGATTGGAGTTAATGAATTTATATTTTTCGTTGTCTGTAATTAATGATTTTGCTGTCGAAATTATGTTTTTAACCACTTTCTGAAATTTTGCGGTCGGATCCTTAGTTGATGTTATATAGTTTCCGGCTGTTAAGAATTCTTCAGTTTTAGAAATATAATCGGTTTTACTAATCGCGATGACGGTGTTACCTTTATCTGCTTTAGTGAATACTAAATCGTTCTTGGTACTATTTTCACGAATTGTTTTTATTATCTTATAGTCGGAATGGCAATGAGGTGATAATTTCGAAAAGTCAAGGGGCGTCAGGTCCGAAGAACGAGGAGGCCATAAATTTGGTCCTTGATTACCCCACCATCTATTCTCGAACATTTCTCTTAGCTGCCGATCTACAGCCCGTGTTTTATGTGCTGGTGCACCATCCATTTGGTAATGGCAATCCCTCAGAATTTTAAGGGGTAATCCATCTAAAAAATTTGCTAATGTTCCTCTCAAAATTTCCAGGTATCTTTGTCCATTAAGATTTTCCTCATAAATGGGATAAGCCAACAAATCATTCACTAAAATTGCAAAAACGTTCACGCTGAATTTATTTTGGAAATCAAAAACCTCAATGAAATGTGGATTTTCTGTGGCCCAAAAATGTCGATTTCTCCTGTTGGTTATTCCACTTTCATTGAACTTGGCTTCATCAGACCATATAATTTTTTGCAGAATTGTCTCATCTTCTTGAAGGCGAATTAATAAATTTTCACAGAAATTTAGCCGCTTGGGAAGGTCAGTTGGTTTCAATTTTTGTAGTCTGATAAAAGAATACTGGTGCATGTTATGTTTCTTAAGGATCCTTTGAATGGAAGTATAACTCAATCCAATATCCATTGATGCTGACTTAATGGGCGCATGAGGATTGGCAAGCACGAAAATACGCTAGCGTATTAATTTGATTGTCGTCGTCCTCGAGAATTGGTTTTCTTCTAGTTTCTATGTATTTTATTCCTCCAAATTGCAGAAAATTGCTTCTAATCCTTCGAAATTTTGTTTTACTCATAGGCGCCAAATTTGGAAATTGGTTATCGAATTGCTTGCAAGTTCTATCCACCACTTTTTGACATTCGCCATGAATTAAAAAGAGATTTAAATATATCATCGTTTGAATAATCAGCCATTTTATTATCAATCTGATGTTTTTCAAAAATTTTCACTTCAAATTACCAACAATTCTTGTTGAAATATCAAATTCGAATGAACGAAGTGACAAGTACATTAATTTTAGTCACCTGTCAGGTGAGCGTAGCCAGTTCAGCTACTTGATTCAAATATTTCAAAGCATTCTCTGTTAGTTCTTGCAAAATCATCAAAATTCAATATATTCCCAAATTATTTCGGAACTATAAGAGATGGGTATAGTACATGTTTATACAATTCCATCTGAAATTTGACGCTTGATCTGATGGCGATATAAAAATTGGCACGTGCAATTTGGAAAAATTGAGTTTTGCTGTTTGAAAAAGGCCAAATTGAAAAAATCAAAACAACGCAATAAACATTTGACATGTGTAGACTGCTTAAAAAATTCCTTGATCTTTCTTCTATCCACCCAAGCAAAAATTGTGTCTGTGGTGCAAAAGATCTACGAGCTACAATTTTTTCAAAGGTTCCTCAAAATTCAAGTTTATAACAAAAATATTTTAATCTGTCAAAAGTTTTGCCAACAACTTGGGTATTTTATGCATTGCTCAAATGTCGGTTCTAGATGTATAATAAAAAAGGTAGATTGCCATTTGAAATAACAAAGTGTCGATCCACTTCCGGTACAACCGGAAATGGTATCGCTTCGAAAATGTTTCACTTCAATTGAAAATCGCTAGTTACGGCCGCGTATAAAATTTCAGCTTGATATTGTAATTGGAACTCAAAAAGATTTTAACGGACGGTCCCGGTGGATATCCCTGTATATAATATATCATTCCAAAAAAATTGAAGCTTATAACTAACAAATAAAAAATTGCGGTTGATCGTAGAGGGTGAAAAATTGAGAGTAATATGAAATCTCTTTTCTAGGTCAAAATAAAAAAAATTGCCAAAATTAAAGTTTTAATTAACAAATGAAAAATAGGGATTGTTTGTAAATTGGTGAAATTTTGGGGTTTTATTGTTTTTATATGCTGTATCAAAGAAGACTCAAGAAATATATATCTTGAAGATAAATATTTACATTATTTTAGTTTTTCACTGTTAAAAATTCATTTGCACACTTAATAAATGATAGTGATAGCAAGTTATCAAAATATTGTGAATATATAAAACTTATTTGATACCTAAAGTTACTTTCAAGAACACAAACGTTCCAGAAAGTAATGGTTGTAGTTAATTTCAATTCTGATTTGAAAACATTGCAGATCCATAAAACATAATTGATACCTAGCTTGCTAACACAAGTTTCCAATTAAGACAATTAATTTCCAGGGAATAATTGTTGTTCATTTATCAAGTTTTTGTAAAGAATTTATCAGGATAATCATGGCACCTGTCTAAGAGGTATTTTTTTAGTATCATAATATTCTCGACCTGGAGTCAATATTAAAAGTACTCATAAATATCACCCTGCGGCTATCGCATACTCTCTCAACCTCATAGAAACAGTCAATTTGCATATGGTGCTAACAATTCTGAAAAATTCAATGAATGCCTGTACTCTATAGTAAACACTGATGGGTATTCGAATTCAATTTCGAAACGATATTACGACAGTAAACAATTTATAGGGTTAGATGTCTATTATTAGTTAAAAGTCTTTGAAGAGTAAACTGCGCAGTAGCACAGGACATATGCCGAATCACTGTAAAATTTTCGCTCAAAATTAGAACACTTCCATTAGCTAGATTTTGACGTCTTGAATAAAGGGTTATTGCATATAAATCATCTTTGTACTTAGTCTATGCATTAATGCATTTCAAAAAATACAATACTGAACATAGACTTATGTCAACTGTCATTAGCAACTATGGAATAATATGTTGACTCAAACAAATCTAAATACTACTACATTTAGTGAGAGATACAGATTACACAAATTTAATGAAATTAAATCTTACATTACTTTCTAAATACAATACCGTTCGAACAAAATTAATTCTTCAAGAGTGTATATATATATATATATATATATATATATATATATATATATATATATATATATATATATATATATATATATATATATATATATATATATATATATATATATATATAGGTTTCACCCTGACGAGTTGCCCATATATCTGTTCATGCAATCAAACTGATTTCATGAAAAATATAAATCCACCACCCGGTAATTAATACAATTGCCAGGCAATGATTATAATCGAAACATATCCTGGAATAATTATATATTAGGATAACGTTAAATGTTATGAGAATATATCAATCTACCAGAATTTATACATACTATAGCAACATCAGACAATGATATCAATGTACCAACGAGAACGAGTAGTGTCAGAGGCTTTCACCCCGAAAAAAAAAAATATATATATATATATATATATATATATATATATATATATATATATATATATATATATATATATATATATATATATATATATATATATATATATATATATATATATATATATATATATATATATATATATATATATATATATATATATATATATATATATATATATATATATATATATATATATATATATATATATATATATATATATATATATATATATATATATATATATATATATATATATATATATATATATATATATATATATATATATATATATATTCAATACTAGGCATTATTTTGTGTGCATTATTTTGTGCTAGGCAGATAGATTAATAATTGGAATTCAAAATATTTTGTATATATGGGTAGTATGTGAAAACATATATTGAAAAACTATTGTTATATAACTGTGCCTATTTTCATTTGCTTCATCTCAACCCAAGACTACATATGTAGAAATGAGTAAACCCCTTTCTTTCTATTCATGTCTACGCTTATGTAAAGATGATTTATATACTCAAGATGAAGAAACCACTTCAACGTAAAGTTTTGACACAGTATAGTGAATTTGGCGTACAAAACAGTCCGTCTGCTGGCGCCCTCCTTGATAATAGACTATGTGCGGTACTATATTTATAAGTGCAGTGTTCTGCACAGACAAAATAATGATTGAGTTTTTCCGATAAGTAATAAAAAACAAGTACTGTGTTTTTAAAGAATTTTACTCAATAAAAAAATAAAAACACAGTACTTGTTTTTTATCATTGATAATAGAATTTTACCAAGTAAAAGCCTCCCAAATTCAAATATTCTGATAAGACACATAGATGACGTGTAAAATCGAAAGAACCTATGATATTGAGCTGACATGAGCGTAGACATGAATAGGAAAAACGGCTTTTACTCATTTTCTACATTACGTAGTCTAGGATTGAATGAGAAATGCAGAAAAGGAAAATATCTTCAATTATATATCAATAGCTTGCAATATATGTTTTCAAAAACCCATATATACTTAAACACAAAATATAAATATCCATCCTACTTTAGTATCTCTTTTCAGAGAGTGCAGACAATCTATGAATGCTTAATTTTCAAATCGGAGGAAAGAAGAACAGACGTCTATAATATGACTCCAATACAATACACGCATTTTAATGCAAATTTATGAAAGAGTGTAGCACGCTTTTTTCAAAATAGGAATGTAAAATCGAAAATTCAAATTCAGACTCCAAAGTTTGTTTTGAAAATAATTTTCAGTTTCGAAAGTGCAATGCCCCACTTTACCTCCAGAAAATTGTATTAAAATATCAAGAATATTCATCTTTAGTTGAGTGAATTTTCGATGAGAATGATTAATTTTGTTTAATTAAAACACTTTTGAAGTAATTCAATACATAATTGTAATATTTTTTAAATAATTATTCTAAGATGATTTATTATTATGATATTATCTATACATTATAAAAATGAATAAACTGCAGATATTGTATTAGTTAGGTATTTACTGTGCATTATATTAATGGTAATTGCAATTTCGACAACATTCTTGACAAGAAGTAATTGGTAAACCATTGTAACAAATATAAAGCGAACGACGAAATATCTGGCAAACAAAAGTCTATTCGATTCATAACCATTCCGAAACAAAACATCAGTTCATTTATTCATAAATAAATCTGTACAGAGACGAAAATAGACAAAGAATTTGATGCTATCATGTTCTTTGTACGCCCTCACCATTTTCTACCAGTCAGTATCGCAAAGCATGCTATGGGTTGCAATATTGCGTACGATCTAACCTAACCTAATCTACCTTTTCTCCGTACAATTTCTATTTGCAGTTTTTTCTCTTATCTCTTGTCGTTCACAAGATGTTTTAAAAAACTAAGAAAAAATTGAATTTTTAACTTATTGCCAGGGGTTGAAGTTTTAATTTTTCCCAGAATTTATTGTCGAAGCCAACTGGCCATCATATCAAAAATGCAGCTCGATTAGAAGAAATTGCAGTTTCCCAGCTATTTTAACAGAATTATTAAAAGTCTTGTAAGCATTCATCAGTTATCAGTATCGTCTGAATCCGTTTATTTTTGGTATATGTGTACGTTCCGCTATTTATAATGAGAAAAATTATAAATATAAAGAACAAAGGGATGAACTGAAAACTGATTAATACTAGTATTTTCATAATGAGTAGTAACCTACTCTGAAATTTCTAAAATAAGGTTCCAATTCCTCTAAGACACTACAAATGAACGCAAAGCTAGGAATGGAGATAATGTGTAGGGTTGAAAATTTCCTGCTACTGAAGTTCCTGGCATTCATTTGTGGATTTAAATTCGTATTTACAATCTTGATCAATTATTTACATTATTCCATAACAAGATTTCGGATAAGTAACTATTATATTCCACAATGGGATTATATCTTAGTAAATTTTTGGGCGGTTTCCATATTTGAACCCAAAATTTTGCTTTTGAAGAAGCATTTTCCATCTAGTCGAAATTCCTGTTTGTATAAGTTTGGGATTGATTGGTTTCGAGTTGGCAATTTCTTTCATTGTTAGGAAAAATTTTACTGCGTCATCTTCCGAAGATAATGCTTCGGAATGACAACGGAGAAATTTATGAAACACGAACTTTCGAAAGAACTATACATGACTATAGGCATTCTTGGAATGGTTTTCCATATTAGGTCATAATACCATCGTGAATTTCAGAAATCGTTATGAAATATACTGTATATTTTAGAAATTGAAACTTAATCAACACTAAAATTTGAATTGTGTTTGAGGGAATAGTAGAAATGGCGAAACAGACAGACATTTTCATTGAAACGTGATCAAAGGGTGAATTTGAGTTTTCGGAAGAGCGAAAATTCTCAAAACAGGTGAAATTTGATGAAGAAATATTTCTGTACAACTATGAAAGAGATGATGCCATCAAAGTTACTTTTTAACATTGTACCTGACTTTTCATGAAAAATGAAATCAAAAAGAGAAAGAGTCTTGGAAAATTATTGATATTTTTGAATCTATTTAACTAGAAGAAAATGTTACACATTAATGATTTCGTCAAAAAATGTGCATATATTCGTTAAATTCAGGTGGAAATGAGTTGATGAATAACTACGATATTTGTCACTCTAGTCGAAGTTTTTACGATTTGAATTGTGGAAGCCGTTACTTGATGTAGATCCATGATATAAATGAGATAAAAAACACAAGGTTTAACTTTAATCTACATTTTATTTGAAAAAATTCGACGACGTTTCGCTGACACAGCAGCTTTATCAAGAATGATCATGATTATCATTCTTGATAAAGCTGCTGTGTCAGCGAAACGTCGTCGAATTTTTTCAAATAAAGTGTAGATTAAAGTTAAACCTTGTGTTTTTTATCTCATTTTTACGATTTGTTGAGAAAATTGGATTTCAATAAGTCCACCCGCAATAATTCCTAATTAAATATTATCTAAACAACACACTACACTGTTACAGGTCAAGCTGAGGATTAATTTCTATTTTCGAATACAAGTTTATGAGGATTGCGAATATTACTACGTAAAAAATATCACTGTTTAAGATGGAAAAGTTTATTCAACGTTATAACTAAATCGAGCTTTCGCTTATCATCAAAGAAGTAGCGACTTCATTCATCATTGCCAAATTTTTTTCACATTCCACGAAATCTAACAATTTTTTTAATACATATCCTGTATTTTTGATGAAAGAGTTTCTGGACCAATATTCATATGAACTCTCTATCCTCAATTCACTGAAACTATTAGCTCCTGATGTTTGGCTACATATTTAAAGAACACTTGTAAATCGTCGAAAAATTTAAATTCTATATTGCGTTCATTATTAAAAATACATTCTAAAATGTGAAATAAAACTTCGCAGACAAACTCCAGAACATCAAAGAATATATGATTTCTGGGAAAAACTATTACTTGAATGTCTTTTCTTATAGCTACAGACCTTACAACCAAAAGCAACCAGTGTTTTTGAAGAATTGACATTTTCGGACCTTTTTCTAGCAATCTAAAGATGGAATATTTTTTACTTGGGAAAAGATATGCTGGCGATGATGGGAGTATTATATCGTTGATAAGTACCACCAACAATCTAAATAGGAATTTTTATAGCATTTGAAACAATAACTACAAGACAATTTTGATATAGGGAAAGTAACATGCAATTCCATCGAAATATTTATTAAATACCTACGAGAGTTTTGTGATCTTCTAGGTTCTCATAAAATATAATTTCAGTTTCTGAACTGTAAACTACTTCAAATGCATAAAATTATTCATTAAAACATACTGCTTCGAAACGGTTAACCCAAAAAAACTGTGGCCATAATTCCCTAGATTGAAGCAAATTTTGGTAAGCCCAATATTTCGCCCACTTGAACAACAAAGAGTTTTTTGTATTTGCTTTCTTTCTACAATCTATAGTGCCACCACGCCAAACCAGTGCAAAGAGGAGGAGGTTTACTTCCCCTGGATAAAAAAAACGGCGGCGAACGATGATTGTTGTCCGTAACTCTGCTGCTGATGCCTCCTTTCGGGCACCGCCAGAGGCGTCAGACTAAACACACAGTGTTGTCAGATTGATTATGGATAGAAAATATCAATTATGTTATAGATGAAGAAAATTATCGAAAAAAATTGTAATTTTGAACGTAGATATATGTTTCCTTTCATATTTCATATTATATGGAATACGGAAATGGAAAATTTTGTGAATAATTCAAAGCAATTAAGATTTCAAAGTTAAGAATCTGAAAATTCACATTTCATCATATCGTTTATTAATAAAATAGATTGGAGCTTTCGTACGATTTTATACTTCAGATTACAGCGAAAACGACTACATATAATGTGGGCGAATATAAATATGTTCATAGTAAATAATAATCGAATATACCTTTCGTTCCAAGTCTCGAATATACAACTCATTTCCTCTCAAGATTCTTTATGGCTGGTGGAAATATCCAATCACCTATAAGCCTTAATAATAGTGGTTGAATGAGACTTTTCTCCATCAAGGTTTTCGGTAGCCCCCTCTGGATTTTTTCCAAGAAAACCTTTTGAGTTTAAAGATGTGATGAAATAATTGATTATTGAATTCTTTTTAAATCAAGATAATCTCTTGTGTGTTTTTGTCTTAATTTGTAAAAAAAATCATTTTCACCAAGAATGGAATAGAAGGAGAACAAAGTATTGTTAGAATAGGAACTGAAAAAGTAGCAGTGGGGACATATCCTGCAATCCTACGATTATCGTCATTTACATTTGTGGTAAATTTAAAAAAAATACGTCAATTCCCTCAACATTTAAATTCTTCTGAAAAGTAACGTACGAGAGTGAAGTTGTGGAATGTAAATTTCTAATAGGATGTATTTTAAACTAGATATTGTCCATTCTTTTTACTACACTTGCTGATTATGCTCACTTCGGATATGAGTCCCAAATTATGTATTTACTTGCTGAAGTGGAAACTCGATTGGAAGTAAGACCTAAAAACTCGTTAGAATTAAAATTTTTCTTATAGATGAAAGGTTTAGAAATTGAGAGAAAAATGATGTTTTTGTTCCATTAATAGTCAAAGTGGACTTCACAAAAGTTGGTGGGAAATATTGTGGTTATCACCAGGGGAAATCTTTCGTCTAGTTCATTCTCTCAATCATCTGCTCTGTTTGAATGTTAATGCCACAATATTAAAATAAATGCAATGAATATGAGGAGCCAATAAAATGTTCCAACACTAACAGATGGCAAAATATGATAGATTATTGAAGGTTCATATTGAAAAAAATCTCTATTTGATGCTTTCCTTTGAAATATCTTCCAAACTTGGCGTCGTACGCAACAGAATTATTAAGTAAACCTTT
Source organism: Cryptolaemus montrouzieri (assembly GCA_013387265.2). Taxonomy (NCBI): domain Eukaryota; kingdom Metazoa; phylum Arthropoda; class Insecta; order Coleoptera; family Coccinellidae; genus Cryptolaemus; species Cryptolaemus montrouzieri. The sequence continues at coordinate 58,302,764 of JABFTP020000185.1, forward strand.
TTTCTATAGAATACAGGCTTTCCAATAACCAATTCAAATAGCGAAAACAAGCAGTGGTGTAAAAGTTCCTCTTTAACAATGGATTGCTGAAAAGAGTGTTACGTCATTAGCTCAATTAAGAAAAAGAATGCCGCAGCGCTTGAAGATGGTAATACATTATAATGATTTTTTGTTAATGTGCCATATTTCAGTTTTCTATAATACATAGTTTCGTAGGTATGATAATTTCTCTTTTCCGAGATTTTGACCTTGGTACCCTGGATATTAAAAAAGAAGAATCTACGGACCTACTTTTCTTCTCAAAGTTATTGTCATTTGCGATCAGCAGTCCTGGTACTCAAAATTGGAAAATCCAGTATGTATAAATTACCCCTCCGTTTCGATAATTTCGATAGACTAGTTTTTCCGTAATGTATTTAACATTACCTATATACTTTTTGAGCCACTATTTTCATTTATTATTAAAAAACATATAACAGCACTTTCGATAAAATGACTGTACTAATCCCAGTTATACAACAAATGCCGAGCACTCCCGAATGCGAACAAAAATTTTCTTTTTAAATTTGAATATCATCGTTATAATATCATTGCTATCTAACTTATCCAAAAAATTATTCGATGGGTACCATTTTTCTGTTATACTATGTTATGATTATAGTTACTGTGATGTCATAGAAATCCAAACCGGAGTATTTAATATTGAGAGCTCACCTATACTTTATCGAAAAATATCATTTGAAGAACTTAATTTATTCGACACCGGTGAATACCCGGAGAGCTTTGGAATTTAGAGTTCGCAGAACTCTTGTGAATTTAGATCCTAACATGCCGAAAAAAGCAACGATCAATGATTATGTTCCCGAAATTTGAATGTCGACACTCTGATCATAAAATTATGAATAATTTCTGTCAATGACCCTGTATATTTTGATTTATTAATAAATGTTCTTTGGTTCCGTATTCTGTTACTCGTTATGGATAGATCACAATTTGGCAACCTTGTTAACCAAAAAACTCAGCATTCATATGCAACTGAATCAAACCAATAAAATTATCCTATGTGTCTCCTGGATTTTTCCATCCATATTTCAATGGGTAGGAGGTACATTGAGAAAGGGGATGTCACTTTTTAAGAGTTCGTATATTTCTTGTAGTTTGAAACGAGAATTACTATTTGGTCTGACTTTTGAGTAAGTGTTTGTTTCAATTTGATTGATTTTGCCTAGAGCAGGTTTATTTTATATAGGGTCGCTGTCGATTAAAAATTTTTGTTACTGAATTTACTGAAAGAGCTTTCCCAGTAATGGCGATGGTAAAAACGTCCAATAAGATCCAAGCAATCGTGTAGAGGCGTTCAGTGAAATATTGTGAAATTAAATATCTCCGCGAGGGGGTTTCAAATGTTTTGTTTTTCAGATTTCCGTTGGACTCATAATGCGGATTCGTATTTTATTGATCATTCGATACGTCATTCACGCACTTATGCAGTACCAACTCTGCAACTCGCCGGCTCGGTGGCGTATGGGATATGATGCTCGTCTCCTGCGCAGGGTTACCTGGGTTCAATCCCCAGAAAGTTTTCGGATTCTGGGAATCGCTTGAGTATCCATCTTTCGGAGGAGATGTAAAGCCGTCGGTCCTGTCTAACAGAGATGTGTTGGACAGAAGATGACCAGAGTTTAACGTGCCACACCTGCACCGAAGAGCTTATTGACACGGCCCCCATGGGCGAGGGGTTGAGATACGCCCAACCGTCGCGTAGGAACTGCCGGTATAACCGTCGCAATCCTCTACTCCCAGTAACAGATCGAGTCACAAGCTCGAATCACCTCACTGGTCGAAGGGAGGCACTATCCAAACCTCTACCAACTAGCGGGTTGGTACCCGAGTTGATCACGCAACTCACACGTCGGGTTTTACACCCTAACCCAGCAAGCGGGCTATAACCACTATACCCCACGAGTCCAACCTCAATTGGGGTGGTCGGCTGACACAAGGTCAACCGAGGGCTCTCCACCCTCCCGTGGTACCAGTCATAGCGTCACTGGTTGGACATGCTTCGGGAACGCATTCCTTCCAGAGTGGACCTTGTGAATCCAGGCCTTGGTCAACCAGCTCAGGTACGTGTGGGTGCTATTCCACAACAGCTCCTACTGGAATAGGCCAATAGTAGGTGGGCGCTCCCGACACAAGGGGAAATCACCCAAAAACCCATTGTGGCGAGAACCTCCACCGTTTGGACATTCAACCAGCGGTAACTGCCCTGCGTATCGCTCGAGCATTCACACACCTCCGTTGGCTGCAACAGACATTCACTCCATTAATTCCTTTCTCCTAACAAACACAGCACTCGCATACTCACACAATCTCCCGTACATATTCTCACTATTTATTAAATACGACAAGTCATTCACTCTCAACAACCCATTCTCACCGAAAATTCTATTCCTAATATTCATGTATTCCACACACTCAAACAACACATGTTCCCAATCCTCTACACCACCACACAAACATACATCTCTTTCGCTCAAACCACGGACATACAGATACGCATTCATACTACCGTGCCCCGTCACGAGGTAGCCCGCGTGCAGGGGCAGGTCAAACCACTCATTTTCACTGGCAAAAGCCACCCTAGGTATAAACCTGTGGGTGACTCTCCCCTTTGCACTATCATTCCACCTCACTTGCCACTCCTCACTTAGTTGACCTCTCAGCCTCCTCATACATTCTTTTCTGCCCATTCTCACATCCTCTGCATTGATTCTGTCAATATCATTCATACCCAGATTCACACGCAATTTGTAGGAAACTGCCTTCTCCACCGCTAACAGGTCCCATGGGCAGACCCCCATGAGGACCTGCATCGCCTCCGTAGAAACAGTCCTACAAACTCTCAAACACCCATACAGTGACACCCGTTGACACCCATTAATCATTCTTCTCGCATACTGGAACCTCATACTTTCATACCATACACTAGCACAATACATTACACAAGCCTCAATCATACCCACATATATCCTCTTCATCACCTTTCTCCCTAATCCCCATTCTTTCTTCAGCACCCTACTCAGACAACCCATCACACTGACAATCTTACCACGCATCTCAACAAAATGTTGTTTAAATCTCATTCTCTCTTCAACAATCACACCTAAGTATTTTACATACTTGACATATCTCAACATTCTCCCATTCGCTCTCACATTAGGTTGTCTTGTACTAGACAAGCTTCCCTTCAACAGCATACATACAGTCTTCTTCTCAGATACTCCAACCAACATCTGCACCGCCCATTCACACACAATATCCATACAAGCTGTCCCCTCTGCCTCCAGAGCAAGTCGGCTATCTCCCCTTATCAGCAACAACAAATCATCCGCATAAGCCACAAACTCACATCCATGTTCACTCAATCTGTTCAACAGCACATTCATACACAAGTTCCATAGCACAGGACCTGATATGGAACCCTGTGGACATCCTCTCTCAACTCCATACCATACGTTCTCATTTGAGCCTCTAACACATGCACACCTGTCCGTAAAATACCTAGTCCACAAAGCCATTTCATCACATTCAACCATAGATAATTCTCTCAACATTTCCATCCATCCTAAATAATCAAACGCACCTTTGAAATCAGCAAACACCCCTAACACATACTTCTCAGGACTCTCTCTCACTACATCCAGGACTCTATTCCATGCATCCTCCGTAGATCTACCTTTCCTAAATCCATACTGTCCTTCATTCATACCATGCAGCTTCTCCTCTAACCGGTTCACCATCAATCGCTCCAATATCTTGCTCATCGTAGGAAGGAGACAGATCGGTCGATATGAGCTAGGATCCGATCGAATCCTATCCCGCGACTTTAGCAAGATCACAACATCCGCAACCTTCCACTGATTTGGGAACACTCTCTCCTTCACACATTCATTAAACATGACACACATGTACTCCGGTATAACTCTCCATATACACTTAACCATATCTGGACTTATCCCATCCATACCAGGTGACTTCCCACTCTTAAGCTTTCTCACAGCAATATCTATTTCTTCCATACTAAACTCATTCATATTCCTATTCAACCATTCATACTCATAAACATATTCTCTGTTCTTCCTTGGAAAAAACTCTTTCACTAAGACTTTCACACTGTCTTTCCACGTTTGGGTAGAACCCCCATTCACCTTCATACTACACACATCATTTCTTTTCCCCTTACCCATACAAAACTTATACACATCACCCCATGGATCCTCATTCCCTTTTTCCCATACAAACTTTTTCCATGCACTGTCTTTCGCTTCCTTCATCTCACATTTATATATTCTCAATTTCTCCATATATTCCTCTCTAGTCTCAGCCACACTGCCACTTCTCTTTCTCTCCCTCTGTGTTGGACATTAAAGATCCCTTCCCTCGACACGAGAGGGGTTCGTCAAAATTCCTGGGTTAGTGAGGTGACAGAATTCCACGGCGTGTCATTGGCCGAAAGGCGGAAATAGAGCACGTTAAAGGAAAAACAAACAAACAAACTCTGCAACTCGAATTTATGGATTTCGGCGCTGATTCTGATAAGCACAAAAAGATAATAACGTATCCCTGTGAGGCTGAAACTACTGGAAAACTACTTTTTGATGAACACAGAAATCCACTATCGACATCTTTCTCCTCTACGGCAAACTTAGTTTCTTCATGTTCCTCCCGCGAAATTTTTCAATTGAAACGTAATTTAGACAACAAAAACAAATCGATAAATTAAGGAAATGTATTAATGTCCTTCGTCAAAATAATCGTCGAGTACGTCGCGGTCATCGAGGGAGTTTCAGATTATGGAGAATTCGGTCGACAACAAAATCTTAGAAATCACGTTCTTGTTTTTATGATTCGAGGACTTTATGCGTTTATTCCGTTAGGATATTTTGTCGTTTCTGGAAATATGGCGGTAGGTGAAATAAAAACCATACTGATAACCCTTATTTCAAAATTGAAATCAATTGGAAGTCCTATCCCGTGTGATCAGGGTACGAATAACAGAAAAGCTTATCGTGATATAGGGGTTACCGTGGAACATCCAATTGTTAATATCGACGGCCAAGATATTGTTTTTCTTTACGATGTTCCTCATTTAATAAAATCGCTTCGTAACCAATTTGTGGCTCACGGTAGAATAGATGCCAGAGGTAAGACAGCGTCGTGGTCAGACATAGAGGAAACGTACACAATAGACTCCAAATTAGTTAATGCTCGTTAATGTGTAAAATAACAGATGCTCATATACGTCCGAAACAATTTAAGAGAATGAAAGTGTCTCTAGCAACCCAAATTTTTAGTAACTCTGTATCCACAGCCATTTTGACGGTGTTTAACACCAAACAACTCGAATCCGATACCTCAAACAATACTTCAGAATTTCTGAAGACGGTTAATAACTTGTCCGATTATTTGAATGTGAAGAAAAAGGAAATTTACGCTCTTTCGCGAAAGAATTATCACCCCGAGAATAATTTAAGGCAATCTATTGATTATGTTCGTACTTGGGAAATTACCGGTTCACTTGCTTTTTGGATTTGAACAAACGCTGATAGACATTTTGTATCTGGTAGTTTATAAAACAGGAAAGTGAAAACTTGGAATATTTGTTAACGAATCGTTGCAATCAGGACCCATTGGAACATTTTTTTTTCAGACATTCGGCAAGATGGAGGTTTCACCCGAAATCCTATGGTTAAACAATTCCGCGAAAATTTTTAGGAAATTTTTCTCTCGGGTTTGGTGTTTTCTTCAGACTCAAGTAATTGCGAACCTGATAACGATTCGATGGTGGAATTGAAGAAATCGTACCGCATTATATCTGATTTTTCTACGACATGACATCTGTAACTGCCGACACCCCAGTGCACTCGGATGCAATGATTCAAAATTGTAACGACGACCTTGGGGATGATAACGAAGACGTTACGGATGAAGAAGTTTCTAAAGATGACTTAAATTGTTTTAATGATTCTGACACAGACTCTCAAGGTGAAGACGTCGATACTGAGCAAATAAATTCATCACTTCTTCGGCACATAATTTTAGATCATGGAGATTATTGCCTACCATTAGGAAAACACGGGGAACAAAACACAGCTCAAACTGTTAAAGTTTCTCTAAAACCAGCGGGCAATTCAAATTAATCATTGGGACAATGTTCAACATCCTACTTCGCAGGTTATATCCTTCATAGATTAGACAAAAGATTCAATTGCCAAATTTGTCGTTCTTCATTTTGTAAGTCAAATAGCAATCTTGAATCGAACAAAGAGTTTTTGGTTTTTTTCAGAGCCTATAGAACGAAGGAAAACGAAGAATTGGGTAATTTACTTCCTGCTAATGATAAATTCGTTTTGTAACAAAATAAACTTATATACTCTGGTTAAGCCCAGAGAAAAATGAGCAATGAGACTCTAATTCAATATTAGTTACTGAAATCTTGGAAGATAAGTCAAGAAAGTTTTGCTTAGATATTTAATCAATTACATAAATTATGATAATGATTCATAGTGTCACAAATACTTCTTTATATGTTCATACAGGCAATAAAACTTATCTTGGTGGTTCTTGGTCTTACTGCTGCCTTTGGGGAAACCTCTATTTCAGCTGTTGAGCTCCACGTACGAGTCTCTACCTAGGAAACTCCACCTAGGAATTTCAGTCTAGGACTCTCCACTTACGAATTTCTATCTAGGACTCCCCACCTAGGACACTCTGTCTAGGGCTCCTCACCTAGGAATGTCTATCTAGGGCTCCTCACCTAGGAATGTCTATCTAGGGCTTCTCACCTAGGACTTTCTAGCTACGGGTCTCCACCTAGGACTGAATTTCACAAGTTAGACATGTATCATCAAGATATTCTATGCTCTAACGTAACAGCCAGCTACACCAGGGAATTTAAAGTAACAATATAACGTGGATCTAATATTATTTAAAGACAAAAATTAAAATGGAAAGTTACAGAGATTCTGAAAAAGTAAACTCGTGCTAGCTGTTCAGGTAGGTCATAGAATTAAAAGATAAGTTTTATAAAAATCGAAGAAGCATCTACAAAAACTATTTATAATCAAAAGAGAAGCTACATCAAAAGCGAGGAAGCATCTATAAAAACTATTTACAAAAAATTACAGATGTTTGGCAACCACTTTGAAAATTTGAAAGAATTTCATGATTTACATGATAATTTCACGAAAATTACTTAAAATGAAGGAAATAATGATTGAATATGGAAGTTTGAGTTACTTTTGTCATTTTCTACTCAGAAAAAATATTTTGATCGAGTTTATTAATCCTAGATCACTAACGTCGACGAAACGACGACGCAGTCCCAAAAAAAGTAGTGTAAATCTTGAGTGCGTCATCGCACGCATTCCAGATTCCAGCTAATCTCAGACAAGCAGCTCGCGCGGCGCACGTGTGTGTTTTTTGTGTAGCGGCCCTGTGTGCGCCGTTACAGCCACAATGAGTCGTCGAAAACAAACTTGACATTTGTCACAAATGTATCAATTAATATTTCTTTTCTAAAATGTTTTTTTTTGTTGATTTTATTACTTAATTTCAATATTTCAATATTTTTTAAGTCTGTTTTTCTAGTTCATAATATTAAAGCTTTCAAAAACAATAATGTTCAAATGAGTAAAAGTCTGATCTCAATTGAAAGACTGTCAAAGTGATTAAAATGTGATTTTGGTAAATAAAACTTATAAACATGTAACAAATGATTATTATAATAAATGAGTAAAACACATACAATTATTTTATTCCATAAACCTTTAGAAGCCTCCCTTTTATACGGCGTAGTTGAAACGAGGAAGGTTAGGAATAAGCGTTGTAAAATAAGGTTAGTGATCTAGGGTTAATGAGAAATTTATCAAGGTCTTTATAAAAAATTGTACAAATTAAAGGAATACGATTATGAAATTCATCGTGAGAAAAAGACAAATTCTGTAGAGCAGAATTTGAATTTTCAATATCTACTATAAGGCATTCAAGCAGTTAATAAAAAAATGCTGTAAGGAAAAATTATAAATCAGATTTTCAAGGTTAAGTGCGGCATTTTGCTAAATGTACTTTCAACTTACCCTATATTTTGCTATAGGTCACTACACAGTTTACAAGATAGAGATATGAATTTTAATATAATTCAATTATTTTAACTGCAATTTAGGAAGATTTTCAAGTTCAACTAATTCCCTTGAAGATCTGCAAAGAAAAGAACGGCTAAACTGAAGGATCCGAAGAACGCTCGCAGCATAGCCGGATTATGATAGAGGGTTGACTGGAATCAGCTGTTTTAACTCAAATTGTTGTGACGTGATTTTAACACGTTACAGTTTCAGCCGCGGCCGAGATTCTTTCATCATTTATAGAAATTTATTCAGAAGACTTTCCATATTAAAAATATTTTATCTTCTATGATTATTTTAGCTAATAGAAAAATTACATCAATCTATCCGGAATGGTGTTTTGTTGATGATTGTTGGCCTCACAGACAATTGTCAAAACTTTATTGATTACAAGACTTCACAACGAAGTGAAACGGGTGTCAAAAAATTTAAATAGAGGTGGAAAGAAGTTTTTATAAAATTTTAATGGGGTTTCTTTCTTTAGTTTCACTTTTGTGCATATATTTTTTTCCTATTCCTGATTCTTATTAGATACTAGCAGTTTCAATAAATTCCTTATAGAAAACCCATTTATTTCTTTTTTGCAGAATAGATTTTGTTTTCAATTTTTACTATATTTGCTAACCGTTTTGTGACTAGTTTTCACATCATCCAAACATCCTTCATTTGAATTCTTCTTATTCTATATACACTCACACAATTCATTTCATCAGACACACCATTCATATTTTATCACTTTCACTTAATGTATTACTCACAATACGCACAATATATACTTACAATTGCATACCAACATTCGACATTTTCACATCAATATTTTCCATGTTCATTTCACATTCCTAAATATTGTCACAAACCATGACTCTTACCTTCCATATAATTTTTCTTTCGAACCCATTTCCTGTCCAAGTAACCCCTCGTCAACCATGGAAGGAGCTGTTAAACCTCTACATGTCGCGTCTCCAGTTGGCGAATAAGAGGGTGTTTTTATAGGTAAAAGAATTGCTGATAAAGTTCATTATTATAGTATTGATATTTGATTTTAGCAAGTAATCAGCTTTGCCTATAGAGAACGGGAGGAATATTATTCCTCCCGCGGACCAAACAGACATGAAACACCACCAATACATGCAGACTTATATATATTTGTTATTTCGTTCAGATTGGAAAAACTTCCAACGTTTTAACCTCATTTAGCAAAATCTGAAGTGATTATCAATAATAATTAGAGATTTAAAAAAACCCTTTGTTGCAGTGAGTGCAATATTGTTAGAGCTCAATAACAGAATACCTTTTTTTGTTTGATATGTATTTGTTCCAGCCTTGTATCTAAACCACAAGATTGAAAGACTTGTATGCAATGAATCCTTTGTTTATTTCTATGGATGATTTTTAAAATGGTTCCATTCGCGACCTCATTCTCGAACTACACTAACCTTTACTACGAAGGATATGGTTAACACCTGAACAGCATTACTACGCCTAAGATAATCAAATCTTTGGAAACAAACATAACCCTCTGTGATCTCTCTGTGCAAGTACGTAGAGTACAAACAGCTGCTGGAATGATTACTTCTAGGGATCAATGCACAAAAAGTATTTTAAATGTTTCATTTTGTAATCGACGCCAATATTTCGGACAGCAACACTTTTCATCTCTCCGCATATATTGCCGAATTTTCCGTAGACGCAACGAGTTTTCGGGTATAAATTTAGTACCGACGTGCTCGTTAAAAGTTCGTTTTCAAAATGTGAACTGACATACTTATTTCGATATTTCCAAGAATTTGTAATTCGGACGAAACGAAGAATTGGTTGAATTCCGATTCAAGTTGTGATTTGATGAAATTGTAACGAGTTTTACACTCAGGTAGCTTAGCGGAGGAAACACAGAGTTCATAAACATTTAATTTATTATCACTATCAACCACAAATTCATATATATACTATTTACAATAATATGTCGTCCTGGGGATCGAATGCTACTCCACCTCCCAATCTAGCTGCGATGGCAACTGTACTCAATATGTAAAGCCAGGTATGTGGCCACTCAATTCGTGGTCACCGAATTGGGCAGTGTACAACCACTCAAGGATAGGAATAGTTGAACTCAGTACGTACAGCTAGGTATGTGGCCAGTCACTACGTGGTCACCGATTAGGACTGTGATTGAACTCACTACGTACAATCATTCAAGGATAGGAATAGCTGAACTCAGTACGTACAGCTTGGAGTGAGACCTAAGTTCTCTCAGTTCGCGTCCTCGAATGCTTATCCGTGTTTTCAAGCGGTACACTTTATACCGTTTCGCCTGCGCTGTCAATCTACGTCGTAGCATCGTGCGCTATGCACTACTCGTCGTGGCAGTACAGCGGTGTAGCCTGATCCTGTGTTACGTCGTGTAACTTAGTGATGTTAACAATGTTGCCATTACAAAGTATATTTTAACATGAAAACCATTGGTGTTCACCAAACAAACAAATGTTTGTGATTCAAATAACTACACAAAATCAAATAGCAACAAAATATAAATTAATTTTACACCTTTAACTGTGGAATTGCCTAGTGTGCTGAGTATTTACTGAAAATTAGTATTTCTTATATGTAGTTTATAATTTACTGAGAAACTACTGATGAAACAATATGCAGGAGAACAATATTTTTGCAAATTGCGGGTATCGAAAATATTGGAGACCTGTTCTCTGATTTGCTGCTATCACTCAATTTCCATGTTACACCTGGTATATTATTCAATTCTTTGAAACATCAAGAAATTTTATACACATATTATGTATTCTTTGAAACATCAGGAAATGTTATACACATATTATGTAATTATGTACAACATCTTATACCTATCTTCAATAAATTCTTTTCGAAATATTTAGTGTTTTCTTGATTTATCGCAAAATCAATATCAAAGAATATAATATATATATATATATATATATATATATATATATATATATATATATATATATATATATATATATATATATATATATATATATATATATATATATATATATATATATATATATATATATATATATATATATATATATATATATATATATATATATATATATATAATTGATTTGAAAAATATAAGAAATAATGTTTTGATGAGGAATTTCATTTCTTTCGATATGTAATATCTCATATATGTTACCTAAACTATTTCATCTTATTTTAATATTCATATCTAAATAAATAATAAACGTTTGAATTGAACTGTTTTTATCAATCGACATTTGAAAATTGAATTTACATCTATTCATAGAAGTATATTTACGTAGATACCTACGTGTATAATAAAACAAACGTCTGTTGTCAATTTTATTTTTCGTTATGAGCTTGATTATTTTCATAAATTAATCTGATTGACATTGCCATTTAAGGAATTTCTACGAGCTCAAAAAATTAATAATTATTGACCATAACTATATAATCATAATAATTCTGATATATTATATACATATTAACAATAAATATAATCAGATTTTCAGTTTTTTTTTACCTAATTTTTAAGACAAATATTTAAAATTTTTTATCGTTCAAATAGTGATAATAATGATAATAAAACCCGTAATTGATAAACAGTATCCTGAGCGAAGTTAATTTTAAGGCAATGCGTCTTTTGTTTTGATGGCTTCTCGGGACACAGAGACGAGTTTACTGGAGTTTCGTCGCTGTTTCCTTTGAAAGGCCACCGTCCGACAGAAATCAACTAGACATTTCGTGCTGATCATCGGCCATTATACGCTTTCAACTTGTATTCGAAAATAGAAATTAATCCTCAGCTTCACTTGTAACAGTGTAGTGTGTTGTTTAGATAATATTTAATTAGGAATTATTTCCACCAGAATTTAACGAATCAATCACATTTTTGACAAATTCAATAATCTGTAACTTTTTCTCGATAGCTTCTAATTAAATAGATTCATAAATATCCATAATTTTCCTTGACTCTTTCTCTTTTGATTTCCATTTTCATGAAAAGCTTCTTATAAGTTAGCTACAATGTGAAAAAGTAACTTTGATGGCATCATCTCTTTCATAGTTGTACAGAAATATTTCTTTATCAAATTTCACCTGTTTTGAGAATTTTCGCTCTTCCGAAAACTCAAATTTTTCTGAAATTCACCCTTTTTAACGTTTCATTGAAAATGTGTATCGCAATTTCTACTATTTTCCTTAAACACAATTCAAATTTTAGTGTTGAATAAGTTTCAATTTCTAAAATATACAGTATATTTCATAACGATTTCTGAAATTCACGATGAAAACCATTTCAATAATGCCTATAGTCATGTATCGTTCTTTCGAAAGTTCGTATTTCATAAATTTCTCCGTTGTCATTTCGAAGCATTATCTACGGAAGATGACGCAGTAAAATTTCTCCTAACTATGATAGAAATTCCAACATTGGAACTCGAAATCAATCAATCCCAAACTGATATCATTAAGGAATTTCAGCTAGATGGAAAATGCTTCTCCAAAAGCAAAATTTTGGGTTCAAATATGGAAAACCGCCGAAAAATTTACTGAGATATAATCTCATTGTGGAATATAATAGTTACTTATCCGAAATATTGTTATGGAATAATGTAAATAATTGATCAAGATTGTACATACGAATTTAAATCCAGAAATGAATGCCAGGAACTTCAGTAGCAGGAAATTTTCAACCTTACACATTATCCACTTTCCTAGCTTTGCGATCATTTGTAGTCTTTTAGAGGAATTGGAACCTAATTTTAGAAACTTTCACAGTAGGTTACTACTCATTATGAAAATACTTGTATTTATCAGTTTTCAGTTGAACCCTATGTTCCTTATATTTATAAATTTGCTCATTATAAATAGAGGAACGCACACATATACCAAAAATGAACATATTCAGAGGATCCTGATAACTGGTGAATGCTTACAAAGCTTTTAATATTTCTGTTAAAATAGCTGGGAAACTGCAATTTCTTCTAATCGAGCTGCATTTTTGATATGATGGCCAGTTGGCTTCGACAATAAATTCTGGGAAAAAATAAAACTTCAACCCCTGGCAATGAGTTAAAAATTTAAATTTTTTTAGTTTTTTAAAACATCTTGTGAACGACAAGAGATAAGAGAAAAACTGTAAATAGAAATTGTACGGAGAAAAGGTAGGTACATCGTACGCAATATGCAACCCATTGCATGCTTTGCGACACTGACCGGTAGAAAATGAAGAGTGCGAACATAGAACATGATAGCTTCAAATTGTTTGTCTATTTTCGTCTCTGTACAGATTTATTTATGAATAAATAAATTGATGTTTTGTTTCGGAATTGTTATGAATCGAATAACTTTTGTTTACGATATTTCGTCGTTTGCTTTATATTTGTTACATTGGTTTACCGATTACTTCTTGTCAAGAATGTGGTCGAAATTGCAATTATCATCATAGATATAATGCACAGTAAATACCTAACTCATACAATATCTGCAGTTTATTTCAAAGCAAACTTTGGGGTCTGAATTCGAATTTTCAATTTTACATTCCTATTTTGAAAAAAGCGTGCTACACTCTTTCATAAATTTAAATTAAAATGCCTGTAATTTGTAGTGGAGTCATATTATAGATGTCCGTTCTTCTCTCCTCCGATTTGAAAATCAAACATTCATAGATTGTCTGCATCTCTCTGAAAAGAGATGCCAAAGTAGGATGGATATTTATCATATTTTGTGTTTAAGTATATATGGGTTTGTAAAAACATATATTGGAAGCTATTGATATATAATTGAACATATTTTCCTTTTCTGCATTTCTCATTCAATCCTAAACTACGTAATGTAGAAAATGGGTAAAACCCTTTCTTTCCTATTCATGTCTACGCTCATGTCAGCTCAATAATCATAGGTTCTTTCGATTTCACGCGTCATCTATGAGCCATATCAGAATAATTCACTCATTATTTTGTCGTATTAGTGCAGAACACTGCACTTATAGATAAAGTACTGCACATATAGTCTATTCTCAAAGAGGGCGCCAGCAGACGGACTGTTTTGTACGTCAAATTCACTATACGGTGTGAAAACTTTACGTTGAGGTGGATTCGTCATCTTAGAGTATATAAATTATCTATGGTTGTTTCGATTTCACAAGTTATCTATGTGCCATATCAGACAAAGCTGATTTATATACTCATAATTCTGTACTTAGTCTATGTATCAGAATAAATTGATTATTACGTTGTCATAGATATAGTACCATGCATATTGTCCTTTATATGGGAGGGCGCCAGCAGACGGACTTCTAGCGAAATACGTTCTACTGGGAGCAAAGATGATTTATATACTCTAGATGAGGAACCCACTTCAACATAAAATTTTCACACAGTATAGTGAATTTGACGTACGAAACAGTCCGTCTGCTGGCGCCCTCTTTGATAATAGACTATATGTGCGGTATTATATCTATAAGTGCAGTGTTCTGCACTAATTCGACAAAATAATGAGTGAATTATTCTGATATGGCACATAGATGACGCGTGAAATCGAAAGAACCTATGATATTCAGCTGACATGAGCGTAGACATGAACAGCAAAAAAGGGTTTTACTCATTTTTTACATTTCGTAGTATAGGATTGAATGAGAAATGCAGAAAAGGAGAATATGTTCAATTATTTATCAATAGCTTTCAATATATGTTTTCACAAACCCATATATACTTAAACACAAAATATTATAAATATCCATCCTACTTTAGCATCTCTTTTCAGATAGATGCAGACAATCTATGAATCTTTAAGTTTCAAATCGGAGGAAAGAAGAATAGACATCTATTATATGACTCCATTACAAGTTACACGCATTTTGATTTAAATTTATGAAGAGTGTAGCACGCTTTTTTCAAAATAGGAATGTAAAATAGAAAATTCGAATTCAGACCCAGAACTTTGTTTCGAGAATAATTTTCAGTTTCGAAAGTGCAATGCCCGACTTTACCTCCAGAAAATTGTATTAAAACATCAAGAATATTCATATCATTAGTTACATGCATTTTCGAAAAGAATGATTAATTTTGTTTAAATAAAAGAACTTTTGAAGTAATTCAATACATAATTGTGATATTTTTTAAATAATTGTTTAAAGGTGATGTATTATTATGATATCATCTATACATTATGAAAATGAATAAATTGCAGATATTGTATCAGTTAGGTATTTACTGTGCATTATATTAATGGCAAATGCAATTTCGACAACATTCTTGACAAGAAGTAATCGGTAAACCAATGTAACAAATATAAAGCGAAAGACGAAATATCTGGTAAAAAAGTCTATTCGATTCATAACAATTCGAAACAAAACTTCAATTCATTTATCCATAAATAAATCTGTACAGAGACGAAAATAGACAAACAATTTGACGCTATCATGTTCTATTTTCGCACTCTCCATTTTCTACCAGTCAGTGTCGCAAAGCATGCAATAGGTTGCATAGTGCGTACGATGTACAAAAAACTAAGAAAAAATTGAATTTTTAACTCATTGCAAGGGGTTGAAGTTTTAATTTTTTGCAGAATTTATTGTCGAAGCCAACTGGCCATCATATTGAAAATGCAAATTGATTAAAAGAAATTGCAATTTCCCAGCTATTTTAACAGAATTATTAAACGTTTTGTAAGCATTCACCAGTTATCAGGATCGTCTGAATACGTTCATTTTTGGTATATGTGTGCGTTCCGCTATTTATAATGAGCAAAATTATAAGTATAAGGAACATAGGGCTGAACTGAAAACTGATTATTAATAGTATTTTCATGAGTAGTAACCAACTGTGAAATTTCTAAAATTAGGTTCCAATTCCTCTACGAGACTACAAATGAACACAAACCTAGGAATGGCGATAATGTGTAGGGTCGAAAATTTCCTGCAACTGAAGTTCTTGGCATTCATTTGTGGTTTTAAATTCGTATTTACAATCATAATCAATTATTTACATTATTCCATAAAATTCACACTGTAACTAACTCATAGAAGCTTTTCATGAAAAAGGAAATCAAAAAGAAAGAGTCCCGGAAAATTATGGATATTTTGAATCTATTTAATAAGAAGCTATTGCGAAAACGTTACAGATTATTGAATTCGTCTAAAAATGTGATTAGTTCGGTAAATTCTGGTGGAAATGAGTTGATAAATAACATGGATTTCTGTCACTCTAGTCGAAGTTTTTACGATTTATTGAGAAAATTGGGTTTCAATAAGTCCACCCGCAATAATTTCTAATTTAATATTATCCAAACAACTCACTACACTGTTACTAGTGAAGCGGAGAATTAATTTCTATTTTCGAATACAAGTTGAAAGCGTATAACGGCCGATGTTCAGCACGAAATGTCTAGCTGATTTCTGTCGGACGGTGGCCTCTCAAAGGAAACAGCGAAAAACCCCAGTAAACTCGTCTGTGTCTCGAGAAGCCGTCAAAACAAAACACGCATTGCCGTAAATTAACTTCGCTCAGGGTACTGTTTATCAATTATCATTATTATTATTTGAATGATGAAAAATTTGAAATATTTGTCTTAAAATTTAGGTCAAAAAAAACTGAAAATCTAATTATATTTATCGTTAATATGTATATAATATATCAGATTTATTATGATTACATAATTGAAAATTATGGCCAATAATAATTTTTTTGTGCTCGTAAAAATTCATTAAGTGGTGAAGTGTATCAAATTAATTTATTCAAATGATCAAGTTCATAACGAGAAATAAAATTGACAACAGACGTTTGTTTTATTATACACGTAGATATCTACATAAATATACTTCTATTAATAGATTTCAAATGTTAATTGATAAACAAAAATTAAATTAAAACGTTTATTGAGTTAGATATGAATATAAAAATAAGATGAAATATTTTAGGTAACATACATGAGATATTACATTTCAAAGGAAATTAACTTCCTCATCAAATATATATATATATATATATATATATATATATATATATATATATATATATATATATATATATATATATATATATATATATATATATATATATATATATATATATATATATATATATATATATATGCTGTCACCAATGAAAAACTTTCTGAAATGACTTCGATGGAAATTTATTAAAACTGCTAGAATCAGGAATAGAAATGCACAAAAGTGCATTGAAATTTTATAAAACTTCTTTCCGCCTCTATTCAATTTTTTGGCATCCGCTTCACTTCAATGCGAAGTCTTGTCAATGAATTGTTCAACCGTAGGAGTGAAAACCTCCAGCTTATCGAATGACTGAAAAAAATGTCCTGATTGAAACGATTCGTTAACAAATATTCCACGTTTTCACTTTCCTGTTCTATAGACTCCCAAAGATACAAAATGCCTACCAATATTCCAATTGATTTAAATTTTGAAATAAGGGTTATCAGTATGGTTTTATTTCACCTCCGCCATATTTCCAGAAACGACGAAATAACTTAACGGAATTTTGTAATACGCATAAAGTCCTCGAATCATAAAAACAAGAACGTGATTTCCAAAATTTTGTTGTCGAACGAATTCTCCATAATCTGAAACTAATCAATTTAGAATTGTAATTAATACTCATCTTTATTCCGATTTCATCAAAAAGTATAACACAGTTTTTTTCTGCATCGGTAGAACCGTCAAATTTCAAACGCACATGTTCGAAAGTAAACGCTATCAAGGAAACCCGTCTCTAATGTAATCGAATTGAACCAATTCGAGATTGTGCCTTTATGCGGGAGAGTGAATCCCTGACGAACTCGAACGAAATTTTATATTCCCGGGCTTCTATAAAAAATTGTGGGAGCAATTTTTTTTTCTTCTTCTGAATACTCTGTATGCGGCTTATGTTCCGTTTGGAGATCTATGAACGTTTTGACACTTCGTGATGGTTGATTCACTCTTCTGTTATGTTCTTTCAGAATGATTTGGTCTTTAGCGCGACCGCGACGTAATCGACGATTATTTTGACAAAGGACATCAATACGTTCCTTAATTCATTGATTTGTTTTTGTTTCGCAGCTAATTTACGTTTGAATTGAAAAATTCCGCGGGAGGAACATGAAGAATCTAAGTTTGCCGTAGAGGAGAAATATGTCGATAGTGGACTTCCGTGTTCGTCAAAAAGTAGTTTTCCAGTCATTTCAGCCTCACAGGGGATACGTAATTATGTTTTTATTTTTAACAGAATCAGCGCCGAAATCCATAAAATCGAGTTGCAGAGTTGGTACTGCATGAGAGCGTAAATAACGTTTCGAATTATCAGTGAAACACGAATCCGCAATGTGTATGCTACCAATTCTTTTGTACCTGATGTCTTTACGCGGAACAAATGAAATTAAATCCCGCCGATCGATTGCCCGAGGCCAATCACCTTGTCGTGAGTCCAACGGAAATCTGAAAAATAAACATTTGAAACCCCCCCACGGCGATATTTATTTTCACAATATTTCACTGAACACCTATACACGATTGCTTGGATGTTATTGGATTGTTTACCATCGCCATTACTGGGAAAGCTCTTTCAGTAAATTCAGTAACAAAATTTTCAATCGACAGCGACCCTAAATAGAAACAAACATTTACCCAAAAGTCAGACCAAATATTAATTCTCGTTTCAAACTACAAGAAATGTACGAACTCTTAAAAAGTGACATCCCCCTTCTCAATGTACATCCTACCCATTGAAATATAGATGGAAAATCCAGAAGACACAGGATAATTTTATTGGTTCTATTCAGTTGCATATAAATGCTATGGTTTTCGGTAAACAAGGTTGTCAGATTGTGATCTATCCCTAACGAGTAAAAGAATACGGAACCAAAGAACATTAATTTATTGATAAATCACAATATACAGGGTCATTGACAGAAATTATTCATAATTTTATGATCAGAGTGTCGATAATTCGAATTAAGAACTTGCAGTAGATTTAACGAAATATACTCAAATGTATAATCAATCAATCAGCAGTCAAAATTTAAAAGAATACAGTTAAATGTTTTAACTTATGGAAAATAGGATACTGAATATTGTGAATCGAAGTACATAACAAATGATGCATGAGAATAAAATAATGTCTAAAATTCACTAAACTTCACTCTCGTACGTTACTTTTCAGAAGAATTTAAATGTTGAGGAATTGACGTATTTTTTCCTTACCACAAATATATGTTGTGATTTCGGAAATTCGAGCATAGATGATCCTACGATAATCGTAGGATTGCAGGATATATCCCGACTTCTATTTTTCCGTTCCTATTCTAACAATACTTTGTTCTCCTTCCATTCCATTCTCGGTGAAATTGACTTTTTCCAAATTGAGACAGAAACATGGAAAATTTAATAGAAATTATCTTGATTTAAAAGAATTCAATAATCAATCATTTCATCACGTCTTGGAACTCAAATGGTTTTCTTCAAAATAATCCAGAGGGGCTACCGAAAACCGAAAGTATAAAATCGTATGAAAACTCCAATCTATTTTATTAATAAACGATATGATGAAACGTGCATTTTCAGGTACGTAACTTTGAAATCTTAATGGCTTCGAATTATTCACAAAATTTTCCATTTTCGTATTCCATATAATATGAAATTTGAAAGGAAACATATATCTACGTTGAAGATTGCACTTCACTAATTTTCTTCATCTATAAAATAATTGATATTTTCTATCCATAATCAATCTGACAACACTGTGTGTTTAGTCTGACGCCTCTGGCGGTGCCCGAAAGCAGGCACCAGCAGCAAAGTTACGGACAACAATTATCGTTCGCCGGTCGCCGGGTTGGCGTGGTGACACTAGATTGTAGAAAGAAAACAAACACTTAAAATTCTCTGTTGTTCAAGTGGGCGAAATATTGAGCTTACCAAGATTTGCTTCAATACAGGGAATCATGGCCACAGTATTTTAGGGTTAACCGTTTCGAAGGGTTGTTTTAATGAATAATTTTATGCATTTGAAGTAGTTTACAGTTCAGAAACTGAAATTATATCTTATGAGAACCTAGAAGATCACAACACTCTCGTAGGTATTTAATAAATATTTCGATGGAAAACTATTCACTGAATGTTACTTTTCTTATATCAAAATTGTCTTGTAGTTATTGTTTCAAATGCTATAAAAATTCCGATTTAGATTGTTGGTGGTACTTATCAACGATATAATCTCCCATCATCGCCAGCATATCTTTTCTCAAGTAAAAAATATCCCATCTTTAGAATGCTATGAAAAAGGTCCGAGAATCTTAATTCTTCAAAAACACTGGTTGCCTTTGGTTGCAGGCTCTGTAGCAATAAGCAAAGACATTCAAGTAATAGTTTTTCCCAGAAATCATATATTCTATGATGTTCTGGAGTTTGTCTACGAAGTTCGAATCAGTTTAGAATGTATTTTTAATAATGAACGCAATATAGAATTTAAGTTTTTTGAAGATATACAAGTGTTCTTTAAATATGTAACCAAACATCAGGAGCTAATACTTTCAGTGAATTGAGGATAGAGAGTTCATATGAATATTGGTCTAGAAACTCTTCCATCAAAAATACGGGATACGTACTAAATTGTTATATATCGTGGAATGTGTAAAAATTTGGCAATGATAAATGAATTCGCTACTTGTCTGATGATAAACGAAAGCTCGAATTAGTTATAACGTTGAATAAACTTTTCCATCTTAAACAGTGATATTTTTACGTAGTAATAATATTCGCAATCCTCATAATGAAACTATTTCTATCAATGTGCCAATTTTCGTCAAATTCTGAGATTTTTGAATTTTCGACATTGTGTAAATACTCATTATTGTGAACTTCAAAATTCATAGCAGCTAAACGATTGCGATTTAGGAAAAACTATAACCAGATTCTTAATCTGCATAACGCATTCTATCAATGTGCCAATTTTCGTCAAATTCTGAGATTTTGAATTTTCGACATTGTGTAAATACTCATTATTGTGAACTTCAAAATTCATAGCAGCTGAACGATTGGGGTTTAGGAATAACTATTACCAGATATTTAATCTGCACATCGTATTCTATCTATGTGCCAATTTTCGTCAAATTCTGAGATTTTTGAATTTTCGACATTGTGTAAATACTCATTATTGTGAACTTCAAAAATTCATAGCTGCTAAACGATCGGGGTTTAGGAAAAACTATTACCAGATTCTTAATCTGCACAACTTTTTCTATCTATGTGCCAATTTTCGTCAAATTCTGAGATTTTTGAATTTTCGACATTGTGTAAATACTCATTATTGTGAACTTCAAAAATTCATTGCAGCTGAACGATTGCGATTTAGGAAAAACTATCAACAGATTCTCAATCTGCACATTGTATACTATCTATGTGCCAATTTTCGTCAAATTCTGAGATTTTTGAATTTTCGACATTGTGTAAATACTCATTATTGTGAACTTCAAAAATTCATAGCAGCTAAACGATTGCGATTTAGGAAAAACTATCAACAGATTCTCAATCTGCACATTGTATACTATCTATGTGCCAATTTTCGTCAAATTCTGAGATTTTTGAATTTTCGACATTGTGTAAATACTCATTATTGTGAACTTCAAAAATTCATAGCAGCTGAACGATTGGGGTTTAGGAAAAACTATAACCAGATTCTTAATCTGCATAACGTATTCTATCAATGTGCCAATTTTCGTCAAATTCTGAGATTTTTGAATTTTCGACATTGTGTAAATACTCATTATTGTGAACTTCAAAAATTCATAGCAGCTGAACGATTGGGGTTTAGGAAAAACTATAACCAGATTCTTAATCTGCATTCTATCAATGTGCCAATTTTCATCAAATTCTGAGATTTTTGAATTTTCGACATTTTGTAAATACTCATTATTGTGAACTTCAAAAATTCATAGCTGCTAAACGATTGGGGTTTAGGAAAAACTATGACCAGATTCTTAATCTGCACAATTTTTCTATCTATGTGCCAATTTTCGTCAAATTCTGAGATTTTTGAATATTCGACACTGTGTAAATACTCATTATTGTGAACTTCAAAAATTCATAGCAGCTGAACGATTGGGGTTTAAGAAAAACTATAACCAGATTCTTAATCTGCATAACGCATTCTATCAATGTGCCAATTTTCGTCAAATTCTGAGATTTTTGAATTTTCGACATTGTGTAAATACTCATTATTGTGAACTTCAAAAATTCATAGCAGCTGAACGATTAGGGTTTAGGAAAAACTATAACCAGATTCTTAATCTGCATAACGTATTCTATCAATGTGCCAATTTTCGTCAAATTCTGAGATTTTTGAATTTTCGACATTGTGTAAATACTCATTATTGTGAACTTCAAAAATTCATAGCAGCTGAACGATTGGGGTTTAGGAAAAACTATAACCAGATTCTTAATCTGCATAACGCATTCTATCAATGTGCCAATTTTCATCAAATTCTGAGATTTTTGAATTTTCGACATTTTGTAAATACTCATTATTGTGAACTTCAAAAATTCATAGCTGCTAAACGATTGGGGTTTAGGAAAAACTATGACCAGATTCTTAATCTGCACAACTTTTTCTATCTATGTGCCAATTTTCGTCAAATTCTGAGATTTTTGAATATTCGACACTGTGTAAATACTCATTATTGTGAACTTCAAAAATTCATAGCAGCTGAACGATTGGGGTTTAAGAAAAACTATAACCAGATTCTTAATCTGCATAACGCATTCTATCAATGTGCCAATTTTCGTCAAATTCTGAGATTTTTGAATTTTCGACATTGTGTAAATACTCATTATTGTGAACTTCAAAAATTCATAGCAGCTGAACGATTGGGGTTTAGGGAAAACTATAACCAGATTCTTAATCTGCATAACGTATTCTATCAATGTGCCAATTTTCGTCAAATTCTGAGATTTTTAATTTTTCGACATTGTGTAAATACTCATTATTGTGAACTTTCTTAATTCAGATTCTTAATCTGCACAACTTATTCTATCTTTGTATTAATTTTCCTCAAATTCTAAGAGTTTTTAATTTTCGACATTGTGTAAATACTCATTATTGTGAACTTCAAAAATTCATAGCAGCTAAACGATTGCGATTTAGGAGAAACTATCAACAGATTCTTAATCTGCACATTGTATACTATCTATGTGCCAATTTTCGTCAAATTCTGAGATTTTTGAATTTTCGACATTGTGTAAATACTCATTATTTATTTATTTTGACTTCTAAAAATGTATTGTTATAATTTTCTTAAAAAGTCATATCTCTATTTCTGTAATAAGAATCTAACTATTCACTAATAGTAATCTCTTCTATCCACTGTATAAGAAAAAGTACGCACATGGATTATCATTGTAAGATAACTTTGAAATTTTTAGCAGCCATCTGATAGTAGTAACTGAAAATAAAAAATTATAGTATTCTGTTTTATCAAGAGCCATCTATGGACCATCTATGAACCTCATCTCAATCTTTCAATCCTGACCTATCCTAACCAGCCAGGATCGCGATTCTGGCTGGCGACAAAGATGATTTATATACTCTAGATGAGGAACCCAGTTCAACGTAAAATTTTCACACAATATAGTGAATTTGACGTACAAAACAGTCCGTCTGCTGGCGCCCTCTTTAATAATAGACTATATGTGCGGTACTATATCTATAAGTGCAGTGTACTGCACTAATACGACAGAATAATGAGTGAATTATTCTGATATGGCACATAGATGACGCGTGAAATCGAAAGAACCTATGATATTCAGCTGACATGAGCGTAGACATGAATAGGAAAAAGGGTTTTACTCATTTTTACATTTCGTAGTCTAGGATTGAATGAGAAATGCAGAAAAGGAGAATATGTTCAATTATTTATCAATAGCTTTCAATATATGTTTTCACAAACCCATATATACTCAAACATAAAATATTATAAATATCCATCCTACTTTAGCATCTCTTTTCAGAGAGATGCAGACAATCTATGAATGTTTAATTTTCAAATCGGAGGAAAGAAGAACAGACATCTATTATATGACTCCATTACAAGTTACACGCATTTTAATTCAAATTTATGAAGAGTGTAGCACGCTTTTTTCAAAATAGGAATGTAAATAGAAAATTCGAATTCAGACCCAGAACTTTGCTTTGAGAATAATTTTCAGTTTCGAAAGTGCAATGCCCGACTTTACCTCCAGAAAATTGTATTAAAACATCAAGAATATTTATATCATTAGTTAAGTGCATTTTCGAAAAGAATGATTAATTTTGTTTAAATAAAACAACTTTTGAAGTAATTCAATACATAATTGTGATTTTTTTAAATAATTGTGTAAAGGTGATTTATTATTATGATATCATCTATACATTATGAAAATGAATAAATTGCAGATATTGTATCAGTTAGGTATTTACTGTGCATTATATTAATGGCAAATGCAATTTCGACAACATTCTTGACAAGAAGTAATCGGTAAACCAATGTAACAAATATAAAGCGAAAGACGAAATATCTGGTAAAAAAGTCTATTCGATTCATAACAATTCCGAAACAAAACATCAATTCATTTTACCCATAAATAAATCTGTACAGAGACGAAAATAGACAAACAATTTGACGCTATCATGTTCTATGTTCGCACTCTCCATTTTCTACCAGTCAGTGTCGCAAAGCATGCAATAGGTTGCATAGTGCGTACGATGTACAAAAAACTAAGAAAAAATTGAATTTTCAACTCATTGCAAGGGGTTGAAGTTTTAATTTTTTGCAGAATTTATTGTCGAAGCCAACTGGCCATCATATTGAAAATGCAGATATATTAGAGGAAATTGCAGTTTCCCAGCTATTTTAACAGAATTATTAAAAGTTTTGTAAGCATTCACCAGTTATCAGGATCGTCTGAATACGTTCATTTTTGGTATATGTGTGCGTTCCGCTATTTATAATGAGCAAAATTATAAATATAAGGAACATAGGGTTGAAGTGAAAACTGATTAATACTAGTATTTTCATGAGTAGTAACCAACTGTCAAATTTCTAAAATTAGGTTCCAATTCCTCTAAGAGACTACAAATGGACACAAAGCTAGGAATGGCGATAATGTGTAGGGTTGAAAATTTCCTGCAACTGAAGTTCTTGGCATTCATTTGTGGTTTTAAATTCGTATTTACAATCTTAATCAATTATTTACATTATTCCATAAAAAAGATTTCGGATAAGTAACTATATTATATTCCACAATGGGATTATATCTTAACAAATTTTGGGCGGTTTCCATATTTGAACCCAAAATTTTGCTTTTGAAGAAGCATTTTCCATCTAGTTGAAATTCCTATTTGATATCAGTTTGGAATCGATTGGTTTCGAGTTCCAATGTTGGCAATTTCTATCATAGGAAAAATTTTACTGCGTCATCTTCCGAAGATAATGATTCGGAATGATAACGGAGAAATTTATGAAATACAAACTTTCGAAAGAACGATGCATTATTGGAATGATTTTTCATATGGAGTCATAATACCATCGTGAATTTCAGAAATCGTTATGAAATATACTGTATATTTTAGAAATTGAAACTTAATCAACAGTAAAATGAAACGTTATAAGAGGGTGAATTTCAAAAAAATTGAGTTTTCGGAAGAGCGAAAATTCTCAAAACAGGTGAAATTTGGTGAAGGAATATTTCTGTACAACTATGAAAGAAATGATGCCATCAAAGTTACTCTTTCACACTGTAACTAACTCATAAGAAGCTTTTCATGAAAAGGAAATCGAAAAGAGAAAGAGTCACGGAAAATTATGGATATTTTTGAATCTATTTAATAATAAGAAGCTATTGAGAAAACGTTACAGATTATTGAATTCGTCAAAAATGCGATTAGTTCGATAAATTCTGGTGGAAATGAGTTGATGAATAACATGGATTTCTGTCACTCTAGTCGAAGTTTTTACGATTTATTGAGAAAATTGGGTTTCAATAGGTCCACCCGCAATAATTTCTAACTAAATATTGCATAAACAACACACTTCATTGTTACGAGCGAAGCTGAGAATTAAATGCTATTTTCGAATACAAGTTGAAAGCATATTATGGCCGATGTTCAGCACGAAATGTCTAGCTGATTTCTGTCGGACGGTGGTCTCTCAAAGGAAACTGCGAAATAACTCCAGTAAACTCGACCTGTGTCTCGAGAAGCCGTCAAAACAAAAATGCATTGCCTTAAAATTAACTTCGCTCAGGATACTGTTTATCAATTCCGGGTTTTATTATCATTATTATTATTTGAATGATAAAAATTTGAAATAATTTTCTTCAAATTTAGGTCGAAAAAAACTAAAATCTAAATATATTTATTATTAATATGTTTATAATACATCAGAATTATTGTGATTATATAATTGAAAATTATGGCCTATAATTATTGATTTTTTGTGCTTGTAGAAATTCATTAAATGGCAATATGTATCAAATTAATTTATGAAAATGATGAAGTTCATAACGAAAATAAAATTGACAACAGACGTTTGTTTTATTATACACGTAGGTATCTACATAAATATACTTCTATCAATAGATGAAATTTCAAATTTCAAATGTCGATTGATAAAAAAATTAAATTAAAACGTTTATAGAGTTAGATATGAATATAAAAATAAGATGAAATATTTTAGTTAATATATATGAGATATTACATTTCATGAGAAATGAAATTCACCATCTAAACATCTATAAATCTTATATTTTTGAAATCAATTTTATATGTATATACAACTTCCTTATTATATGTATATAATTTTACTTCTTTGATATCGATTGTTGCGATAAATCAAGAAAACACTAAATATTTTGAAAATAATTTATTGAAGATAGGTATAAGATGTTGTATATAATCACATAATATATGTATGAAATTTCCTGCTGATTCAAAGAATTGAATAATATACCGGGTGAAACATGGAAATTGAGTGATAGCAACAAATCAGGTGTCCAGTTTTTCGATACCCGTAATTTGCAAAATTATGTTCTCTTGCATATTGTTTCATCAGTAGCTTTGAAGAAATAGATTGTAACAAAACAATATTTTTTGTAATCTCATCCAAAGTTGTTTGTAGATTAGATTACAAAACATATTTGCGAATCTAAAAATTTTTCTATTCAAAGCTGACAGTCGTGTAGAATTGCAACAAGCTTCTGATCTATTCAGGAGACTGCAAAATTGACATTCATTGCAGTAATTATTTTGTTGCTATTTGATTTTGTGATTTCTCGAATTAGTGTATTTATTTGAATAACAAACATTTGTGGTAAACACCAATGCTTTTCTTGTGAAAATATACTAATCAAATCACAACTTGAATCGTAATTCAACCGATTATTCGTATTGTCCCAATTACAAATTTTTCGAAACATCGAAATTAATAAGTCAATTCACATTTCGAAAACGAACTTTCAACGTGCACGTCAGTACTAAATTTTTATTCGAAAACTCGTTGCGTCTACGGAAAATTCGGCAATATACGCGGAGAAATGAAAATGTTGTTGCTGTCACGAAATGTTGGAGTCGATTACAAAACGAAACATTAAAAATACTTTTCGTGTCTTGATTCCAAGAAGTAATTATTCCAGCATCTACGCTGTTTGTTCTCTACGTACTTGAACAAAATCATCACAGAGGGTTATGTTTGTTTCCAAAGATTTGATTATCTTAAGCGTAGTAATGCTGTTAAGGTGTCAACCTATATCCTTCGTTGTGAAGGGTAGTGTATTTAGAGAATGTGGTCGCGAATGGAACCATTTCAAAAACCATCCATAGAAATAAACAAATGATTCATCGCATACAAGTCTTTCAATCTTGTGGTTTAGATACAAGGCTGGAACAAGTACATATCAAACAAAAAAGGTAATCTGACATTGAGCTCTAACAACATTGCACTCACTGCTACAAAGGGTTTTTAAATCTCTAATTATTATTGATAATCTTTCAAAATTTTGCTAAATAAGGTAAAAACGTTGAAAATTTTTCCAATCTGAACGAAATAACAAATATACAAAAGAAGTCTGCATGTATTGGTGGTGTTTCATGTCTGTTTGGTCCGCAGGAGGTATAATATTCCTCCTGTTCTCTATAGGTAAAGCTGATAACTTGCTAAAATCAAATATCAATACTATAATTATGAACTTTATCAACAATTCTTTTACCTATAAAAACACTCTCCTATCCGCCAACTGGTGACGCGCCATGTAGAGGTTTAACAGCTCCTCCCATGGTTGAGGAGGGGTTAATTGGACAGGAAATGGGTTCGAAAGAAAAATTATATGGAAGAGTCATGGTTTGTGACAAAGTTTAGGAATGTGATACGAACATGGAAAATATTCATGTGAAAATGTCGAATGTTGGTATGCAATTGTAAGTATATATTGTGCGTATTGTGAGTAATACATTAAGTGAAAGTGATAAAATATGAATGGTGTGTCTGATGAAACGAATGGTGTGAGTGTATATAGAATAAGAAGAATTCAAATGAAGGATGTTCGCATGATGTGAAAACCAGTCGCAAAATGGTTAGCAAATATAGTAGAAAAATTGAAAAAAAAAATCTATTCTGCACAAAAGAAATAAATGGGTTTTCTAAAAAGAATAACTAAATGTACTAGAGGGTATTTGTCAAAAAATTGGGTCTAATGGCTGCCTAATGAATATACGTATATATAGAGTATTGAATTTCGCGAATCCAAACAAGCATGTACCAGTACTCAGTAAAATATGTTGGACCAATGAAACAAAGGATGAAAAATTCCCGGAATCTTGATTAGTCACGCAATGAAGAACTTTCTGAAATGACTTCGATGGAAATTTATTAAAACAGCTAGTATCTAATGAGAATCAGGAATAGAAAAAAAAATAAATATGTGCACAAAAGTGAAACAAAAGAAAGAAACCCCATTGGAATTTTATAAAAACTTCTTTCCGCCTCTATTTAAATTTTTTGACACCCGCTTCACTTCGTTGTGAAGTCTTGTAATCAATAAAGTTTTGACAATGAACTGTCTGTGAGGCAAACAATCATCAACAAAACACCATTCTGGATAGATTGATGTAATTTTTCTATTAGCTAAAATAATCATAGAAGATAAAATATTTTTAATATGGAAGTCTTTTGAATAAATTTCTATAAATGATGAAAGAATCTCGGCCGCGGCTGAAACGAATTTATCATTAGCAGGAACTAAATTACCCAATTCTTCGTTTTCCTTCGTTCTATAGGCTCTGAAGAAAACCAAAAACTCTTTGTTAGATTCAAAATTGCTATTTGACTTCCAAAATAAGGAACGACAAATTTGGCAATTGAATCTTTTGTCTAATCTATGAAGGATATAACCTGCGAAGTAGGATGTTGAACATTCTGTCAATGATGAATTTGAATCGCCCGTCGGTTCTAGAGAAACTTTAACAGTTTGAGCTTTGTTTTGTTCACCGTGTTTTCCTAATGGTAGGCAATAATCTCCATGATCTAAAATTATGTGCCGGAGAAGTGATGAATTTATTTGCTCATTATCGACGTCTTCATCTTGAGAGTCTATGTCAGAATCATTAAAAAATTTAAGACATCTTCAGAAACTTCTTCATCCCTAACGTCTTCATTATCATCCTCAAGGTCGTCGTTACAATTTTGAACCATTGCATCCGAGTGCACTGGGATGTCGGCAGTTACAGATGTCGTAGAAGAATCAGATAAAATGCAGTCCGATTTCTTAAATTCCACCATCGAGTCGTTATCAGATTCGCAATTAGTGGAGTCTGAAGTAGACACCAAACCCGAGAGAAAAATTTTCTGATAATTTTCGCGGAATTGTTTAACCGTAGGATTTCGGGTGAAACCTCCAGCTTGCCGAATGACTGAAAAAAAGTTTTCCAATGGGTCCTGATTGAAACGATTCGTTAACAAATATTCCACGTTTTCACTTTCCTGTTTTATAGACTCCCAAAGATACAAAATGCCTATCAACGATTGTTCAAAGCCCAAAAAGCAAGGTGGGCGCGCACGAGTAGAACCGGTAATTTCCCAAGTACGAACATAATCAATAAATTGCCTTAAAATATTCTAGGGGTGATAATTCTTTCGCGAAAGAGCGTAAATTCCTTTTTTCTTCACATTCAAATAATCGAACAAGTTATTAACCGTCTTCAGAAATTCTGAAGTATTGACTGAGGTATCGGATTCGAGTTGTTTAGTGTTAAACGCCGATAAAATTGCTGCGGATACAGAGTTACTGAAAATTTGGGTTGCTAGAGACACTTTCATTCTCTCAAATGGTTTCGGGCGTATATGAGCATCCGTTATTTTACACATTGAATGAGCATTAACTAATTTGGAGTCTATTATGTACGTCTCCTCTATGTCTGACCATGACGCTCTCTTACCACCGGCATCTATTTTACCGTGAACCACAAATTGGTTACGAAGCGATTTTATTAAATGAGGAACATCGTAAAGAAAAACAATATCTTGGCCGTCGATATTAACAATAGGATGTTCCACGGTAACCCTATATCACGATAAGCTTTTCTGTTATTCGTTCCTGATCACAAGTGATAGCCCTTACCAATATTCCAATTGATTTCAATTTTGAAATAAGGGTTATCAGTATGGTTTTATTTCACCTCCCGCCATATTTCCAGAAACGACGAAATAACCTAACGGAATTTTGTAATAAGCATAAAGTCCTCGAATCATAAAAACAAGAACGTGATTTCCGAGATTTTGTTGTCGACCAAATTCTCCATAATCTGAAACTCCCTCGATGTAATCGAATTTAGAATTGTAACTAATACTTCTCTTTATTCCGATTTCATCAAAAAGTATGACGCAGTTTCTTTCTGCTTCGGTAGAACCGTCAAATTTCAAACGCAAATGTTCGAAAACGCTATCAAGAAAACCCGTCTCTAATTTGATCGAATTGAACCATTTCGAGAATGTGCTTTTATGCGGGAGAGTGAATCCCTGACGAACTCGAAGGAAATTATATAATCCCGGGCTTCTATAAAAAATTGTGAGAGCAAATTTTTTTTCTTCTTCCGAATACTCTGTATGCGGCTTATGTTCCGTTTGGAGATCTATGAGCGTTTTGACCCTTCCTGATGGTTGCTTCACTCTTCTCCTATGTTCTTTCAGAAAGATCTGGCCTTTGGCGCGACCGCGACGTAATCGACGATTAGTTTGACGAAGGACATTAATACATTTCCTTAATTTATTGATTTGTTTTTGTTTCGAAGCTAATTTACGTTTCAATTGAAAAATTTCGCGGGTGGAACATGAAGAATCTAAGTCGTAGAGGAGAAATATGTCGATAGTGGATTTCCGTGTTCATCAAAAGTAGTTTTCCAGTCATTTCAGCCTCACAGGGATACGTAATTATGTTTTGTTCTTATCAGAATCAGCGCCGAAATCCACAAAATCGAGTTGCAGAGTTGGTACTGCATGAGAGCGTAAATGACGTTTCGAATGATCAGTAAAACACGAATCCGTAAAGTGTTTACTACAAATTCTTTTGTACCTGATGTCTTTACGCACAACAAATGAAATTAAATCCCACCGATCGATTGCCCGAAGCCAATCACCTTGTCGTGAGTCCAACGGAAATCTGAAAAATGAAACATTTGAAACCCCCCCAGGCGATATTTATTTTCACAATATTTCACTGAACACCTATACACGATTGCTTGGATCTTATTGGATTTTTTACCATCGCCATTACTGGGAAAGCTCTTTCAGTACATTCAGTAGCAAAAATTTTTAATCGACATCGACCCTATATAAAATAAACCTGTTCTAGGCAAAATCAATCAAATAGAAACAAACACTTACCCAAAAGTCCGACTAAATACTAATTCTCGTTTCAAACTATAAGAAATATAGGACCTCTTAAAAAGTGACATCCCCCTCCTCAATGTACCTCCTACCCATTCATATATAAATGGAAACATCCAGAAGACACATAGGATAATTTTATTGGTTCCATTCAGTTGCATATGAATGTTTTCAGTAACAAGGTTGCCAGATTGTGATCCAACCATAACGAGTAACAGAATAGGGAACCAAAAACATTTATTAATAAATTAATGAATCAAAATATACAGGGTCATTGACAGAAATTATTCATAATTTTATGATCAGAGTGTCGACAATTCAAATTGAGAACTTGCAGTAGATTTAACGAAATATACTCAAATATATAATCAACTAGCAGTCAAAATTTAAAAGAATACAGTTAAATTTTGTAACTTATTGAAAATTTTAATACTGAATATTGTGAATCGAAGTACATAACAAATGATGCATTAGAATTAAATAATGTCTAAAATTAGACGTAATGAAAATTCGATAAAATTAATCACAAATATTCTAACTTCCTCCCATCATTTTTTAAACAGTTCTCAATTCGGGAACATAATCATTGATCGTTGCTTTTTTCAGCATGTTAGGATCTAAATTTACAAAAGATCTGCGAACTCTAAATTCCAAAGCTCTCTGGGTATTCAACAACTTCACTCTCGTACGTTACTTTTCAGAAAAATTTAAATGTTGAGGGAATTGACGTATTTTTTTTTACCACAAATGTATGTTGTGATTTCGGAAATTCGAGCATAGATGATCCTACGATAATCGTAGGATTGCAGGATATGTCCCGACTACTATTTTTTCAGTTCCTATTCTAACAATACTTTGTTCTCGTTCCATTCCATTCTTGGTGAAATTGATTTTTTTCCAAATTGAGACAAAAACATGGAAAATTTAATAGAAATTATCTTGATTTAAAAAGAATTCAACAATCAATTATTTCCTCACATCTTGAAACTCAAATGGTTTTCTTCAAAATAAACCAGAGGGGGCTACCGAAAACCTTGATGGAGAAAAGTCTCATTCAACCACTATTACTAAGGCTTGAAGGTGATTGGATATTTCCACCAGCCATAAAGAATCTTGAGAGGAAATGAATTGTATATTCATGACTTGGAACGAAAGGTATATTCGATTATTATTTACTATGAACACATTAGTATTCGCCTACACTATATGTAGTCGTATTCGTTGTAATCTTCAGTATAAAATCGTATGAAAGGTCCAATCTATTTTATTAATGAACGATATGATGCATTTTCAGGTACTTAACTTTGAAATCTTAAATGCTTTGAATTATTCACAAAATTTTTCATTTTCGTACTCTATATAACATGAAATTTGAAAGGAAACATATATCTACGTTGAAGAATGCAATGTTTTGCAATAATTTTCTTCATCTATAAAATAATTGATATTTTCTATCCATAATCAATCTGACAACACTGTGTGTTTCGTCTGACGCCTGTGGCGGTGCCCGAAAGGAGGCACCAGCAGCAGAGTTACGGACAACAATCATCGTTCGCCGCCGGTTTTTTTGTATCCAGGGAAGTAAACCTCCTCATCATTGCGCTGGGTTGGCGTGGCGGCACTATAGATTGTAGAAAGAAATTCTACAATTACATTGGTGATTCTTTTGGGCCACAAACCGGGGTCGGATGGAATTATATCGATACTAGCCTCATTACAGCCTTCATCGAAAGTGTCACTTGCAGCAGATAATAATTAGTACTCATGGAGTTGGGAATTAACTGCTAAAGGAACCACAATGATAAGCACCACGTGGGTAGGGTAGGAAATATTCTTAAAAAGTTAACTAAGAGCCTATAGTGTTTAACTTTATAGGGCAGATTATTATTAGGTAAGATATGGCCGATTAAAGTTTGCATATTTGAGTGAAAAGCAATTTGTTCGAGCGCTTTCAGCTTAAATCCTTTCAAAAATAAAGGCAAAAAGGATATTAAACTAATTTGATCTTATAGCCCTTAAAAACCCTACAAAATGGTTTTTTAAAAAGATCAATAGCATAAAAACTAAGCGAGTTATGGATAAAACCAGTTACTTTCTTAAACTCGTATATGACATTTCAATTAATAAAAAGATATTTGGCTAAAAAAAAATTAATTATAACCAGTATCCTATAAAGGGTTAATGTTGCTAGTATAAAGTAGGAAACACTTACCATTTTATACAAAATCAAGCCGTTGAAATTGCAGTCAGCAGGTATTCGGCACTTAATTTAAAAAAAAAGTAGTAAACAAAATATTACACAACACAACACCCCACTTGACAAAATAAAAATAACTCTATATGTAGAAATTAATAGGATTACTTGTTTTTATTCATTTGTTGCACGGTCCATTGAACTAACTGATTTAAAAACGCCTGTGGTGATACATGGCTTTTATAGCGCTCCAGGCGTTATTCATGTCTGAACAGGAAAAATCAAGAAACTGCCGCCGGATATGTTCTCGCAACATAGGAATCCTATTTAATTTCTCAACTTTTATATTAATATTTTTTTTGGACCCTCGGTTTTGGCGCCGTGTGCATTGCACATATGGTTGCGGAGACTCTGTTTGCAGGTTCTGTAGCTATAAGAAAAGACATTCAAGTAATAGTATTTCCCATAAATCATATATTCTATGAAGTTCTGGAGTTTGTTCACGAAGTTCGAATCATTTCAGAATGTATTTTTAATAATGAACGCAATATAGAATTTAAATTTTTCGAAGATTTACAAGTGTTCTTTAAATATGTAGCCAAACATCAGGAACTAATACTTTCAGTGAATTGAGGATAGAGAGTTCATATGAATATTGGTCCAGAAACTCTTTCATCAAAAATACGGGATATGTATTAAAAAAAAATATTATAGTTCGTGGAATGTGAAAAAAATTACGCAATGATGAATGAAGTCGCTACTTGTCTGATGATAAGCAAAAGCTCGAATTAGTTATAACGTTGAATAAACTTTTCCATCTTAAACAGTGATATTTTTTACGTAGTAATATTCGCAATCCTCATAATGGAACTATTTTGAATTTTTTACAGTTGACTTCTGAAAAAAGTATTGTTATAATTTTCTTAAAAAAGTCATATTTCTATTTCTGTAATAAAATCTAACTATTCACTAATCATAATCTCTTCTATCCACTGTATAAGAAAAAGTACGCCCATGGATCATCATTCTAAGATAACTTCGAGATTTTTAGCAGCCATCTGATAGTAGTAACTGAAAATAAAACAATTATAGTATTCTGATTTATCAAGAGCCATCTATGGACCATCTATGAACCTCATCTCAATCTTTCAATCCTGACCTATCCTAACCAGCCAGGATCGCGATTCTGGCTGGCGAAAAAGCTTCATTTTATTCTATGGGGTGCTTTGTCTTCTTCTATACTTGGTCTATGCTGGCGAATAAGCTTCATTTTATTCTATGGGGTGCTTTGTCTTCTTCTATACTTTGTCTATGCTGGGAGATAACACCTCGTTGAACTGGTTATTTCGAACAATTTATATATGAATTATCTTTAGCCAAAACGTTGACTTAATTATCTTTGGCCTGCCAAAACCATCCAATTTTTTCAGGTTTCTTCGCTGTTTAGCATTTCTTTTCTTCTAACCCTGATAGTTCGATATAGCCAAAATCTAGGAAAAAAATGCCTCTCATATTAATCACAGGATTGCCGTGTAGTGGAAAAACTAAAAGATGTGCAGAGCTAGTTAATTTTTTTAGAGAAAAAAATAAAGAAGTCATAATCGTTGGTGAAGCTAAACAAATATCTAGATCTGGCTTCGAAAAAAATTCACTTTATTTAGGTAATATTATTTAAAGAAATGAAAGCTTTTTACAATTTCAAGTTGCAGATTCAAATGGAGAAAAGAATATTCGGGGACTACTGAAATCAGAAGTCTTATATCACGTAACTTCTACAAATGTTGTATTATTAGATGGATTGAATTACATCAAAGGTAATTGAAATGAAATACTTTCAAATGGTAATGCTTTCGAGTGATTGTCTTTAATGTAATGTTAAGGTTTCAGATATGAACTTTACTGTGCCATGAAGGCAAACAAGTCCACTCAATGTACTGTTTATACAGGAATAAATAGAGAGCAAGCTTGGACATTTAATGAAAATCGTGCAGATGAATCTGAAAAGTATACACAAGAAACATTTAATGCTTTAGCCATGAGATATGAAGAACCTGATAGTCGAAATAGATGGGATACACCACTGTTTCTAGTATTTCCTGATCAGGAATTGGATAAAGAAGCAATATTCAAGTGTTTATTTGAAAAGACACCACCTCCTCCAAATAAATCCACACAAAATGTAAGTAAAATAATTAAAACAAGGATTTAGCCGATAATTCCAAGAACTAAATATTATAAAATCTTCATCTTCCTTGATAACTCAAGACAATATTCTGATAATGATACTTATTAAGAAGTCAAATTTTCATCTCATGCACTACTTTTTTTTTTTTAATTTAAGTTAAACTAATAAACTTCTAATACTTGCTCTTTCTGCAGAATCGTGATGTCATACGCATAGTATGAAATCTAAGTTTCAAATCTTACTTGTTTAATTTTTGTATTGATATTTTATATAATGTGCTAATTTCTTCTTAATTTTTCAACATATTATTTCCTTTTAGGCCCTTTAAATTTAACTAACTTCCTGTATGATTTAGATCAGGTAACGAAAAAAATTGTGGAATCTATAATGGAAGTAAAAAAATTGAATACAGTTGGCAAGACAAGGATACCTGGTCATGAGGATCTTCATATAGATGTCAGGAGGGTCTCTGTACCTCAACTTAATATACTTAGGAGGCAGTACATCACATATTCTAAATTGAATCCACCAAATCCACAACAGATATCCCAACTTTTTGTGCAATATTTAAACACTAATTTGTCTTAAGGTCTTGTTTAAAAATGGATGTATTTTTATCTTAAAATAAACTTGCAGTTTTGAGAAATTATTGTAATCACCAAGAAATTCTTCTCCATATGGTAAGTAGCGAGTCTGAAAAGATAGATAAATGGCTATTCTTGAAATAGCTGTACCATTGTATTTGGCACGGAATAATCAGTAAAGTGCTCATCATTCTGATATGAATTATAGCACTGTAATATATGAAGAATGAATGTTTTCTCAATTATGATCTTCAAATATGATATTTTTGTCAATTGTTATAGTTGGTACATGAGCGATATAATTGCTGTGTACCAGCATGTAGAAGAATTTGAAGTAGGAATAAAGTCTCATCACCTTTTGGTTGAGAAATGGCAGTCTAAAGATCTACACGGGAATGGTCTAAAAAGCTCGATTGTAAATAAAGCCGAGTCACTGACCTACTTGACTTCAGGATATCTGTTTCCAGAGACAGAAGATAGACTTATAACCATTGAAGACCAGGTGGTAACCACTAGAGCGTAATAGAGACATACTGGCAAACTGAATATACCTTCCGATCAATGCCGAAAGTGTGGGCTTAGACTGGAGTCCATTCAGCATGTTACATCATTTTGCCCAATACTAGAGACTTTTTGGAAAGGCATAATGCGCTTGCTGTACGGCTGGGTCTATTTGATCAGACACTAAAATGTCACCAATATCGCCTTAGTAGTGTTCTAGAAAATTATGAATACAAACTCTACTAGGACACTACGATGATCACTGATCGAGTAATATCACACAATAGATCGGATATTATCTTAATTTTCAAGAAAGAGGAAGGATTATTTGTACTTGATGTCACGATTCCAGCCGATGACAATGTAACTAAAGCCTATTCTGAAAAAATCGAGAAATACCAAGATCTAATCTTAAAAATGAAGCAACTGGACAACTTGAAGACCGCTTCTGTAATCACCATTCCGTTGGTGATTACTATGAATGACCTCGTTGAGACACATCTCTTAGAAAACACAGCATAGCTGACTAGACTTGGCAATATTGAGCACCTCGAAAATAGTGAGGAAATTCCTGAAGAATCAAGACATGTGATACCTTGAAGAGTGATCCTCCGGTATCGTATAAAGATCAGCCAACCCGAAGGAGATATTTTCGATGGCGGTAGGCAACATTTCTGGTGTGTTGGAATGATAAATCTTTTTGACTTACGCGACTCCATTTCGCATATACGTCCTGTTTAGTGTGAAATGGCTAAATTTTCCAGACATCATAACTCTGACATCGCTGGTCCGATTTGAATGGAAATTTCAGGATTGTGAGTCATCTAGTAGACCAACTATTCGCAGAGAAAATTTGTTCTCTCGTACAGGGCGGGACTGTAGAAATTCAATTTTATGATAAAACAACACCTTGTTAATAATTTCTCAACATAAAAATACAGAGAAATATTCAGATTGCTGTGATTTGAAATTTTGATATTAATCATCATCCATGAAAGCTCGCTGCCATTGAATTCAATGTGAAAAGAAAGGACTGACATATTTTTCGAGGGAGGTTTTTACGGAATAACTGGCATATCAAGTAATACTCTGCACGTACGTTCGCACCGTAGTCAACTCATTTTCTACATTTTACCAACTTTATTCGTCAAATATTTAATGATCGGTGAGAGATATCGATTAATGTGCAAGAACCGAATTTCATGAAACAGATTAAAGTATCCAAATTGTCATTTCACAAGTTGTCATGATTGCGTCGAAAACATTTTCTGAATGGGTTCGAATTGATATGATTAACAATATTAAATGTCACACCCTGTAGATTTTATGGAAGTTTTCAACTGAAATGTAACATATTTCATCAACTATAATTGTATAAATTTTTTACATCAATTCAGACGTTAATCGCCTAGTATTCAGAATGGTCTCTGAGGATTGGACTGAAAACTAACATTATTCCAAAATGAATATTTTTTTAATAAAATACCTAAGATGTGATAAAAATGTTCTAGTGGCATATTGAAAGAGCTACATTTTCTTGTTCTGATGATGTATTCAGAATTTTGCTTAAGTGATATACAAAGTGTTGTTTTATCATCTATTCATAAAATTGAATTTCTATAGTCCCGCCCTGTACGAGAGAACTAATTTTCTCCTGGAATAGGTGGTCTACTAGGTGACTCACAATCCTGAAATTTTCATTCAAATCGGACCAGTGACGTCAGAGTTATGGTGTCTGGAAAATTTTGCCACTTCACACTAAACAGCCTGTATATGCGAAATGGAGTCGCGTAAGTCAAAAAGATGTATCATTCCAACACACCAGGAATGTTGCCTACCGGCACCGAAAATATCTCCCTCTCTTCCTGAATCACCCTGTATATATTTCACGAGGAATTATAGAAAACACATCATCAAGCAAAATATAGATGATTCTTGCCTTAGATGTTTTTGTTCTTCAGAAACAGTTTTTCATATAATTATCATCTTGCTCAGTCCTTGCCTCAACAGATTATGCAGAAAGACATAATACCGTCGCTAATATTATTCATTTTAATCTAGGAATAAAAAATGACCTCATTCCCAAAAGAAAAAAATGTTACAAATATGAACCTGAGATTATTCGTGAAAACGAGAAATATAAACTTTATTTTGATAAAACAATTCTATGCAACAGAGCTGTGGAACACAATAGGCCAGATATCATTCTTGCTGAAAAACAGAATCGAATAACATATATAATTGATATTGTTATACCCGACACACATAACATACAAAAAAAATACAATGGAAAAATTTCTAAATATATGATTCTTGCCGACGAGAATGAAAAAATGTGGAAAATGAAAAAATATTTATTCTACCGATTATTATTTTTACAACAGGTCTTATTCCTAGGAATCTTCACAAAAATATTGAGATTTTAAGTCTGAAGAAAAATTTATTTGAACAGTTTCAGAAGATAAGTCATCAAAACTTGTAATATTCTTCGTAGGTTTCTTTCCGAAAAAATAATGAGGTAGAGTCATAGGTTTTCTCTTTAGTTTATACTGCTCAGAATCTAATTTCATATTCTATTTTTGTATACATAAATGTAATATAATTAGCTAACAATTTTATCGTATTTATATTCAAAGCAGTATTCTATTCGATCGTTCATCACTTCACACAAAAACTATAAATGAATAATGTTCAGTGTTACTTGACTAAAGTACGTACTAAGGTTTTGATTATAATCATTGC
Source organism: Cryptolaemus montrouzieri (assembly GCA_013387265.2). Taxonomy (NCBI): domain Eukaryota; kingdom Metazoa; phylum Arthropoda; class Insecta; order Coleoptera; family Coccinellidae; genus Cryptolaemus; species Cryptolaemus montrouzieri. The sequence goes on from JABFTP020000185.1 coordinate 58,343,054, forward strand.
CTGGCAATGGTATTAATTACCGGGTGGTGGATTTATATTCTTTCATGAAATCAGTTTGATAAATGGGTAACTATATAACTATATATTGCTATATGGGTATATATATATATATATATATATATATATATATATATATATATATATATATATATATATATATATATATATATATATATATATATATATATATATATATATATATATATATATATATATATATATATATATATATATATATATATATATATATATATATATATATATATATATATATATATATATATATATATATATACTCAACGGCGTAGAGAGGATCAAAGGAAAATTAACTGCTATCATATTTTGATGTCGGAAATAATCGTATTTATTTCGAATATATTAGGCAGCATTAAAATATGTTCTAATTTCAAAACAAACGTAAATTGAAATAATTTTTGAATAAAATGAAAGATACTCATTTGGAACCAACTCAATTATATCCAATTGATTCTCAGGAAGAGTAAAGATATATAGCATTTTAATTCAATACAATTGATGAAGTCGATTTTCTATTTCACACACAATAAACCGTTCAAAGAAGATATTTTTTATATTAAGTGAATTTGAATTCAGTACTATCATTCAGTTATATGGATGGTACTTGGATGGAAATTTGGGATTAAATAAAATTCTCATTTTTAGTGATACTTCACTAATAATAATGATCATAAACATATAATTATTTGGATCTGCAATGATGGGTGAGTTCACTGGGATCTTTTATGTTAAGATTCGATGAATTTCTGTTTCTTACTTTAACATTACATTAATACTAGAGCGCTTGATGAAAATTGTGGAATTTTCCTATGAACAGTATTCAATTCAACTATCAAATAACTCGTTCATTTTGTATCGATACAAACTTATTATATTTCAAGATAGAATTAAATAAATTATTCTGTTTAATTGTACAGTTTGTACGAATTATTAAAAATTGATTCTCATTAAAATTGAATTACCCGCGTTCCGGTGGCATAAGGTAAGACGAGGAGTTAGCGGTTGTAGCCGTTCCCGTTCGTTGGCTATTGGCGCTAGTGTAGTTTTAGTGAGTGACTCAAAATGGCTGCTAGCGATGATGAACCTATGCACCATTTATACGAAGTTTTTACTACTTGTTTCAATAAAATAGCTAACAAAGCCCCAGGTAAGTGATGCTTTAAATTTTGTTCTTCAATTTATTGTAGCATCTGCCTCAAAATTGTCATCGAATACTATATTCAGCCCATAACTTGACAGGATTTTGGCGTGCAACTCAAAACATTTATCACTTTCTTCAGTACCTTTAATAGTTGCATATGAAACATATTAGTTCTCTCTTCAAACTATCGTTTCAGATATAGGATAATTTTTGTAATATAGCAGATACCCGAAATTGTCATTGTTCAGTTAGAAAAGTTGTTTTCAACAAGTCACCAATAAGTTTTGTCACTTCACTTGTCCTTTTGTCAGTAAATTGTTGCCTCATACATTCATCTCGTTCAATTTTGTTTATTTACATTCTCACCGTCGTTATTTTAATATTTCCAGATATTGGTATAATTATATTTTGTTTAAATGCAAGAAGGAACATTCAATATAAAAATCAAAATACTGGTTTTGTTTGACAATTAATTCCTAACCTTTTATTTCGGGTATTTTGTTTAAACTGGGTAACAGTTTTTCCGAAAACCTTTCTGGATTTATCGAAATTTCAAGTAAACAGTAAGGTTGGAATGTTTTCATCTGAATGTACTTGTTTTTAATGAACTGATAATTTCCTTTATTCCTTCTTTTGTGTTAGCTTCTTGATGTTGATAATGTAGATTTCAATTATAATATGGAAACTCTTAGCCTTCTCCTTCATAAAAGTAATTTGGATCAACAGTAATTTTTTAATGCTGGTTCATTGAATATTATATATTATTAGTGAAATCTCTGTCGTAAGTGAGTATCATTCTCAAAGAAATTAGGTAAATGGTTGCTTTGTGAAAGAAATTCATTTGCATTCTCTTGATCCTTCAATATTATAGTTCATAAAGATATACACAGAGTTGGGCAAATGTGTCGCAACAAATTATTTCAGGTTAAAGTTCCATTGATAAAAGAATCAAAAATCTGAACATGTCTTCGTAGTTCATTTAATTTAGTTTGTGGTGTATTTTGATCCCTAGCAATTATCACATGTTTCTCGATAAGATGTGTCCGTTAGATTTTAATGGATCGCATATACATTTTCCTATTTCCGAATAGAAATTTTTTCAATTATGACAATGACATGGGGCTTGGTAGATGATTCCAAATTTTTTCCATATTGAATAAAATATTGAACGAAATTTACTAATGAAAATTAAAATTTAATAACAAAATTATTCAATTCTGATAGCAAATCTCATTTCCAATGATTGCAGGATTTAGCTGGTTGGCTGGTAGAAATAAGCAAACTCAACACAATTTAATTCCATAGAAGTCGTAAATAATCATCGGCGTTTAAATGTAATTTTTTTTGTGTCCTCTAATTATACCCGCCCATCATTAGCCCAGTAGAAACAGTTGCCGATTAAAAATTCATTCAGGTGGAATGTCGCTTCCTCAAGAATATATTGTTAATAAAATCATAAATCATAGATATCCTCCATTTCATTACATAAGAGAATCCTTCTATTGGGATCATCCTCATGAAAGTCGTGTTCTTTGTTGGGATGAAAATTTCAGTCACGTTTGCAAAAATCGTGGCAAGAGAAGACTTAATGAGAACCTGACAAAAAAAATATAATGTTTTGATAAATTTCAAAATATCCCATATATTCAATGGATATCTGGTATATATCTCAATTATGATATTTATATTTTCATTGAAAAATTCCAGAATCAAACAAAACCAACAACTTGTATGTATCGTATGTGAAATGAGCACTCGTAAAAAGTTTGAAAGAAGTGAGCAGAAAATAAGGTTTTATTTGAAACAAAACACTAAGCAACACTCGTTAACATAAACGAAATTTGAAGTTCTTTCAACAAAAATAACAAATTATTCAAAAGATTAGGAGACATTGAAATATTATTTAGCAGAAGCTGTTATGCGTCATTATTCATTATCAAAAATTGTTAAACTAAGCTTTGCAGATGATGAACTATTGAAAAACTTGAGTATGGGTACAAGGTTGTCCACTTTTTTGGGTACCTAAGTTATTTTTATAAGTTTGAATGCAGCAGTCCAAAGCTAGAAAAACACTTCTGAATAGCTGCAGTTGATCAGACTGCTGTAAGCAATCTGACTTATGTATTGTACTAGATAACGATTTCTACCACATGAATGGCGGATTTTTTCAGAAGACTCTCTCCAAATAAAATAGGGGGAAATAATTTTGATTTGCAAGTCAAAGCCATAACAAAAGGAACGAAATTTGGAAATCGAATTCTGATATTTAAAGGCTTTTTCTTTTTGTTCTACTGTGAGTCTTTCTCCTGAAAATCGGTCTGATAAAAAATGCGTAGAATCCGAAACCATATCTTGCCTTTTTCGTAATTATTCATAACTTTGACAGGCTATCCTATTAAGTAGTTTGTCAAGCGACGTCACTTCTAGATATTGAAGTCTAATCTTGTTGCATCTTATCAACATCCATTGAAACTTGTTTCAACCTCGCTAAAGTCTTCATCATTTACCACAATGTGATTATTATTTATAATTTTGCAAATGTCACTATCAATTTTATTTTTATTGTTTTGACAGTATTATACTATTATACTTTTATCTTCCAAATTTGATTTTTTGGTACCATTCATTTCATTTTCTCTTACTTTGGTTGGGGTCTGAAACCTTTGGCGTTGTAAGTTTATTAGCGTTTAGTTTTCCATTGGATAAATACCAGTTCATCGGGTGAACGAGTATCACACTGAAACACTACCAGAAAAAAAGATTTATGATACTCTACCATTACAATAAATTGTGGGTTAATTTTAGGTGACACCATCGCCACATCGGGAAACTCCCACACTGTACCATACTAACTTGGCATCATCAGGATATGATAGTACACTGTGTACCATAAGTTAATGAATGGTGCATTCTCGAAACTTTTGTCAAACATTATATTTGTTACTAAAAGAGTGCATTTCTGTTTTTCTGTTTCTACAGTTTATTCAAATAAAAATATCAAAATATGATCGAATATCAAAATCGATCATTGATAAATTTTGCGTCGATTATTTCTATTCTTTCTTTCTCTCTTTTCGAACAGTCTGTAATATCAAGTGTATGGATTAATGCAAAACAAAATGAATTAAGTTTAAATAATAATTCATTCGTCATCTGGTCATTCTTTAAATAGAAAGCGGTTAAAAACGGTCCATTTTACGTTCATTATAAAATATGGGTCAAAGTCTTCCTATTTAATTGCCCAATTAAGAACTTGATCGTCCTTATGTGTAGTATCGTTGGAGTTCATTCTCCATGGTTCATCTCAAGGATGTCCTCGGCTTGTCATTGCCTTTTCTCAAGATCTTTCTTTATAAGTTGAGCTTAATGAAGTTATGAGACAAACTTTCTCGCTTGAATTATTAATTATACTCCTCAACTGTTTGAAGGAATTTTCTATATATATATATAATTATATATATATATATATATATATATATATATATATATATATATATATATATATATATATATATATATATATATATATATATATATATATATATATATATAAAATAGCGATATTAGTATGACCTTGAATAGCGAATATATATATATTTATATATATTTATTTATTCATTTATTTATTTAATTATTTATTTATTTATATATATGATGATACAAATATTTTCCGCGATAAACTTCGCGAGGAGTCTACATATGTGAACTTGAGACAAGAAGAATTATTCAAAAATCTGTAGATCAATGAATAATCCTTCAAGAGTTAGTTCCCAAATCTGGCCCGCTATGCACGCAGCCCCCGAGAGCCACACTAGTGCAACTAAGCAGGAAGCCGAGAAATGAAGCGGCAGACTGCAGTTTCGTCCTTATTAGGAGCTCGTCAGTGTCGCATATCGCTTCTCAGCATCCTAACAATCTACATTGGGGTACCCTAACGATTCCAGAAAGGACGTTTCTCGTACCTACGGACGAAAGTTGCCCTCTACAGACCGAGACGGTGAGCCCGCTGAACTTCGAGAAAGATACGAATAATAAGAAACAGATGTGAGAACGTCAAAAATTTCAACACTTGGGGAACATCATTCGCCGGTCTATGAATCACATCAACGGTACAGAACGAGCGGAATAATCCCGATAGTTGCACTATTGTGGCTCTTGGGGGCTGCGTGCATGGCAGATTTGGGAACTAGCTCTTGTCAGGAAGGATTATTTACTGATCTACGAATTTTGAATAATTTTTCTTGTCTCAAGTTTATATATATATATATATATATATATATATATATATATATATATATATATATATATATATATATATATATATATATATATATATATATATATATATATATATATATATATATATATATATATATATATATATATATATATATATATATATATATATATATATATATATATATATATATATATATATATATATATATATTGAGCATTGAGGTAATTTTTTCTTCAATTCCATACTTATGATAGTGCTTCATCTTTACGTAAATCCGAATAACTCTGTGGAGGTTTCAGAAATTGCAATGCTATACAGATTTCGATTTCACGAAAAGTATGCAAAAATTGGTTCATGCTGTTAATTGCATAGAGTTTAGAGTTACTTCAGCATCTCGCGCAAATCAAAATGATTATCCATCTTCTATTTAGCAGCTGATATCTTCCTAAAATTAGTGATATGTTTTCGATGGTACAAAAATAATTATTCTTGTCGGAATACTTCATGAATCATGAAAACAACTAAGAAATTAAAACTAACTTAAAACTCCAAGAATATATTTGGAATAAGCTCTATTCATGATTTCGGAATATTATATGCTCCTTTTCCAAAATCGAAAAGTAAAATGTGCTGGGTTTCTCATTCCTACCAACGAAATTCTTACAATATCATTTCCATATAGCTATTTGTTCTTGATGAGAATTCACATGAACTTTTCATGAATGCATGAAAATATTACGACAATATCAGAAAACACATTTTCATTTCCAAGAACATTCTTACCGAAAGAAAACCATGAAAGTGAACGAATTTTAATAGAGTTATGAAGAACTTCCGAACAGCTTTGTAATGTGGTTCAACAGCTATGGGGTTGGTATAGTTAAGAAGTGGCTGACCCTAATAAATTCCTTTCGAATCAGTGGTTCCTTTCTTATTCAGAGAGATAGTTGTAGACATTATTGGTAAAAACTATGCTAACTAATATAAGCTCTAGTCGTATAAGAATCCATAAACAACAATTTGCATAGACCTCCTCGAAAAAGAGATTGGAATCTATTTTCATTGTGCTTAATGTGTAACTATCAGTTTTGATTTTGCATTCAGTGCATTCGTCGGGTAAAAACATGAATTAATCTGTTCCCTCCGTGAATATTCTCATCTTCATATCACTAGAATATAACAAGCGTGATAATAAGTACCTTCACATGCCAAAAATATATCCAGGGGAAAAACTCTGAAATATTGTCGGAAAACTTGGGTTGATTAAAATATTTTCCGTTCGATTTCGTTCCGTGGAACTGAGAGGGAAAGAATTAAAAAAATAAAAGTATTCAATGAGAAATTTTCTAAATTGAAAATAGAGTTCGGAAATCAATTAGGTTCATTCTTTTTCATGTTCATTGCGTACCTCTAAATTCGGAACCAAGTATACAAAGTGCCCTTTCATCGTTTTCGTATTATGGTCCATTAAGTTTAACTTCAAATCAATCTCGATGGAGTGGAAGAAGGTAATTGTAGACTGAACGTTTTTGCTGGCTACTAGGGGGTATGCATTCCATATAGCGAAAATTGATTTTTTGTGGTACAAAAACCGTTGCCCAAACCTTTAACGAGCAGAGCCTCTTAGACCAACAATTCGTGGACGGTCAAGATATTTCGTGAACCTTTTATATCAAAACAACAAAAAACAGTTATACAGATTTCAAGTCCCTGGATAATACTCCATTCTAGAAATTTGGGGACGCATCAAAGCTATCGTATGGAGCGCATTCAGTCAGAAGTCTAAATTATGGATTGAATGCATTTTTTTTTATCCATTTCCTCTTTGGACATTGTGCTTTCTTGAGTCGGGTATTATTCACATTTTAAAATGTTCAAGGGAAATACACTTTCGTTAACATTCAGATATTTCAACATTTTCTGCATGTATTACTTCTCTCAAGACGAAACTAGTTTTTAGCAGGCTCTTCTGCTGTCAATGAATAAACTATGCGGAAAACGAGTCATCATTTAACTAGATACCTGCAAAGACAAGCAGATGAAAATTGACGGTTGGAAAATCAGGTTCAGTCGAAAAATTTTCATCAACAAAATGATGAAGTCTCTTAGACCAACAGATCGTTAACTGTCAAGATATTTCGTAATCCTTTTTCGTAATAGCGAAAACTTATTAGACGATTTCGTATCGGAGAACAGAAAAATTTGTTGAACAGTTTTTAAGTATCGAGAGAATACCCCATTCTAGAAAATTGGGGACGCATCAAAGCTACTGCTGTCAGAAGTCTAAATAATGGATTGAATGCAAAAATTTTTTTATCTATTTCCCCTTTGGACATTCTGCTTTCTTTAGTCTGTTATTATTCACAGGAAAATGCAGTTTCGTGAACATTCAGATATTTTAACATTTTCTGCATGTAATACTCCTCTCAAGATGAAACTAGTTTTTAGCAGTTTCTTCTGCTATCAATGAATAAACTATGCGGAAAACGAACCATCATTCATCTAGGTACCTACAAAGACAAGCAGTTGAAAATTATCGGTTCAAAAATCGGGTTCAGTCGAATAATTTTCATCATCAAAAAAATGATTTCTGTGAAGTTGATGATTGAAAAATATTTCAACATCTTGTTAAATTTCTTAGATCTCACCAGAAAGGAAAAGATTTATGAACCTGTTATCTCAGCAAAATCTTTTTTAAGAATTTCTCCAAAAGTCGTGGGGATGGACTACAAGTTTGTGAAATATCAATTCTTGAATTCACACTGAAATTTGAATAACCTAACGTTATTAAAGCAGTTCAATTTTTGAAAATCAAAATGGTGTCCTGAATTTTTTCGGTAGTTCATGTTGAAAATTTTCATTCGGTAACAAAGCAAGCAATAATATTAGCTATCTTTTTGGAGAAAATCACTATCTTTATTTTTTAAGGTTCTTCTGGGGTACTTTTAAATTTCTAATGGGGTACCTCATCACAGAAATTGGTGAAAGCAAACATCGGTAAGTAGGCGATCTGAAAAGCTAAATAAGTTCCGCTCTCATCATATACTCGGTATAAAACGCATTCATTTTCTTGTTTTCTTGGTGAAGAAATACCATACGGATACAGCCACAGTCCTGTGCAATTGTTTGAAAAATCTTAAACAATTTCAATTTTTTCGTTAACGACTGCATCTGAATGCTACTTTTTCAATTTTACTAAAAAATAATGAAAATAAATTAAAGTAGATAAAATTTCAAATAGATCCCGAGCTTTGAAGGTTTCACGTCCCATCGCACTCACCTTACAGAAAAATATTGGCAAATTTGTCCATTTCGTACTTCCGACGTTATTTCCCGATGAAAATTGATTCAGAAAATCAATTGATAATTTAAAAAGAAACAATTCCCCAATCAAAAGTTTATTTCGAAAACGACCAGATATAATGATGGCAGATAGGCAATGCACATTGCACACCTCATACGTACAAAAATTCTTTTTAGAAAATATAATGAGTCCTGAAGTACTGAAACGAGGGACAACAAGAAAAATTGTTCAATTTCAATTCATTCGATCACCCTGTAGAGAAACGAAAATTTGCGTTATTCTCTGTAGAATTTCAAGAGACACAATTCTCCATTCATAAGTTTTCCTTGAAAACAACCTAACAGAATTATTGCAAATCGATAATGATGACAGGCTATAAATATACAGGGTGCTTCAACGAAAACTAAACAGAGGCTATATCTACCGAGATATTCATTTCTGATCAAAACGCAAAAACAGGTCAATTTTTGTTTCAAGGGGAACATCTTTTGGGGTACAGTACTTGCCTCAAATATCAACCCCCTAAGCGGGGGTTGCAATCCTGGAACATTGTGAATAGGGAAGATGGGTCGAGTGATGACACAAAAGAAAGGTGGTGTCTTTGTCTACATTGCCTTGAACGAATTTTCATTTTTAATTGAAAACTGTGAAAGATACAGGGTGAGCAACTGAAAGATAGGAAAGATAGGGAAGACTATTTCCCTTGGACTATCCAAGTTTCAGTGAGGTAAAATGGAACAGATCCATGCTGATCAATGGCAGTCATCATCAAGTACCATCCTCATCTCGAATTTCAACCCCTGTAGCAGGGGTGACAACCCTTGAAAATGATAACTCGAAAGAAAGGTATTATATTTGTCTGCATTCCCGTGAAAGAATTTTCATTTTTGATTGAAAAAACAGAGTGAACCGCTTAAAAATAGAGAAGACTATCGCCCCAAGACTATTGGAGTATTAGTGCGAAAAACTGGAATAGATTCATTTAGATCAAAAATGACAGCCTTTGATCTGGAATGAATCTGTTTCTTTTTTTGAACTAATACTTGAATAGTTCAGGGCGATAGATAGTCTCTCTATTTTTCAGTAGCTCACTCTGTATCTTCTACAGTTTTCAATCAAAAATAAAAAATTTCTTTCACGAGGATGCAGACAAATATAATACCTTTCTTTCGAGGTATCACTCGACCAAAGTTTCCAAATTTTCAAGGGTGGTCACCCCTTCTCTAGGAGTTGAAGTTTGAGATCAGGATGGTACTTGATGATGACTGCCATTAATCAGCATGGATCTGTTCCATTTTACTTCACTGAAACTTGAATAGTCTCAGGAAAATAATCTTCCCTATCTTTTAGTTGCTCACCCTGTATCTTTCACAGTTTTCAAAAAATGGAAATTCGTTCAAGGCGATGTAGACAAAGATACCACCTTTCTTTTGAGTCATCACTCGACCCATCTTCCCTATTCAAAATGTTCAAGGATTGCAACCCCCGCTTAGGGGGTTGATATTTCAGGCGAGTATTGTACTCCGAAAGATGTCCCCTTGAAATAAAAATTGACCTGTTTTTGCGTTTTGATCAGAAATGAATATCTTGGTAGATATAGCCTCTGTTTAGTTTTCGTTCATTCCTGTATGAGCGATGAGCGCGAAACTTATTTAGCTTTTCAAATCGGCTCCTTGCCGAAGTTTGCTTTCACCAATTTCTTTGTTGAGGTACTCCGTTAGAAACTTGAAAGTAAAGAAAGTGATTTTCTTAAAAAAATTAGCTAATATTATTCTTGCTTGATTACCGAATGACTAGCTTCAACATGAACTACCGAAAAAATTCAGGACACTTTGTTGTATTTTCAAAAATTGAACTGCTTCAATAACGTTATGTTTCTCAAATTTCAGTGTGATTTGAAGGATTGATAATTTACAAACTACTTGTTCTATCCCTACGACTTTTGAAGCACTTCTTAAAAAAGATTTTGCTATGAGGTAACAGGTTCATAAATCTTTTCCTTTCTGGTGAGATCTACGAAATTTAACAAGATGTTAAAATCTTTTTCAATCATTAACTTCACAGAAATCATTTTGATGATGAAAATCATTCGACTGAACCCATTTTTTGAACCGTTAATTTCCAACTGCTTGTCTTTGTAGGTACCTAGATGAATGACGGTTCGTTTCCGCATAGTTTATTCATTGACAGCAGAAGAAACTGCTAAAAACTAGTTTCATCTTGAGAGAAGTAATACATGCAGAAAATGTTGAAATATCTGAATGTTCAGGAAACTGCATTTTCCTGTGAATAATAACAGACTAAAGAAAGCAGAATTGCCAAAGAGGAAATAGATAAAAAAAATTTTTGCATTCAATCCATTATTAAGATTTCTGACTGCAGTAGCTTTGATGCGTCCCCAATTTTCTAGAATAGGGTATTCTCTCGATACTTAAAAACTGTTCAACAAGTTTTTCTGTTCTCCGATACGAAATCGTCTAATAAGTTTTCGCTATTACGAAAAAGGATTACGAAATATCTTGACAGTTAACGATCTGTTGGTCTAAGAGACTGTTCGTCAATGGTTTGGGCAACGGTTTTTGTGTCATGAAGAATTAATTTTCTCTCTATGGAATCCATTCCCCCTAGTGGCCAGCAAAATCGTTGTCTACAGTTACCTCGTTCCCACTGCATCGAGAAATCTTAGTTAAACTTAATGTCTCATAATACTAAAACCAAGGATAAAAAGATAAGATGTTGAACGCAAGATATTGATTTCATTCTCGATGCATGAGCACTTTGTATACTTGGTTCCGAATTAAGATGTACGCAATGAACATTAAAAATAATGAACCTTATTGATTTTCGAACGAAATTTTTCATTGAATATTTTTATTTTTCAATTCTTCCCCTCTTTGTTCTACGAAATGAAATCGAACGGAAAATATTTTAATCAACCTAAGTTTTCCGACTATATTTCAGAGTTCTTCATCTGGATATATATTTGCCATGTGAAGGTAGAATATTTAAACGCATGTTATATTCTAGTGATCTGAAGATGAGAGTATTCACGGAATAAATAGATTAATTCATGTTTTTACCCAACACAATACTGAATTCAAAATCAAAACCTATAGTTACAGATAAGGCTCAATAAAAATAGATTTTAAGCTCTTTTCTAGGAGGTCTATGCAAATTGTTGTTTATGGAGTCTTAAACGAGTGGAGCTTATATAAGTTAGTGTAGTTTTTACCAGTAATGAAGAGTTTTTGCAACTTAGACGATTTCGTTAATTTTACCGTTAACTTTAATTATATTCACTATAATAACGCTCACTTCAAATAGAGTTTTTGCAACCTTACAAAATAATGTAGTTATTTAATTGACAGTTTGTCACCATAAAAATTGTCACTTGTCATTTTACTATGGCCGGTTTGTTTTTGTTAGGTAAGGTTGCAACTGAGAATAATAACCAGCTCTTAGTCTGCCGAAATAACGGCAATTCTTTTTCGTTATTAGAGTTTTCGGGTACTATTTTTGAAGAGCGCATGCGCAGAAAATAACGAAGTCTCCAAATGAGAGGTATAAAAACTCTCTAATGTCTATAAATAACTCTCTGAACGACTGATTCGAAAGGAATTTATCAGGGGCTGCCATTTCTTAATTATACCAACCCCTAACCTGTTATACCACATTAAAAAGCTCTTCAGAAATTCTTCATGGCTCTATTAAAATTCGTTTATTTTCATGGTTTTCTTTCGGTAAGAATGTTGTTGGCAATGAAAATGTGTTTTCTTCACATAACTTGAATATTGCTACTGATATTGTCGTAATATTTTCATGCATTCATGGAAAGTTCATGTGAATTCTCATCAGGAGAACAACAAATAGCTATATGGAAATGGTATTGTAAGAATTTCGCATATTTTCCCAATAGTGGCCTTTGTCTTTTGACCACCATGGCATCATAAAAACAGTATCAGTTTTAAGTAGTTTCAAAGATATGTCAAGGAAATCTATCTTTGTGTTGTGACGAGTGTCACTCATGAAAACAGCATCAATTATAAACAGTTGCAAAATTATTTCAAGCAATCTATTCTGAACTTTTTTGAAATCTTCAAAATCTCTAAGAAAAACCTGTCAATTACACAATCACTAAGTTTTCTTTCTGTTCCCTAAATTAGGGCTACTTACGTATGAGGGGTAACTTTCGCAGAGAACGTATTCCAAAGAAAACTTTTTCGTACTTTAATTTTTCTCAAATTTTTCAACTCAAAAGAGTTCATCACATTCTATTATTTCATAATGATGCGAATCAATGCGTGAATCAAATGTTTTACTGGACATTTTTTTAGATATCCAGATTTCGAGGAACCCTTTTTCTTTTTTCCGAAAGGAATTTAGAGGTAGGCATGAGAAACCCATCTCATTCTACTTTTCGATTTCGGAAAAGGAGCATATAACTTTCCGAAACCATGAATAGAGCTTATTCCAAATATATTCTCGGAGTTTCAAGTTCGTTTTTAATTTCTTAGTTGTTTTCTATGATTCATGAGGTATTCCGACAAGAATAATGATTTTTGGACCGTCGTAAACATATCACTTATTTTAAGAAGATCTCAGCTGCTAAATAAGAGATGGATAATAATTTTGATTTGCTCGAGTTGCTTAAGTAACTCTAAACTCTATGCAATTAACAGCATGAACCAATTTTTGCATACTTCTCGGTGATACCAAAGTTGTTGAAATTTAGATTTATCGTGATTGAAATACACAAAATCAAAATCTGTACAGCACCGAAACCTCCACAGAGTTATTCAGATTTACGTAGAGATGAAACACTATCATAAGTATGGAATTAGAGAAAAAAATTACCTCAATGCTCAAAAATTGTGGAAAGACTTTAAACCCAAACGTCCTAAGAAGAAAATTACCAATTTTGGAGGAGGCTCTTCCAGTTTTTCGCTCAAGAAGTCTTATTTCAGAAGTGAATTAAATTAATTTATTTTATTGAACATCGAAAAATGTGTAGGAAAGTCCTGTAGTTAACTTCAATCGAAATGACACGTACTAAAACCAAGAAAAACACGAAACTAGAGGATTCTACTTTTCTTGAAATGAACGCAACCCGCGTTCAAAACTATCTCACATCAATATCATATTTTATAGCGCGAACGAATAATGGTTCTCCCATTCTCCACCTCACCGAATTTCTGAAGAAGTATTTGGCAACATCGAAGGAGGCATATGCGAATATGTTTTGATCGAATATTTATACAAATGGAGGCCAATTGATTAATGTGGTATGTGATGGCTTCTTAGTGAATGAAGAATGCCGATGTCTGTATATTTATAGGGGTGAAAAAAGTTACCTCTCTCTAGTGTCTCATAAATTACACAATCTAAATACTGATTTCATATATATATATATATATATATATATATATATATATATATATATATATATATATATATATATATATATATATATATATATATATACCTCCATACACAACTAGGGCACCAGGCACCACCCAAAGTCAGCTGTTCAGAGAGTTACACTACCTAGACATCTTGGAGGTCGTGGATTAACTGATTTGAATAATAGTAAACAGATTTTTCATCTACGTTCCCATTTTCATGATAAACAGAGAACGTCTAAATTACATGATATTGTTGTTGCTTCAGATTATAATCTTACACCTCTGAACTTGACAATGCAAAAGGTAGATTTTGATATATTTGATGATAATTCTAAAAGAGAAAGTTGGATGCAGAAGGAATTACACGGAAAGCACCTAAAGAATTGAAAATGATTATATTGATGAAATCGCATCGAATAAATGGTTAGTATCTGGAGAATTGTTTGCTGAAACAGAAGGCTTGGCAATTGCGATCCAGGATCAGGTTGTTTTCACGAGGAATTATAGAAAACACATCATCAAAGAAAATATAGATGATTCTTGCTGTACATGTTTCTGTTCTTCAGAAACAGTTTTTCATATATTATCATCTTGCTCAGTCCTTGCTTCAACAGATTATTTAGAAAGACATAATGCCGTCGCTAATATTATTCATTTTAATCTAGGAATTAAACATGACCTAATTCCCAAAAGAAAAAAATTTTACAAATATGAACCTGAGATTATTTATGAAAATGACAAATATAAACTTTATTCTGATAAAACAATTCTTTGCAACAGAGCTGTAAAACACAATAGACCAGATACTCTTACTGATAAACAGAATCAACATATATAATTGATATTGCTATACCCGACACACATAATATACAAAATAAATACAATGACAAAAATTCTAAATATATGATGCTTGGCGACGAGATTAAAGAAATGTGGTTTATTTTACCGATTATTATTTCCACAATAGGTGTTATTCCTAGGAATCTTCACAAAAGTATTGAGATTTTGGGTCTGAAGAAAAATTTGTTTGAACAGTTACAAAAGATAACAGTCATCAAATCTTGTAATATTCTTCCTAGATTTCTTCCCGAAAATAATAATGAGGTAGAGTCATAGGTTTTCTCTTTAGTTTATATTGCTCAGAATCTCATTTCATATTTTATTTATTTGTTTATATAAATGTAATATAATTAACTGACAATTTTGTCATAATTATATTCAGAGCAGTATTCTATTCGATCGTTCACCACTTCACACAAAGGAAACTATTAATGAGTAACATTCAGTGTTACTTGACTAAGGTCCGTACACTGGATTTTTCCGGGAGAAAGCCTCTGACACTACTCGTTGGTAAATTGATATCATTGTCTGATGATGCTATAGTATGTATATATTCTGGTAGATTGATATATTCTCATAACATTTAACGTTATCCTAATATATAATTACTCCAGGGTATGTTTTGATTATAATCATTGCCTGGCAATGGTATTAATTACCGGGTGGTGGATTTAAATTTTTCATGAAATCAGTTTAATTGCATGAACAGATATATGGGCAACTCGTCAGGGTAAACCCCTATATATATATATATATATATATATATATATATATATATATATATATATATATATATATATATATATATATATATATATATATATATATATATATATATATATATATATATATATATATATATATATATATATATATATATATATATATATATATATATATATATATATATATATATATATATATATATATATATATATATAAAAAGTCTAGAGAACACTTCTGAATATCGATATATCGTATCCAGAACGATCAATATGGATGGTTTTTTTAAAGAAATGAACACCTGCATCAATTTCTCACCAAATTATGTAGAGTGCCGCAACAGATTTCACTTTTTTTTATAAAAAACTAAAAATGCAGCAGATGCGACGCTGCTTTATAATCATTTCATGTATTCAGTGTTTGAAATCAGTTAGTTGGCACTTTGTTTCTGTTGTAAGCACAAATAAAAGATGCAAGTTTTGTGATTCGACCATGGAAAGACAACATTAGGCTAGAGAAGAGATGTTATTTTCGTTGGCATGCTCCAAGCTGGGAGCTCACAACGGGAAGTATCCAGGGTTCTGGGAAGTAGCCCAAGTGTCATAAACCGTTTATGGTCGCGTTTCAATGAAACAGGTAGCATAGAAGAACGCCATACAGGTCGTTTCAGGATTACTACAGTCGCCCAAAACCGATTTTTGGTTTTACAAGCAAGAAGAGATCGTACTACCACAGCATCTCAATTAGCTCAAGAGCTATCACGAGTTCATAATGTACAAATTTCCGACCAAACTGTGAGAAATCGACTGCACGAAGGTCAACTCCACTCCAGACGTCCTTCAAGAGTTTCACAACTGACCCATGGAAATCGCGCTGCTCTTTTAGCTTGGTGCCAAGAACACGTAAACTGGAATCAAGAGAGGTGGGCCACAGTTCTCTTCAGTGATGAATCTAGATTTAGTTATTATCCCGATTCGGGAAGAATTCGAATATGGAGGGAACCTGGAAATAAAACCGTCTCCAGCATGCTCGAGAAGTTGTTACACAGGGAAGCGGATCAGTGATGTTTTGGGGAGGTATACGCCTTGGTGGAAGAACTGACCTCGTTTTCATGCAGAACAACCTCACGGGAAATTCTTACGCAAATGAGATAGTTTTACCTGTAGTGGTACCGTATCTTCAAACAATGGGTCAAAATCCGCTCTTCCAACAAGATAATGCCCCTCCTCATCGTGCAAGAGTTGTCTTGAACGTTCTTGAAGAGAATGATATCGATCTTCTACCGTGGCCATCCTGCTCCCCAGATCTGAATCTCATCGAGCATGTGTGGGACACCCTAAAAAGTAATCTCCTGCGTCAAAACGTCTTCCATCATGAACAGGAGCTTCGATTAGCAGTTCAGGGGGCTTGGAATGACTTAGGCCGAAATGTAATAGACAATTTTATATTGAGCATGCCGCGACGATGCCAAAGTGTCATTAATAACAGAGGTGGACTTTCTGGGTATTGAAAAATATAAGTGCTTCCATATCGTTTCGAAAATATTAGTTCAGGATTTTTTTTGTGTTTTACCAAATTTCGTCATTTTCAAATTTCAATTTTTTTTTATAATAAGTGCTTTGGAGAAGTCAAATATTTTTTTTTCTTGAGAATACATTATATACAATACATCCTAACAAAAACTGAAAGATTTCTGTAAATTCGAATCATCAAATTCATATTTTAAAGATATTGATAAGTGTTCCTAGACTTTTTGAGGTATATATATATATATATATATATATATATATATATATATATATATATATATATATATATATATATATATATACACATATTAATATGTATTCAAAACTATGTCTAAATTATTTTCACCTCAATGGCATTCCGGTTATGCCGGAAGTGCATACCAACTTTGTTATTAAATATAGAACACCCTGTATATTGATGACTGGTTCGATAACACTTGTTATTCTAATCACAAAAATACCTTACACATAAGTGTAGCTTGTTTCGCTTATGAATTATCCCAGTTTTTCTGGAAAATTATCAGTTTTTTGCTTTTTAAAAAATTTGATATATTTCGGGAACGGCGTAAGCTACCAAAATAAGGAAAGGTGTTTTACAGATAAGAAACATGCGGGACATAACTCATATCCTACTGAATCACAGTCAGTATACAGAGTGCGTTTTTTTCCGCCTCTCATTTCGAAACGAAGAAAATTACGTGTTTTCAAATTGTATCCCATATTTTTTCTCAATTCATTTAGATTTGCCGTATAAAACTAAATGAAGTTCTCCATACATACTCTGTACCTGAGATTTCCAGTTTTCAAGTTATGGCGAAAAAACGAATTTCACATAGGTGGCATAGGAGGCTTAGATTTCTGCACGTGCTTAGACATATCCTAGATCATGGACAGGCTCCTGAGTATAGATAACAAATTATTATTGTTTTAACTGTCAGTCGAATTAATTCGAACAGAATGGCTAGCTACACAAATCAGCAAATAAATACTTAATTTATTCTTCATTCATGGAGATGAGACCGAATGTGAGTAGAACTTGTAGGAGATTTAACGAATTATATCCAAATAAGCCGTCTATGACAGCTAAAAAACGCAGGAGATACGTTACAAATTTTCTTTCGACTGGAACAGTCCAGAATAAGACATCATTTTTATCGCCTGTAGTCAACAATGAAGACAATGAAATTGCCGTTCTAGCTTATTTTAATGTTAATCTACGCATCATTGGCAATAGCAGAGCATGATCTGAATTTCTCTCATAGTAGTATTCACAGAATTCTGAAAAAACATAAACTGCACCCTTATAAATTTTCATTGGTCCAAACTCTACAAGCTGACGATCCATAGCTTCGAATAGAACCCTGTGAGATCCATCTTCTCAGAACACAAGGGGATCATGATTTTATCAAAAGGATTATCTGGACGGATGAGGCCAAATTTTCTAATGAGGGTGTTTTTAACCGGAATAACTCACACTTTTGGGCCAACCAAAATCCTTATATTACGAAGGAAAGAAATCCTCTCAAAATAAATTTAGTTTTAATGTATTTGCAGTTTTGAAACACAACATATTTTCGTATTATGTGTATGATGAAAACTTGAATAGTGAATGGTATATGTATATTTTATTATTTATATATTTTATCAGTAGCTGAAAGAAGGCGTTGTTAGTACCAACTCGATGGAGCGCCAGCTCATCGCACAAATGAAAATTATCGCATTTTAACTGATATGTTTGAAGATGGAAAGTCTATGTGGCCTCCAAGGTCACCTGACCTAACGCCTATGGATTTTTATCGTTGGGGAACGCTGAAATTTATTCTGAACCTATGACTTCAAGATATGATCGCATTATAGACTGCAAAATGATTTCATGCAGTTGGATGTGGAGGAACTGAGGCGAGCCACATCGCAGAGTGTTATGCGTCGAGTAGAACTGTGTGTAGAAGTGAATGGTCATCACTTTGAAGAATTATTATTAAATTTAGGAAAATAGAGTTTCATTCGTTTTGATATTTTTCAATTTGACTCTCGAAATTCGACAACTGCGGTTTCGCATTTTTTTCTCTCGATTTATCAATTATCCAATGACAAAGGGACAGATATTTGTTGATGCTCTGGGAACTGTCTATGCACGTGCAGGATTCTAAGCCGCTTTTGCCAACCTTTGGTACATGTGAAATTCGTTTTTTCGCTATAACTTGGAAACTTGAAATTTCAGTTACACGGTATGTATAGGGAACTTCACTAAGTTTTTTTACAGCGAATATAATGAATTGAAAAAAATATGGCTTACAATTTGAGAAAACGTAGTTTTCGATGTTTCTTCGTTTTGAAATGTGAGCCGGAAAAAAGAGCACTCTGTGTAGTGACTCGGATATGAGTTATGTCCCGAATGGTTCTTGTTTGCAAAACGCCTTTCATTATTTTGGTAACTCACCCCTTTCTCGAGATATATATCATTTTTTTAAAAAGCAAAAATCCATTATTTTCAAGTAAAACTAGAATATTTCATGAACAAAACAAGCTATAATTATGTGTTAGGTGTTTCTGTAATTGGAATAACAAGTGCCATCGAACCAGTCATCAATATGCAGGGTGTTCTACATTAAATAACAAAGTTGGTTTGCACTTCCGGTATAACTGGAAGTGCCATTGAGGTGAAAATATTTTAGAAACATAGTTTCGGATTAGCTGAATCAACTACCATTGTCTTATAGCTACTGACTCATCAACCATACAAATTTCGACACTATTCACTACTATCCCAATTCAAAGAGGTATATTGAATTTGAAAATATCAACTTTCACCAATTGAGCCAGCACAAGATAAAATTATAAAAGTTCCAACAGTGATTCAAAAAAAATAAATTGTTCAATCACCCTTTAAACATAGAAATTCAATCATCAACAACTCAAATATTTTACAATATCCCAATTTTTAGTTCCAAAATATATAATATATACTTCAGAAAGATCGATATATACAGATCTATAGTTTCAAATTTCTAATTTTTATTTAACTGTTCTGATTCGAATAAGATTGGCTAATAAGACTCATGAATTATAATAAACAACAAATATGCGCTTTGAACAGCAAGAAGGAATAATAACTTCTCAAGTATATTAATGGAATAGAAAATGAAAGTTCTTCTCAGATTGAAATTTCTTGAGAGTATCTAAAAGACAATAACCAGAAATTAGTAATGAAATAAAGGAATGAATACATAGAAATTTCAGCTTGTGTGATTGCCCTATACATAACTATTTCGTATAAATTCAAATTGACCACAAATCACACAATTTGCTTACGAGAAAGAACAAACATCTTCAGAATTGAAGTATTCTTGTGAAAAGCAGAAATGAGATTCAAGCATCCATAAATTTGTAAATTACGTTATGAACCTTCATATACAATACAATGATGTTAATTATATATAAGTCTTGATACAACTGTTTCTTGTAACTGTTAATTTCTAGATTATTAACTGTCGAGTTGTCAGTTTCTTGTAAACTTGCTCTCATAATTGAAATTGTTATTCTTCAATTTTACTTCTCTTTAATTCATGTTCTTGTGAGACTTAATAATATACTGTGAAATGAAAATGATAGGAAGAAATTGCATCAAAACAACTTTATATTTCCATATAACGTGATGAACGTACACATTTATACAACAATTATACCATTATATAAAATACCTAAAGTACAACTACATCTTGAAATCATAAATTATCTATAACAAAAATTGTCAAATATACTTAGCATTCTCCAAGTAGTAGTTGAATTATCTCCTAAATATGATTCGCATAAGTAGCAGCATGTTTCTTTTGACTTTCATAAATCTTACATTGAAAGTTGTGGTTGTACAAAATGAAACGCCGTATACAACTTCTACAGATTTGAACATCAAATTCATTCAACAGTCTTGATAAAATTTCCTGAGAAACAGTAACAATGTGTTATGAATGGAAGGAACTCACGATTTTCCCTTTTGTGCAAATTGAGATGACACAAAAGATTATTTGAGTATTCACAAGTCAATCAAGTTCTGATGCCAACTATGAAAACAATAGTTCTAAAAATGAATTTTAATGATAAGAATCGTAGGTAAATTCAAGCCCTCAACTCCATATCTGTCGTTCGGAGATGTATAACATTTACATGTAACTTTCCTGTTATTACTTAGTATTTACTCTGCTTATTTTCATGATTGCACTATTAAGTGGTCTCACATATCAGGTTTTTCATTTTATCATCCAACCTTTTCACAGCGGATCTATTTTCTACTTCCTCTTCATCAAGTGGATTGTAACCTAAAAATAAGTAAATATTTTGGGAAGACGTCAGAACAGGTTGCTGAGTTTTGTCAGATAGTAAAAAAGTACATATTGCATTCAAACCAGTTAGCAAATTGTCAGGCCTGCTTTTCAACAAAGATAAAACCGATAAATTCGAAAAATCAGGAGTATACCAATTAACATGTTCTGAGTGCAATTCCTTTTTTATAGGTCAAACAGGACGCTCTTTCAAGGCTAGATACAAAGAACATTTCCGGTCATTTCTACATCAGAAATATGATTCAGCTTTAGCTGCACATTGTCTGAATGAATGTCATAATTTTCCAGAACTTCAACAGCTAAAAATTCTTCATTCCTGTGATAAATCTAATAAACTCAATTTCTTTGAATCGATGGAAATTTTCAAGGCATCTAGGGTAGAAAGGGTTAAGCTCCTTAACGACTAGGTAGACTTAATTACCTACCAATCACCATAATTCAAGTTACTGTGATCTCTACTAGCATTTTATTGATGGTAATTCCTGTATTGTACATGAGTATTAAGTTTTCATTAGCTTGTTGTTGATAATGGACATATCTTCGAAACCGGTCCAACCAATGTAAAATTTTGTCATTCTTTACATCAATAAATTAGTGATAGTTAAAACATAGTAACTTGTTTTATTTTATTATTCATTATGAATATCAACTATCACGTAGTTAAGGCTTCATCGATCAATTATTCAAAAATAAGTATTTCAGAAATAATAACTACTAAATTTGTATTGGAAATAACAGCTCACCTTCAAACAACTGACAAAACGATCATTCAGCTGAAAGATACACACTTTTTATGTATTCCTTTCATATTTTTCAAATATATTTGTAGGTTAGCTCTCAAAGACACATAACCACAGAGTTACCAGATCTTACTTTCTTTGGTTCAAACTTGAACATTGTCAATTAATCTCATTTAAGCTCACATTTGGATATCATATTCTATAATAATAATAACAATCCGTTTATTTGTTCCATAATAACACTTATGTTGTAGAACACGTCATATTTCACAATCTACATATTTACATACAAATTATAAAGTTAAAAATACAAATCAATTATATTCTGAGGAAAAGAAGAATACACAACCTGAGAGAATTCACAACAAACAAATATCAAATTACATCAAAATCCTCACAATCAGACATTTACAGTCTCAGTAAGTCGGCAGAGAAATATTCATCAACTGAGTAGTAGGGGTTCTGCACAAGATGCTTATTTAAATTTGTTTTCAGTTTATTTATTGGCCAATTCTTCGCATGTAGGGGCAAGTGATAAAATTTTCGCAACCATGTAGGAAACATTCTTCTGCAGGTAAGCAGACTTCATGTGGGGCAGTTCTATATCCTTGGCTCCTCTAGTAATGTGTGGATTTATTTCTTCTCTTTTAACAAAAAGTTCTCCATTATTCTTGATGAAAACAATGCATTTATATATGAAGAGTCCAACAACTGTGAGCACTGATGTTCTCCCGAAATATGGTCTACACGATTCGTTCCGGTCCAGTCCCAGCATTGCTCTCAGACACCTCTTCTGCAGAATGAGCAGCCTCCCCACGTGCACAGAGTTTCCCGAGGCAACGATGCCATACCGCAACCTACTGCTCACATATGCATGGTATGCCAAGATAGCAGCATCCACATCAACAAGTTTCGACAGTGCCCTTATTGCGTATATGTACCTAGACATATTTCTGGCAACAAGATCGATATGTTCAACCCAGCTCAGTCGATAATCCACAGTCTCCCCCAGCATCCTCAGATTTCCAGAGGTTGTAACCGTAGAGTCCCTACACTGAAATGTTTCTCTCTCGAAGTTCATGCCATAGGGAAACCTCAGCAACTGCGTCTTATCCTTATTCACTCCTTCAGGTCCTCTTTCAGGTCCTCCAGAGCCCCGCCCGTTCGTGCATCAATCGAAGTTTCATATGAAAGCATCAGGGTGATGTCATCCGCATACTGAATCATGGGCTCAGGTACCGCAGCAGCAAATCATTGGTATACACAATGTACAGAAGTGGCCCCAAGACAGACCCCTGAAGCACTCCAGTTTCGTTGAAGAGTATTTTTGATGTTACCTCGTCACCTGTTTCACATGCATGTAGTTCGCCATTTCCTTTTCGTTGCCCTTCTCGAAAATTGCCTTTATCTTAGCTTTTTTCAGGATGTCAGGATAGTTGCCCATCTCGAACATCATATTAGCGATATGTGCCAATACCGGAGATATCTCCTGGGCCACTGTCTTAATCAGAGCTACAGGAATGTCGTCAAAGTCGCAGGACCCACTTTTCTTAAGAGAGTCATTATAATGTTGAAGACTTCGGCTGGATCTGTGTCCTCCAGTACCAGACTACTTGTAGGACTTCCACAGCCAACACCAACCCTGTCAATGTTACTGTGTCCACACCTACCACTACTAACGAAATATGCTTTTAGCTCATTTAAGATGTCCTCACTGGTTTTGTCTTCAGTTGAGATCTCATTCAAGACAGAAACATTCTCAGGCTTGTTTCCTGTTTACCTCAATCAGTTTCCAGGCAGCTCTCTGTTTGTTGTTGGAATTAGAGATATACCTACTGTTATCTATCTTCTTTGCCATTTGAATAATTCGTCTCAAAATCTTACAGTATCTGTCATAATATTCGCCCCTGACTCCAGCCAAGTACATTTGCATCTTACGTTTACAGGAAACTTTTATGCCATTTGTGATCCATGATTTACTTGTCTTTGTTGAGCTAACTGCCTTTAAAGTAAAAATGCGATGACTTAATTCCTTGGAGACACTTAGGAATCTGTCATATGCCAGATCAGGATCAGACATCTGATACAAAGTTGTCAATACCACCCAACTCAGATCTGAAGCTGATCATCTTAGACTGAGAGTACAACTTTCGCTTCACCAGTCTCCGCGCAGTAGTTCATCTCGGCTCAGCACACAATCCGAAATACTGAGCTTCATGTGGAGACAAAGACGTAGGAATAACTTTACCATGCGTCGACATAGTATAATTCACAAAGATGTTATCTATACAGGAACTACAGTCATTCATTCGATATATTGGCTCGTGTTTTTTTCTATGAAATCCATAAGTCGACATCTAGTCCAAAAACGAATCTTTATGTCGCGATTCTTTGTCAAGGTTCACATTGAAATCTCCACATACTAGGACCCTGTACGTAGTCGACGTCGAAGTCTCAAGAGCATCATCAATTACTTGAAGAAAAGTATCAACATCTCCGGCAGGCGGTCGATACACTGCGATACCAATCAGCTTTTCATCTCTACTAACACCTGCAGAAACCTCAACGTGGTTCTCAACACTGTACCGCACTATATCATGCGCAGTCTCCATTTCTAGTTTTCGTTTCTTGTTGTAGTACCCTATCTGCACACTCTACGATACGCTCTTGCATGTGACTGTTCGCCTCTTCAAGTTTTACAATGATGTTACCTTGTGATCGGGTCCTTTGTTTCTCCTCACTATACAGTTCCTTGGTATCTTTTAGTTCTTCTCCTACTGTTTCATTCCTCTTGCTGAGGTAAATAATCCTTTGATTCATAACATCAACTTCCCTATTATTCTATCTCATTTGTAGGTTATAATTTTCTTCCATCTCTGTCACTTCTGTTTCAAAGTGCGAGCTATTTCTTTTCAAATGCCTTATTGCAGATGTCTTCGCTAGTATTTCTTCATTCAATCGGTCAATCTCACCATTCAGCAATGTTACCCGGATTTCATTCTTGCGCTCAATTGTCGCAAGGGATTGTGCCAACTCGTCATTACTGTTTTTTAGTTCTTCTAATTTAATCTCCCAATACCCCTCATTCGTGTCGCATTGACATTGGCTATGCTGGTTCACAATTGGGCTATAACAGCTCTCTACATAACTTGTCCACCTATTGAATTACCCTGGCTCACGTCAGTAGACACTTCTCTCTCTACTATACCTATTGTGATGTTTCTTACACATTCCTGCTTCACAGCATTGACAGACTGATTATTTAAATCAGGATCTCTCACGGACAACAGACTAAAAGTTTCTGACTATTTTCATCTCACTATTCTCAATCAGAAGCGAGAGATCATTAAATTCTACACATTGGTAAAACTGACTGCCGAATGAACTTGAATAGCGATTGTAGGGGGGCGGGAGAGGTATTTCCGGTATTTTTCTCGAAAATCTACTTCTCAAAAATCGTCCCAAATTCGAAAATGAAGTCGTAGACTAACGATTTCTCTCGCGCTTTCGATCTCGAGATCGTTCGACACCCGAATCCTTCCTCCCGCTAACCCCGTATAAGTAAGACGGATGAAAGAAAAACCTTTATTTTGACACCTCGACGGAATGAGGAAAACGGAGCGAAATTCTGCAAAAGTCCGCCGAAAGCCCTTCGTTGTATCGAAGATTTTCCAGTTTTCCCGGAGTTTGCGGAGCATCATGCGAAACTCGAGACTTGCTCTTTGTCCAGGTTTTGAAACGATGGAACGCGATGGAAAAATTTGTATACACATAAAAGTCCGACGAAATTATCCCCTCCACTCGCGAAAAATCGAAGACCTCTTTCAAATTCTCTTTTCGGGGCTTTCTTAGGAGTTTCCGCTCAATCGATCGCCTTCCGAAAGACCGAAGTTTCGCTGTTTCGATCCGTTCGTTCTCGGCGACTAAAAGTCCTTTCATATCGAGTCTATCTTTACCTATTGAACGCCTCATTGTAGGCACTGCCATTTATACTTTACATCGAAGCCCCTAATATATTGCCTCACTACACTAAGGTAGCAGCGAGTATCATTTTATGGATGCCGACTCTACTCCTAATTCAAAGAGATACATACATTTAATTTTAAAATCTCAACTTTCTCTAATCGAGCCTACATAGTATAAAATTAGATAGGGTCAATCATAGATTCAAAAGAATGAACCACCCTTCAGGCATAGAAATTTTATTATCAAAAACCTCAAATAAATATATATTTCATGTACAATATCTACAATTTAAAAATATTTGATTGTCCCCTCTCGTTCTGATTCGAAGAAGATCCAAGTATTATAATTTTCTGAACCGAAGTAAGGAACAAACGTAAGATTGTAAGATGGAAAATTGATTTTAACATAGTATTGTGAGGAAATATTGCCCTCGGATTGAAATCAAAGATTTTGAAAAAGACAATGGCGATAACATGGCAATTTATTTATTTATTTATTTATTAATGGCATGAACCTTGAAATTACAATATAAGAAAAAAGGAACAAGAACAATATGCATGAATTGAAATCAGTCAGTTTGAGGTTAAAAACTTATAATTTGCAGAGTGATTTTACGCGTTTCGGCACAAGGCCATCATCAGAAAACATTCATCTCCGCACAATCATTATTTAAAACAAAAATCATAATTTCAGTAAAACACATAATACAATTCTTACGTTAAAAGCTATTCACCTTACACATTCTCTCTTTACATCATTATCTTCACTGGTAAAACAATTACAAAAAAGCAAGACAAATAATAACAGGCAATAACAATTAATATCTGAATATAACTGGTTGCAGCAATCCATTAATTGTCAAAGTGCCAAAAAAGTTTCTAAATTGAACGAAGATGACGAAAATTGATTGTACGTTGATCAGTGGCATACTGCAAAAAAGTTTGAAAGGGCAAAAGGAGACATGGCCTCGGAAAAGAAAACACCTTGTGAGTTTCAGTTAAAATCTAGGACGTGTAAGATGGAGGCTGTAAAGGCTTGCATTCCAAATTTTGGCTGAATATCTCAAAAACTGCAGGAGCTTTGAAGAAAAAAAACAATTTATTCCGGAAATTTCAACACCCTGTAACGAAGCTTTTGCGGACCTATGTTTATATAAACTTTTTTTCTTCAAATTGCACGTAGATTTACCCCCTCTAGTTGTGACATACTATTATGTAACACCCTGTATATCAGATACCTTACGTAAAGTATCAGATACCTATACGATATATCACCAATGTTCCTTTGTATATAACATTGTAACATATGAGTACAGTCTATTATGTTTCGCCAATAGAAGGCGAAATGTCACTGACAGAAATCGTTACATGTATGTTACGACATTATCTCTGTTCGATATGTAACAGTTTATCTATTAATAAAACATAATGAGTTATCCTTACACAGCATTTATACGAGGATATGTGGATTTTTCATGCACAAAGGATTTACAAACTGAAACAAAAAATGAACTTTCATCTAGAAAGAATCTTCATTTCAAACTAAGAAATTCATACATTTTTCTTACAAGACGACATAATCTGATTAATTTGAAACTTAATCTTGAAATAGATGAAGCATATAAAATTGAGTCAAGAAATAAAAGAGGTTTCGAATTTTCATAATTCAGTCACTTTTATACTTTTCTCCATGAAAATATTATTCATGAGTGAGAAGAAAGTCATCTTTGTTCTGAAACAAAAAAGGTGAAGGAAAAAGTATAGAACGTGATAGACAATTGTATTAGTATCTTTCAATTTCCAAAAAAATCAAATGATTTTTCCCCAAATTCGTCCATCTTCATGTTGGTTTGTCAAAAACGTACTTGAGTCAGTCTTCAAATCGATCTAGCTGAATGTCTCAAAAACTAAGAATGAGAGAAATATTTCATACAAAAGTTGAGAGTGAGACATCTGATTCTGATTTGGAATTCGGATGACAAATGTTCTCTGAATATTCAACATCTTCCGAAATTTCGGTACTTTTGAAATAATTTTAATTCTCGCTGATACAGTTTTTGAAACAGTTTGGAGTTGAAAATAATATATAATATGCCCTGTGATAACCTTCCCAAATTTAGATGAAGAATATGATAAATTTTAACTAATACCTACTTACCTTTTGAATCAATATGACTCAAATGATGTCTAATGTTAATTCATCTTCCACAATGACTATGGTACTGTTCTTGTAAATCTCAGCTTGAAATTGTTAACTGAAGGAAAAGCATCATCCTCAATTCGTACACTTACCTCCTCAGGTTGTTGACCTTAGTGAACTGTGGTTAACACAACAAATTGGAAATCGCGAAGAACCTTTTTTCATATTTAGAGAATGCCCGAAATAACAATTACGATGGCATTCTTATGAACACACAAACTTCTAGAACACTGAGTATAGGTTGATTGATGTTTCATCAATTCTTCGATATGAAATCCTTAAATTAAGACAGTTAGCGAGTTGCGGTTTTCATGAACGTTGGCTACTATTTCAAGATAAACTCAGGCAGCCTCTCAGATTTTCTCTAACTTCAGTGAGTTTTGAGTGATATGCATGTTTTGAAATTTCGCGTAAAGATGTTTGCACATTCCTGAATTACTTTTTTGAGTGGATTCCAGTGACGTAGTTGATTTATTTTCAGCACTCTTCATCACAGATATGAAAAAGTTGTTTAACTTGAAATACAAACACTAAATTTTTAACATATTCGAATAGCACGTTTTGTTCCCGCTTTAAAAATATACAACCTTTTATCTTCATGTATTTGAAAAGAATATAAATTTAACTTCTACGGTGTTTTGTTATTAAATAGAGATTCGACATAAAAATGTAGGGTTCGTTAAGAGGTACAACTTCAAGCCATATATGTCAGAGGAAGGAATACAACAAATTTCAAGTACGCTCCTGGGATCCATACAAAAGTGTTTGAGGAAAGTGAAAACATCGTTCACTTACCTGAAATAATCATGAATGGCGATGAAATACGCGAAATTTCGAAACTTGCCTATAATTCAGAAACAACTGAGTTCAGAAAAAATCTGATTGGCTGCCTGAATTTGTCTTGAAAAAGTAGGCACCATTGGTGAAAACCACAACTCTCGATCGTTAATAATAACCCAGACAATTGTATGTACATGATTTACAACAAAACTTTTGCAAGTAGGTAAATAAAGGCCTCTTTCCTTTGATAAATTCGGAATAGTAACATTCGTCCTTTGCTTTCCTTTCCTCCTATTTCGTCTTCTTCTGAGTTTCTTGAGCTCTTATTCAAAAAATTCTAACCTGTTGTTGCACTCACAATTTCACAGAAATACGAAAGTATTTGATATACTTCAATGTATATCGCTTATTTTCTAAAGAATCACATAATGCAAAGAACGTTAGTCGACTACCGGCATCCTGCATAAAAATCATCCTTTTTCCTCTGAAAAATCAAAATAGCCGAATAAAAAAATACATGGGGATGAGAATAAAAAGATCAGATTCAATATTTTGGAGTAGTTCTTGGATATACATTCGTCTTTCTGAAGGAAGGAAGGTGTCCCAATTTTCTATAAAAAAATCTTGGGTGATTTTTTCAGATTGGAAGACCACTTTTTCGTTCAAGGTTCAGGAGCGGCCTAAACTCTAGTATAATGTCTTCAAGTAATAAGTTTTTTTGGTTAGTAGATTCGTCACAATATTTTTTTTTTCCGTAAAAATTCATGAAAATAGGCTCACATCATTGCATGCTCCTTCGGCCAGAGATGATGAATACTTTTTTCCTTTCGTTTTCTCATTGCCCAAGGATAGCTTTATTGATGAATTGAAATAGATTATCCTCATTTTATACAGGAGTGACCCAAAAATTATTTAATATTTTAATTTTAAAAATATCATATCTTGATTTTTTCAAAGGAACATCCTGTATTTATTTCATCATTCATGTCAACGCATAAAATATTGTGCTATATTTTGCAGAAGTAACCTTATCTTTATCTTCGATCATTTTCGAAATATTTGATTACTTGTAAAAATCTTTGATGAAAATTTTACAGACCGTATCAAACTCATCAACATGCATCATTATTCGCTCAGAAGTTTTTTCTGTAATGATTCAAGTAGTAAAAATGAAACCTGAACAAGATAATTCTTCTAACGAATGATAAAATCAAGATGATTAAAACGTAAATCGAGGTATGTGTTGACATTTTTTTTATTTGTGCCTTCTGTCAGGTGTCTCGACATCATATTCTGCATATTACATGGTGAACTTATCAGTGTTTCGTTATAAAACATTGTTAGAGTGAGGTTTGAACCCAATTTCTCAATTGACTGTCATGAAGTTCTCCAAATAAAAAATGGTTGATATGATTTCTATTCTGGGTGAGTGTGATAGAAATTATTAATTGGCAAGTAGAGTTTATGCACAAAGGTTTCCTGATAAGAGGCATCCTGATGCAAGATGCTTTGAAAAACTTCTAATAAGATTTATCGAAACGGGTAATATCGCTTACAAAAAACATGAAAAACCAAAAACTGTTACAGCTGAAGGCAACCAGTTATTAGTGGTTGACAGTGACAAAGAACCCATATAAAAGCCAAAGAGAGATTTCTAAGTTAGCAGATATAAGTCAAACTTCCGTCCAGAAAATCTTGAAAGTGAATAAATTTCATGCTTATCATGTACAGCTGCACCAGGAACTGAACAATGAAGACAATGAAAATCGAATCAATTTTTGCCATTGAGCAAGTGACAAGGTAGCGGAAAATGTGTTTAGCAGAGTTCTTTTCTCGGACGAGGCAACTTTCCACCAGAATGGGCTTGTTAACAGTCAGAATTTTCATTATTAAGCCACGGAAAATCCACACCCCATGAGACAAATAGATCACTAGCATCGTTGGTCCTTGAATGTATGGGCCGCTATAGTAGATGGATATCTAATTGGGCCGCATTTTTTCGACGGCACCGCAACAGTGAAATGTATTTAGATTTTCTGCAAAATCATCTACCAAAGTTACTTGCCGATGTACCAGAGCATATAAGACAAGATTTGTGGTTTCAACTGGATGAAGCATCGGCATATTACTCACATCAGGTTAGGGAGCATTTGAATCAAGTATATCCAAACAAATGGATAGGACTTGGTGGTCCTGTTAGGTGGCCAGCTAGGTCTCCGGACCTTACAAGTCTAGATTTTTTCTTGTGGGGTTATATTAAGGGCATCGTTTACCAGATTCCTTCTACAACACAGTTGAATATGAGACAGAGAATAGTCGGCGCCTTTCAGTCAGTTAATCCGCAAATGTTGTCGAGAGTTCAACACCTTGTAGATCATTTCAATAAAAACCAATCTATTACGTATTTCATACACGCCTACCTTAAAATAGCTTCATTTCTCTGATCAAGCATAATGATATGTACTAATAAACTCTTCTTTCGCAACCTCTGATTTTATTATTTTAGTTTACTTTTTTAATTTCGAAAATGGTCGAAGATAAAGATGAGGTTACTTCTACGAAAATATGGCACAATGTTTCATGCGTTGACATGAATAATAAAATACAGGATATTCCATTTGAATCCATATGATATTTTTAAAATTATAATATTCAATAATTTTTGGGTCACTCCTGTATGAAATGAGGAAAATCTATTTCAATTCATCGATAAAGCTATCCGTGGGCAATAAAAAAACGAAAGTAAAGAAGTATTCATCCTCTCAGGTCTAAGGAGCATGCGATGATGTGAGAGCCTATTTTCATGAACTTTTATGGAAAAAAAAATATTTTGACGAAACTACTCCCCAAAAAAACTTATTACCTAAAGATTATAGCAGAGTTTAGGACGCTGTTGAATCTTCAACAAAAAGGTAGTCTTCAATCTAAAAAAAAAAGGTTTTTATAGAAAATTCTGACACCCTGTCTACTTCAAAACACATTGCTGGGGTAGATTTTTATTTTCTAAATACAATACCGTTCGAACAAAAATGAAACCTTCAAGAGTGTACGAGCTACAGAGCACAGCGCCACTGGTGCATCTCCCAGTGTATATATATATATATATATATATATATATATATATATATATATATATATATATATATATATATATATATATATATATATATATATATATATATATATATATATATATATATATATATATATATATATATATATATATATATATATATATATATATATATATATATTATATATATATATATATATATATATATATATATATATATATATATATATATATATATATATATATATATATATATATATATATATATATATATATATATATATATATATACGCAGGTGGTGAAAGCCATCGGGGAGTCATCCGGATCCTTAGGTTAGCAGCCTGAGATCTGAAGAATTTATGGCTCTTATAATTAGAAGCAGAAACCAGGGCGGTAGGGGACAGCGGGCTGGTCCTCCTCGAAGCCGTCCGGAAGAAGAGTAAGCCAGGATCTTGTTTCAAGGAATACAGAAGGAAACCCTAGTTTGGACGAGACAGAATCACGTCCCACGGGAGCTCCAAACAAACGAAACGCGCGAACGCGATGGACGGATGAGGACAACATCCTTATAATGCGCGTTCATTATATAGCGAAGGAACAGCAACCAAGAATAGGCTAATCTTACAGAGAGTTACTCACTGAAATATGGAATGATACCAATCCGCAAAGACCATCTTACGCGAACCTTCTGGCGAATAGAGTCAGGAGGCTTCTTGAGAGAGAGAAGTTCTCCACTACTGAACTTGAAACCATCGCACAGAGTTATATACCACGTGGTGCTTCGATAACTACAGAACTTGATGAGGAAATACGAACGGAAAGAAGAACGCACATCCGCATGAGCATACAACCATCTAGAATAGAACGTGATTTTTACCGAAACCTCCAGAAATACTCGGGACTCTCTCCAAGTAAGAGAGCAAAAATTCCTAGAATGAAGCAATCTAAACAAAAAGTGGACAGAACAATGGAGCGATACGTCTACGCAGCCACCTCAATGAAAGAAGTTGTCGATTGACAGTGTACGCTGGGTCGGTCAGAGTTTGCGAAGATCTCAATATAAAGATAGGCGAGACCCAACTCACTCATCATCAAGAACTGACACCACCGTGGAAAATGAGGCTGGAAAGAAAGATTAGGATTATAAGAAAAAGAATTAGCATCTTACATACTTACCTCAATACAGAAACACCGACTAAGAGGACAATGAAAGGAATACGGCAGATCGCATCAGAATTCCGCATCAGAACAACTGGCTCGACTCAACTTCTCAGATAGCAGCTGACGGTGATCTCCGACAAACTGAAACAGAAAAAAATTT
The DNA here is from genome assembly GCA_013387265.2 of Cryptolaemus montrouzieri. Taxonomy (NCBI): domain Eukaryota; kingdom Metazoa; phylum Arthropoda; class Insecta; order Coleoptera; family Coccinellidae; genus Cryptolaemus; species Cryptolaemus montrouzieri. The sequence goes on from JABFTP020000185.1 coordinate 58,376,689, forward strand.
CAACAATTTTCGAGTTAACTACTCTAGCTCCATGAGGCCGTATCATGCATATAAATGAAGTTTTCGCCAATCAATGGCCAAAGGGTACAACATGGGGTTCAATGATATCTGCGATGTATCTGGCCGCTGCCATTCTTCCATTATTCACTAGGACTAACTCAGTTTGACCATGGAAATAAATGCCTCCCCACTCCATTACTGAGCCCCCTCCGAAGTTTTCGGTTTGTCGGATATTGCATTGCTGATACCGTTCCCCAGATCGTCTGTATACAAGCATGCCCCTATCATTTGATACTATACAGAACCTGGACTCGTCGGAAAAGAGAACATTCGACCAATCTGGAATACCACAACTTGAATGTTCCCTCTCAAACTGAAGTCTTGCAACGCGATGCTATCTGGTGAGACGCGGGCCGGTAGGAGCCACCCTTAGTCTGATGTCGTCTTCTCTGAGCCTGTTCCTAACAGTTTGCAATGAAATATGCACATTTCTGGAAAGTGCAAGTTCATTTTGTAGCATTCTAGCCGTACAGTGGCGAACTCTTAGTGCAGTTACACGAAGCCAACGATCATCAACTGGTGTTGTTATCCGATTTCTTCCCTGTCCAGCCCTTCTTCCATATTCCCCTGTTTCGTGATACCGATTAATTGCTCTTGAAATAGTGCTTTGGTTAACATTAAACAAATTAGCCACGTAACGTTAGCTTCGCGCCTCCTTTAGAAGTGTTACAATTCTTACTATTTCATGATCACTCAAATAGCGTCCAGGACGTTTAGCAGCCATTACAATAAATTCAAAGATTCGAAGATCAACAAAAAACACAGAAAACTTGCATTAATTTAAAGTGAAAACTGAAGAGGAATGAATACTGATAGTCAAATAAACTCATTCTTGTTTCAGACGTGTTTGAGATCATATAGAAACAAATTTTACTACATAGATAAGATTTTTTCCCCTCATATGTCTAAAAACATATGTTGACAAAGAAACTGCGATCGAGCTGCTAAATCGATTGTGGAATTCAGCCGATTCATCGATCAGGAAATTCTCGATTTAGATATTGTCGAACAGGAAGTGCAAAATACGGGGGGCACTATCCTGCTGAAATACAACATCCGCTTCTAAATTAGCTAGGATTATTTTCCAAAATTTCAGTTATGGCCGGATTAATAGAATCTTCAAGTAATGGGAGATGGAGTACATTCATCCGAGGAGCAAATATTGCAGAGAAAGTGGGGATTGTTTGCGATTTGCTCACTTATTATTTCACAGAATTGCACTCTGCGGTCGAAGTCATCCTCATTCAATTCCTGGACTATCTTCATTTGATACGGATGGAATTTCTATTGTTTGATAACTCGTTCAATAGTTCCTTCGACTCGCACCAATTTCGCTTTCCAATTTTCTCGTACTCAGAGTGGGATCAATCACTACTTGCCCAAGCAGCGCAGTTGCCATTTCCTCATTCAGTATGGGTCTTTGGACAAGCTCGCTTTTCCTATATATATATATATATATATATATATATATATATATATATATATATATATATATATATATATATATATATATATATATATATATATATATATATATATATATATATATATATATATATAGATATAAAAGGCTTTTGATAGTTCTCCCATTCATGGCTTCAAGAAATTTTGGAAATTTATAAAATTGATAAGACACTTCGTCTTTTTCTTGAATTTGTAATGAAAAATTGAGAACCAATCTTCATTTGAATATTTCAAAACAATCGTTAAAATCCGAAGTCATTCCAATCAGAAGAGCCATTTTTCAAGATGATTCTTTAAGTGCTCTTTGGTTTTGTCTTTGCGTTAATCCATTATCTCATGAATTAAATGCTACTAGTTTCGGCTTCAAAATAAAGAGTCTATCAACTGAATTCAAATTAAGTCACTTAATTTATTTAGATGATATTAAATTATATGCCGGAACCAGATCTCATTTAAAAGTCTACTTGAGATTACTTTCAACTATTCCAATTATATTCATATGAAATTTGGGCTTCCAAAATGTAAAAATCTTTCTATTGAAAAGGAAAGATCACCTCTGATTATATAAAGATTTCCAATATCGAAATCTAGCAAATCAATGCATCAAGGAGATACATATAAATATCTTGGATTTTGTCAAGAGAAGACAATTAACCATAGCAGCACTAAAGAAAATATTAGAAGTTCATATTACAAAAGACTTAGAATTATCATCAAGAGTCATTTAACTAGTAAAAATCTTTTCAGAGCTATCAACTCCTATGCAGTTCCTATTCTTACATTTTCTTTTGGAATTATTAAATAGTCTAAAACTGATCTAAATGAATTACAATGTCAAACGAGGAAAATGCTTTGTAAATATCATAAGCACCACCCAAAGTCAGCTGTTTAGAGAGTTACACTACCTAGACATCTTGGAGGTCGTGGATTAACTGATTTGTATAATCTTCATAGTAAACAGATTTTTCATCTTCGTTCCCATTTTCATGATAAACAGAGAACGTCTAAATTACATGATATTGTTGTTGCTTCAGATTATAATCTTACACCTCTGAACTTGACAATGCAAAATGTAGATTTTGATATATTTGATGATAATTCTAAAAGAGAAAGTTGGATGCAGAAGGAATTACACGGAAAGCACCCTAAAGAATTGAAAAATGATTATATTGATGAAATCGCATCGAATAAATGGTTAGTATCTGGAGAATTGTTTGCTGAAACAGAAGGCTTGGCAATTGCGGTCCAGGATCAGGTTGTTTTCACGAGGAATTATAGAAAACACATCATCAAACAAAATATAAATGATTCTTGCCGTAGATGTTTCTGTTCTTCAGAAACAGTTTTTCATATATTATCATCTTGCTCAGTCCTTGCTTCAACATATTATTTAGCAAGACCATGCCGTCGCTAATATTATTCATTTTAATCTAGGAATTAAACATGACCTAATTCCCAAAGAAAGAAATTTCACAAATATGAACCTGAGATTATTTGTGAAAATGACAAATATAAACTTTATCTTAATCTTTATCTTAATGATAAACAGAATCAAATAACATATATAAATGATATTGCTATACCCGACACACATAATATACAAAATAAATACAATGAAAAAATTTCTAAATATATGATGCTTGGCGACGAGATTAAAAAAATGTGGAAAATGAAGAAAATATTTATTCTACCGATTATTATTTCCACAACAGGTGTTATTCCTAGAAATCTTCACAAAAGTATTGAGATTTTGGATCTGAAGAAAAATTTGTTTGAACAGTTACAAAAGATAACAGTCATCAAATCTTGTAATATTCTTCGTAGGTTTCTTTCCGAAAAAATAATGAGGTAGAGTCATAGGTTTTCTTTTTAGTTTATACTGCTCAGAATCTCATTTCATATTTTATTTATTTGTTTATATAAATGTAATATAATTAACTGACAATTTTGTCATATTTATATTCAGAGCAGTATTCTATTCGATCGTTCACCACTTCACACAAAGGAAACTATTAATGAGTAACTTTCAGTGTTACTTGACTAAGGTCCTTACACTGGATTTTTCCGGGGAAAAGCCTCTGACACTACTCGTTGGTACATTGATATCATTGTCTGATGATGCTGTAGTATGTATATATTCTGGTAGGTTGATATATTCTCATAACATTTAACGTTATCCTAATATATAATTATTCCAGGATATGTTTTGATAATCATTGCCTGGCAATGGTATTAATTACCGGGTGGTGGATTTATATTTTTTCATGAAATCAGTTTTATTGCATGAACAGATATATGGGCAACTCGTCGGGGTAAAACCCCTATATATATAAATATATTTATAGATGCAGTGCGCCACTGATCAGCGTACAATCAATTTTCGTCATTTTCGTTCAATTCCGACTTTTTGACACACACACACACACATATATATATATATATATATATATATATATATATATATATATATATATATATATATATATATATATATATATATATATATATATATATATATATATGTTCTTACTGGGGAATCGGGGTTAGGAGAACTGAAAATATTTGAGGTTAAAAACTTATAATTTGCAGAGTGTTTTTACTCGTTTCGACACAGGTCCATCATCAGAAAACATTCATATCTGTACAATTACTATCCAAAACAAAAATCATAATCTCAGTAAAACACATAATACAATTCTTACGATAAAAGCTATTCACCTTACACATACTCTCATGACATCATTATAATCGCTGGTAAAACAAAAATATAACGCAAGGCGACAATAACAAGCAATAACAATTAATATTTGAGTATAACTGGTTGCAGCAATCTATTGAAGGGTGTATTTAAATTATCAGATTACTGTAGACATTTATAAATCCGTCAACGCCAGCTCGTGAATTCACTGTCGATCATTTCAAGAATGTTCCTTTTGAAGTCGTTGCATCTGAAATGCAAGAACTCGTTCATCAGCGAAATTAAATTTATGTAGTTCATTGCTATGTTTCGCTAGGGCGGTACTTTTTTTATTAGATCTAACGGAGTAGTCGTGTTGGCATATTCTTTTATGCAATTATTGTTCAGTATTACCGATATAGCACCCTCCACAGTCCTGACAATTAACCTTGTATATACAGTGTGTTTTGTTCTCATGTTTCACCCTTGGCCTTGGAGTGGTGAAAAATTGTTTGCAGTAGTTGTTAGGTTTGTGTCCAATCTTGAAGTTGTAACAGTTCGATTTGGTACAATTGATTCAAAATTTAGGTATCTACCACTCCATGTCGGTTTCTGATACCAATTTGTATATATTTTTCCTGTATCGTCGTAGGTTAATTGTATGTTGAGGAAATTGATTGTTTTATCTTTTTCAATTTCATTGGTGAATTGAATTTTTTTGTTATATGAATTGAAGCTTTTGGTTATTTCGTTTTTTTTTTTTATCGTCGTGAAGAATACATGCTATACAGTCATCAACATACCGTTTGAAAAACTGCACTTTGAATGTGATCTTTGAAAGTCATATATATATATATATATATATATATATATATATATATATATATATATATATATATATATATATATATACACGTCTTTTGAAGAACTTCTTAGAAAAGATTTTGCTTTATGGCAAAAGGTCTATATATCTCTTTCTATTTGGTGAGATCTATGAAATTTTACAAGATGTCAAAACCTCTTTTTTAATCATCAACATCACAGACATCATTTCGAAAGATGAAAATTTTTCGACTGAAGCTGTTTTTTGAACTGTTAATTTTGAACCGCTTGTCTTTGCAGGTACTTAGATAAATGGTGGTCCGTTTTTCGCATAGTTTATAAATTGACAGCAGAAGAACCTAAAAAAACTAGTTTCATCTTCAGAGAAGTAATGCATGCAGAAAATATTGAAATACCTGAATGTTAACGAAACTATAATTTCTTTGAATATTTTAAAAGGTGAAAAATAAGGAAACAGAAGGTCCGAAGAGGAAATGGATAAAACAATCATATTTTTGCATTCAACCCATTAGTTGGACTCCTGACAAAATGCGTTCTATACAGTAGCTTTGATGCGTCCCCAATTTTGTAGAAGGGACTATTTTCTCGGGAGTTAGTAACTGTTTAACAAATTTATTGTTCTCCGATACGAAATCCGTATAATAAATTTCTTGCTATTAGAAAAATATAATGATATAAATGGTTAATGAAAAATCTTTTAGCCTACAATTAACTTTTTCTCACTGGGACTGAACTAAGTTAAACTAAATGGGCATTCCATGACACGAAAACCAAGGACAAAGAGACAAATTGTAGAACCCAAGATATTGATTTTATTTTCGATTAATGAGCACTTTGTATACTTAGTTCTGAATTTAGAGGTAAGCAATGAACATGATAAAGAATGAACCTGATGAATTTCCTAACTCTATTCGCTATCTGGAAAGTAGTTCATTGAATACTTTTATTCTTCCCCTCTCAGTTCTACGGAATTAAATCCAACAGAAAATATTTTAATTGACCTTTGTTTTCCGACTATATTTCAGGGTTTTCCATCTGGATATATGCCTTCTGCCACGTGAAGGCATAAGGTATGTAGAATCTTCACACGCTCGTTATATTCTAGCGATCTGAAGATGAGAGTATTCACGGAGTAATGGATTACTTCATGTTTCTTACATGACACAACACTGAATTGAAAATGAAAATTGATGGTTACAGATTAAGCATAATAAAAAAATAGATTCTAATCTCTATTTCTCGAAGTTCTATGCGAACTGTTGTTCATGGAGTCTTATACGACTGGAGCTTATATCAGTTAGCAAAGTTTATACCAATTATGTGTATATCTCTCTGAGTAAGAAAGGAACGATTGATTCGATAGGAATTTATTAGGGATAGCCACTTCTGATTTGTACCAACCTCATACCTGTGATACCACATTACAAAGCTCTTCTGGAATTCTTTATGGTTCTATTCCTTTCATGGTTTTCTCTCGGTATGAATGGTGTTGGACATAATAATGTGTTTTCTTGACATAACTTAAAGATTGCTACTGATATTGCTGTGATATTTTCACGCATTCATGAAGAGTTCTTGTGAATTCTTATCAAGAACAAATAGCTATATGGAAAAGATTTGGTAAGAATTTCGCATATTTTCCCAATAGTGGCCTTTGTGTTTTGACCACCATGGCATCATAAAAACAGTATCAGTTTTAAATAGTTTCAAAGATATGTCAAGGAAATCTATCGTGAATTTTTTTTGAACAATCTAAATCTCTAAGAAAAATGTGTCAATTAGAGAATCACGAAGTTCTCTTTCAGTTCCCCAAACTAGGGCTACTTAGGCATGAGGGGTAACTTTTGCAAAAGACGTATCCCAAACAAAACTTTTTCGTATTTGCTTTTCCTCAAATTTTTGACCTTAAAACAGTTCATCACATTCTATTATGTCATAATGATGCGAATCAATGCGTGAATCGAGTGATATTCAGATTTCGAGGAATTACTTCTTTCAGTTTCCGAAAAGTATCAAGAGGTAGGTATGAGAAACCCAGCTCATTTTACTTTCGGTTTTTGAAAATGGATCATATACAATAATATACAGAAATCATGAATATATCCTATTCCAAATATATTCTTGGAGGTTTAGGTTTGTTTTAAAAGATTTAACTTCTTAAATTTCTTGGTTGTTTTCCATGATTTATGTTTTCGACAAGAACATTTATTTTCATACAATAGATAATATATCACTAAGTTCAGGAAGATCTCAGCGGCTGGATAAGAGATGGGTAATCATTTTTATTTGGGCGAGTTGCTATAGTAGCAAGTAACAGCATGAGCCAAGTTTTGCATACTTCTCGGTTAACCCCAAGTTGAAGAATATTCAACCTTCCGTAGAATGTTACATATCCCTCCTTGAAGGAGCTGGTTTTCTGATCCATCCTTCATAATCACCGTCAAATGGAAAACTATCTCCTTCAAGGAGAGCTATTTAACATTCTACGGTTGAATATTGTTCCTTGAATAAAAATTCTTCAATTTGTCTGCAAATTACGATAATCTCGCAAATAGTAATTTTAAGAGATTTTATCCCAGAGTTGTTGAATAGCAGATTTTCCTGATTGAAACTTGCTGAATCAAATTCTGTATAATATTGAGACTTCTGAAACCTCCACAGAATCATCCAGATTTACAGATAGAGAAAACATTATCAGAAGTATGGAATTAAAGAAAAAATTAACTCAAATGCTCAAGAATGGTGACTTTAAATTGAAGGTCGAAACCGGTCGTGTTTGTGAAAAAAAAGTGGAAAATATAAAATATATTTCACTTCATCTTCGTTCAAGATTAATTTCCTAAATTGCTTCAAATTTGTGTGATAAATAAATTGTTAATTTCTATTCGTTATAAAGGTTCTTCCCAATCATATAGTTAAAATACTACCCTGTAGAGCTATAACTTCCAAAGTTAAACGAGGTATGTCAATTAATTTCGCGGATGTTGGCAGGCTGCGGCGGTTAATAACTCTGTAGCGTTCGCATGAGTGTCGTTCGAAACAGAATTCATTTCTGCGTCAGCCTGTGCAAGTTTCGTGTTGATCGGTTGTATACTTCGTGTTTTATTGTCCTTTGAACATCGACTTGTTTTGACCCATCGTCGTGAAGATGAGTGATAAAATAACTGAGCAAAGAATAGTGATTAAATTTTTGGTGAGACTGGGCGAAACTTCCGTGGAAACAGTTAACTGACGTGTATAAGGAAGATTGTCTAAAAAAACCGGCTGTCCACGATTGGGCAAAGCGGTTCAGAAGCGGCAGAGAGTCAGGGGAAAATGATCCGCGCGAGAGAGCTCTTTCCATCTCTCGAAACGCACAAAACCTCGATCGGCTGCGCTCGCGAGTGCTCGGAGACCGTCGGGTAGGCCTTATAATGTTAGAAGACGAGTTGGGCATCAACAAGGAGACGATCCGGCAGATGCTACATGAAGATTTAGGGATGCGTAAGACGCGTGCGAAAATGGTTCCCAAAGTGCTCACAGTTGAGCAGAAAGAGCTCCGATTGTCCATCTTTCAAGACATGATTTCCTCGAATTGACGAATGCTATCACCGGTAACGAGTCGTGAGTGTTCGAATACGACCCTGAGACCAAAATGCAGATCATGCAGTGGGTAGAGAAGGGGGTAAGCCAGAATGTCAAAATCCAAAGTGAAATCTTTACTTATTGCATTTTTCGATATTAATGGAGTGGTACACCACGAATACGTTCTAGCAGGTTAGACAGTCTACGCAGTATTCTACATTGAAGTTTTGAAACGTCTGAAGGCCCGTGTGTTTCGTGTACGACCCGAATGGGCGGAACGCGGATGGTTGCTTCATCATGACAATGCTCCGGCCCACTCGTCATTAGCAGTTGGTGATTTTTCAACCAGAAACGGCATTGCAACACTGGTGATCTCCGTTTTTCCCACTGTTGAAGTCGTACCTCAAAGGAAACAGATATGACGGAGTTTCGGAAGTCCAAAGCATCACGACGTCGGCCCTAATGGATCTATCTTCGGGGGGGTTCAGGGTGTGCTTCCTATAGTGGATTCAACGGTGGCGCCGGTGCATCGAACTCGAAGGAATATAAGGTATTTTGAGTATTTATGTACTTTCCGGACCGTCCGGGAACTTTTCCGCGAACTTAATTGACATACCTCGTAGTTATAGTTATCATCTTGAATAAAATAATTGGGTTAGTATGATACTACATTTTTCTTTGTTTTAAGATATTTTTGAGATAAATATGTTTATTTCTATTATCTTGTATACTAGGGTGGGTCAAAAAAGACCAATATTTTTTTTTCGCTTGGTACTCTGAAAAATAGGTTCCTAGACACCTTTGAGGAAGTCTCGCCAAGTATGAGCTCTTAATCGTAACGTCTTCCGCCTAACAGTTTTCAATTTTTTCCTATTATCACAGAAAAATTGCTATCTCTCTTCTAACTACTTGCAAAAATAAATCGTTTCATAGATTTCGTAGGAAACTGAATGTTCTAGAAAGAAAGCTTCTTACGATTTTTTCGAAAACCTAACCGTATAAAAGATATTAAGGGTTGAAGTTTGATTATTTGAAGGTAAATCTTATCTTTTCTTATGAATTTTATCACCCAATGAAAAAAAAATCTTTATGAATCATGAAACGCATAGTTTTGTTGGAAATTTACTGCTCTACAAAATGGTCTCCTATAATTTTTCGATTAAATTAAGCGTTTACGAGAATTTATGAGTTTTGGGAAAATTCACACAAATTTGAGTTTTCCGGGATAGAAAAATGTTATGAACTATTTCAATTTTTTTTTCCAGTCAGGAGAATGTTTCATTGAAACAAAAAATTATGCATTTTGTTCAACATATAGGCAATGATCAATTTAAGTTAGAAAAATAACGCTTTTATTTCCAATTTAATACGAAAAACATAGATCTGGAAGGAAAGAAACAAGTGATTCACATTTTTATTGAAAACATTCTTTATCTACTTATCAAATGCGATATATTGTGCATTATTTTAGGAGCTCTGCTTGTTGGGATCTGATTTTTTCTCAACAGTTCATTAACTTGGTCAACTGAATTTTTCGCACTCTGTTTGATTTAATACCTTAAAACTTTAAATTGATAGAAGAACACACTTTCAACCTCCTTCACTTTCGGTAATTTACGTTTCGAAATGTTTTGTATAGGTATACCGATAAAACGGATTTCTTTATTCATTGTAGCTTAATTAATGATGAAATTTATGTGACGATCATAAGACTTATTTGGAATGAATTATTTTATTACGTATGCAATCAAGTTTCAATTTACCTTCAAATAATCAAACTTCAACCATTAATATCTTTTAAACGATTAGTTTTACGAAAAAACCGTAGACAAATAGTAGATGTTTCTATTATCTTTTGGATAGTACCCACATCTTTAATAAACTTATTCTGATATTTTAATTTTCTACTCCACCATATTTATTTTTGAATTATAAAGCAATACCTTGATTCATTTTAAAATCACATGATAAACAATGTACCACTGAAAAATTCTCGGAAATTTCAATAAATCGCCTTGTGTTTCTGTTATAATATTTAGGAGTCTTTAATTTCATTATGTTCATGAAGATTTAAGGAATTTCCATACGTTAATTTATCTGCTGGTTCTACAATAATCCGGCTAACTGCATCTGCATTATTGGTGCTACATTTTTCATGTTTTATTTCATAATCGAATTCTTCCAATTTAATTCTTCAATCCATAAGACGGCAGCTTGGCTCTTTTAAAGAAAATAACCATGTTAAAGGCTTATGACCTGTAGAGAATCTTCTATCATATAAATAGGGTCTAGAAAAATAATATGGTCACACATTTGATAACAATTCTTTTTCAAACACCCTATATCGTGATTCTACTTCATGCAGCGTCCTGATAGCGTGAGTTATAGGAATATCGTTCGGTACGTTACCTTGGGACAATACTGAACCTATTGCATACCCTGATGCGTCCGTAGTTAAAACAAACGATTCATTGAAATCTGGATATCGTAATATAGGATGATTTAGTAAATTGCTTTTACATATTTCAAATGCTTCCGTGTATTTTGGATCTTCTATATATATAATTTTAAATCTTTCTTCAAATATTTTGTAAGTGTTTTAGTGATTTCAGCGAAGTTAGGAATGAATATTCTATAATATTCGACTAATCCAAGAAATGATTTTATTTGCTTTTGAGTTTTAGGGATTCAAATTTTGCTCACAGTTTTTAATTCATTAGGATAAACGTTAGATTCCTTCAGAGGTAATTATATGTCCTAAATTTATTTAAGGTTCTATATGACTAAGGTTTACAGGTATTCTTGTATATATATATATATATATATATATATATATATATATATATATATATATATATATATATATATATATATAGGTGTCTACTATAAAAGGTGCAAAACTTCAGTAGGTGATAATACAAGTCATTTGCAACAAAGAATATCCCATAACATTTTTTCGAAAAGTTGATAATTATCGAGTTATTTAACACTTCTTGATTTTACGAAAATTTTTGCTTTTTTCTATAAAAACAATAATATCTCTGTTAATCGTACAGCTACATAAAATTTGACCATACCATCGGAAAGAGCATTGAATTCGATATAAGATAGGTAGGTACTAATGGTGAAAAAAATTTGTATACTGGGAGTTGTAAAAGGCTAAATGAAAAACTTGTGAAACGAACAAAATTAGTGGTATTTCTTGTTAGCTATACCACTGAAAACTGATCGATAAGTTGCCGTTTTTTTTTTTGAAAAAACTACAACATTCATCTGGCTTTTAAACGGTATATCAACTTTTGAGCTTACCATTTTTTTTACCAGCAATATCATGGGTAAGAGTAAGAGAAACAACATTGAATTCTCTTTTCCTTCGATCACAAATGAGCTAGTTAGTTTCACCGGAGCGTCTAAACAATTCCACGAATGACTTTTCAATAATAATAAGCGATAAAAAAATAACATCTATATATTGAATGTGTAAGAAACTAGGAATAATTAATTTTTCTCTAATTAGAAGAAGAAAATTAGAAAAAAGGATCGTAAAAGAATAAATCAAAAAAGGCTTGTATTACTTGATTTTAAACAAATATGTCATTCAATGAATTAATGAATTGTGTTTATATTTTCCCCTTGTACATTAAATTTTGAAAAAAAGAAAACATGCCTAGTTTCTCAAATATTGAATATCGAGATATGTTATTTGGTTATGGCCTCGCGAATGGAAATTCCCGTGCAGCGGTGCGGGAGTATGCATTGCGCTTTCCAAACAGACAGCAACCTTGCAGAAAGACTTCTGTTGGTGTGTTTATGCGCTCCTGTGAAACTGGTTCATTAAGTGGTTTAAGAATTAGAGAAGGTGGTGGAAATGCCCTGCAATGGAGACAAGCACCTGCAATATTGCTGGCTGTTCGCGAGGACACTACAACAATTACTCGGAGAATTGTTGCTACATTGAGATATCATCATTCCACGGTTCTCAGGCGAAATAATTTACATCCTTACCATTTGAGTGAGGTTCAAGAACTATTGCCAGTGGATAGTGAGGTGAGGTTGAAATTTTGTAGGTGGTACATGAATAAATAACAGGATTGGGGATCAGATAAAATTCTATGGACGGATGAGGCAACTTTTACCAAAGTTGGTATGATGAATTTGAGAAATTCCCATATATGGGATACAGAAAATCCTCATGGCACTATTGTCTCACACTCTCAGCACGAGATTAGAGTAAATGTGTGGTTGGGGTTAAGGAGGGGTCAGCTTGTCGGGCCAGGTATACTTACCGATCGTCTCTATTCAAACGAATTTTTAAATCTATTAAATAACGAAATAATGAACGTTCTGGAAGAGATGCCTATAGCTACTCGGCATCACCTTTGGTTTCAAATGGACGGCTGCCCGGCTCATAATTCTAGAATAGTCCAGAATTGGATGACTGAGAGATTTGGAGAGAAATGGATAGGTCGATTCGGGCCGGTGAGATGGCCACCCAGAAGCCCTGACCTTACGCCGCTTGATTTTTATGTGTGGGGCTCATTAAAGACTAATGTTTATAGAATTCCCTTCAATACTCGAGAAGAATTAATTGAAAGGATTCGAATCTGTTGCAACGAAATGAGTCAAAAACACATAGAACTTCAAAGAATAGTTGATAGTTTACGAAAAAGATGTGTTAAGTGCATTCAAGAAAGAGACATTTTGAACACTTGTTAAAGTTTTTAAATCTCTAGTGAAAATATGATTCATTAAGTTTTTGTAGTTCCTGTTCATGTTCATGTTTCGTTAAGTAATATAAGATATTTGCGTTTTCGAATTTTATGTTCTCATTTCTCTTATCCATGATATTGTTGGAAAAAAATAGCTAGCTCAAAAGTTGATATACCATTTGAAAGCCAGATGAATGTAGCACTTATCGATCAGTTTTCAGTGGTATAGCTAACGAGAAATACTAATTTTGTTCGTTTCACAATTTTTTCATTTAGCCTTTTAAAACTCCCAGTTTACAAAATTTTTTCACCATTAGTACCTACCTATCTTATATCGAATGCAATGCTCTTTCCGATGGTATGGTCAGATTTGATGTAGCTGTAAGAGTAACAGAGATATTCTTGTTTTTATAGAGAGGAGCAAAAATTTCGTAAAATTAAGAAGTGTTGAATAACTCGATAATTATCAACTTTTCGAAAAATGTTATGGGACATTCTTTGTTGCAAATGACCTGTACTATCACCTACTGAAGTTTTGAATATATATATATATATATATATATATATATATATATATATATATATATATATATATATATATATATATATATATATATATGTTAATTGATTGGTATTATCTAATGTTGAGTTCAAGTCAATTCGTTTTCCGAATTAGCCTCTTGCAAAATATTTGAATTATTTTCACTATTAGAAGTTGATTACAAAAGCCTTAATTCTTCAAATGTGTTGTTTGGATTTTGATTATTATTGAAATATTTTCTATTATTATGATATTGGGTAGAATAATTATCTTTCTTCTGGGGATGAATTCTAGACTGAATAGACATCCTTTCAGGAGGAGTTTTAACTCTAAAATTTGGCTTAGGTTCAAACACATTGATTTCGCTTGACGCACTAGGACCAAATCAACTTGGTGATTTGTTGGAAAAGTATTCGTTTTTCTCTGTTCATAATCAATTAGTTGCGAAGGAAATTTTCGAGATTCATAATTCTATTAATTAATCATTATTTCTTCTATTTGGGTAAAAATTATTGATTTCATTTGGTAGATTTTTATTTCGCTTAATTCTATCTAATAATACATTTTGTATCATATTAGAAAGATAATTCTTCACTGCGGTCGCTGTTTGGTCGAAAGTAAGAGCATCATTTCTAATTAAATGAGTTCTTAATTCACTAGGTAAATTTGTACCGATTTACAAATTTTGAGAATGTTTAATTTGTACTATTGTTTTGCGGATCAGGCATAGAATCTGCATCAAATCGATGCAGAATTAATTCGAATTTTAAGAATCTCATCAATGAAATTTAATAGGTCCTCATGAGGTTTCTTTTTTACTAAGGAATTGCAATTGATGAAAGCGTACATCTAAATTTATTTTTTGATCACCAAATTTTAAATATAGAAATTCGCAAGAGTTTCCCATCTGTCAGATATATCTGAAGTTGAAACTTGCGCTAGTGCCCTATCAATCAGTTTTGATTTTACTATAGCGAAACAGTAGTTTTTCACTAACTCTTCATTCGTAAACATCAAAATATATTGTTCTGCGCTTTTGATAAATGAGTGTAATTCATTTTCTTCGCCAGAAAATTAAGGTAGAAGTAATCCAAACATCTCTGAAATTGTTAAATCTTTTATTTGAACGTCGTATTGGACGTAACAAATATTTATAATATTTCCTTATTCAATTTATTAATGATACAACACACATGTCGATGCAATTGCAAAACTGCAATTCTAATGAACAAACAACCCTAATCCCGGTCTGTAAAAGACGATGTAAAATACATCGCTTTTATGTAAATTGTAATACCTGAGTTATCTTATTTTCTTACCCACATTAATTACACCTGAGACCGAGTGGCATCGGTCAAATGAAAAGCCACGTGATCGTCTAGCACCTTTCTTCTTTTTATAAAATAGGACTCTTTTTGGTGTTGGATATTTGTAGTAACCTATTAAAATTCTTTCATGTCAGATTTGATGTGATACGACCAATTCTTCGTCGCTTGAACCATAGGTGAGGAAATTAGAAAATCAGAAACAGATTCGTTTAAAATGTCCATTTGATCTTTGCAATATTCGTTCCAATTTCTTTTCTTTGCAGTCTTTGGTGTCTTGAAATAAATTTAATGAAATATCAGATCATTTAGATACTAGCCTATTTGCCCTCACCCATTTTTGAGTGGAAGTTGGGATATTAGATTATTATGGACAGACCTAATCCGCCCTCACCCATATTATGGATGATAACTGACCCTCTCTAAGGGTTTTGGTAATATGATATTATGATTCATGAATGGTGGGTCAATGTCCTGTCTCTCCGAACTCTGAGATCTGATTTTAAAATTGTAAGGAACACGTCCCAAGCTGACAATTTGCAAGCTTTGATTCGTTCGCGTATATTCAATTGAATTCTTATGGTAATCATACGTTATATGGGACTAGATATAAGCCCGCAAAAGCCGTACGTGCTCTTTTTGCCCAACAGAGCGCCAACCGGCCATATTATGTTACTGACTCCGATATTTCCATATTTTCGGTTTTCGAAGAAAATTCATTGGTGAAAGCAGATCCCAGCTATCTTCTTTCGTTTTCGAGTTACTCCGGATTGCAATCAAAGTTGGGTGAAAATTATTTCGACATTTTACGGAAACTTTTGAATAAAATACAGGGGCGTCTCGAAAAATTAGTAATATGAACTTTTTAATGTGAACTATAGATGAATTGCGATAAGTATTTATTCCTCTTTCCAAATATACATATGTCACAATATTGGCATATGTCAAATCTCAATTTTGGTAATAAAAAGGATAACATGGAATATTTTTTGTTTTCTCCAAATACCAGACAGATAAGGCATAAGTTCCGTACGGTGCCTCTAAATGTTAGTAGGTAGCTAATTAGAAAACAATTTATGACAAAGTTGTTTTCTGTAACATCGCGCCTGGAATATTAATTAAAAAATATAGCCAATTTCAAGAATGGGCAACATTGAAATTTTAATCAAAAAATAAGTGTTTATTAATTGTGTGAAAACCAAAATGCTCATTGGTTGGTACGGAGATTATCGGAGAGGAACTGGGGAATTTATATGTATTTCGCTCGTGCAGGTATTAAATAAGAATATTCGTAGCTCATTCCCATGCGGATGTCATTGAAATTTTCCCTATTTCATAGACGACGTACGTGTAGAATTCTGCGAAAGAAAACTATGAACATACCTCGATTTGGAAATTATCGATCAGAACCTGGTGAATCTATGTCTCTCACACGTGAAGGTATAAGTTGAGGAGATTGTGTGCTTTTTTTTACAAGCAAATGAAATAAGAAATTCAGTAAATCGATTCCGACTTGGAAAAAATCAGTCTATTTTCATACAATTACCCTACTTAGATTGAAAATTAGTGTGGGTGGTTCATGGCATTGTCAAAAGTTATTCGTTCCAAAAAATATCAAAAAGCATGAAAGCGGTGCGATGCGGTATTTGTACTCAAACACTAATAGCATGTACATTTAATTTTATGAAAGTATTTTATCAAAATATGTTACCCAAATTCAAAGAAAGCTCTTATAATATATTTTTCCATAACATATATCAATATGTACTTATAAATTAATCGAATTTACTAACCGAATTTTAATTTCGAGATGTTTCGAAGTCACCTTACTTACATTATAAATTAAAAACTACTTTAAAAATTTGATGCTTTCGTATCCGCTGGAAATATCTTAGCTCAGTGTGTCAGTGGCATTATAAAAAAACTTCAACGAGCGAACTATATTGCTCAGTAGTAATTTTGGAAATTTATCTAGCTTTGCTATATATTCATCAGTCATGAAAATTGGGGCGTCTATTGTATTGTCAGAACTAAGTTACAGGTTGGTCGAAAATGCTGTCAGTTGCTTTGAGGCAAGGATTGTACGGCGATACTTTTTGTTCCACATTGCTTCCAGATAAAATGGATCAGCGGTAGATGGTATTGTTAAATACGATGCGGATTCTTAAATTTCGTTTTGCAGCAGCACTCAAAATGTCTAACTCTAACCAACGATTATTCAATGAATTTCGATCGGATTATTGGTCATTCTCAGCCCTCAAAATTTGAGAATTGATAAACATTCATTCGGAATGTCTGCTCTTAACTCACGATTTTTTAATGGACCACTATGAACGTTTCATGTATTGGCTTATGATAATTAATTTGGGGGTAATTAGGCTTATAAGAAATGACTTTTCAAATATATGATTTCCAACAAACATGACTCGAAAGAAATGCAGCATCATTTCCCGTATTAGAGAAGGAACTTGATAGGGAATGTGGTTGTCGCAAGAATGGACATGAACATATGAATTTCTCCCCGTCTGGATGGATGCACACGTCCTGGACATTCCGCATGGTCCGGTAGTCTTTGGTTCTCGAACTTACGAAATTTGCATATGAATCGTACCTTCATATGTCATTACCATTATTTCATGGGGATTAATAAAGGCCTAGCCTAATTTACTTCTCGTGATTATAGAAGTTGTTACGAAATTATTGTTAAAGATTGGTTTCTAATTTGGAAAAGTGTTTACTGGTTGTCTTTGGAAATTTATATTAAATGTTTCGGAAACGCGGTATATTCGAGGGTTCGGTATCTATGTTGCTTTTTTTATATCTTTGCATCATATTAATTATATTATTCTTGAAATTTTACAAGCATTTCATTTGCTACATCTCGCTCTCGCAATGAATATTTCCATATATTTATTATTCCCAGACTTCGACATTGGTAATAATGAATTCGTTCAAGATAAGTGGAAGAGTGGGTGGAATGGCGACCTGGATATTCATGAATCTTTTGAAAGCATAAATGTAATATGTTTGCACCATCTTCTGTTATTTGTAAACTCAGTAAGGCATTTTTTGTTGCTCTACGAGAACCTAAGCTAAATTCACGTCTGCCCGGAGTGATGCCTGATGAATTCCGATAGTATGTAAGTGGCGACACAGATGGTAGTGTTCTGTGAGAAGAACTATAGTCCTGCTTATTTTTTTTCTACACAGTGAGACCAGATGTGAGATGAGCTTCAAGCACCTTATTCCCAGTTTTTTCAAGCGTCTGTTTTCTGGCATTTTTTTTTTAGCAATTTATCCACCTCCATGTGAACGTTTCCTAGAAAATGCTGCAGACAGATTGCGGTTTTATTAGTGGTGCTTCAGATATGTTTGTGTTCAGTTCATGAACTTTTTCATTACTTACATTCTTGAAGTAGCACGGAATCCACACAATAGTAACACTTATTTCGGGCGTATCTTTGCAGTCTATGCTTACAATCCCGGACTAGTCTATACATTTTCTAGTGTAATTGGAATGCTTTTATCACAGTTTGGCTGTTAGAGAGTATAACATAAGTCTCGATGTCGAATACTAGATTTATAGATTCCTGAGTGCACTGAGCAATGCCAAACACCTCAGTCTGATGGACAGTGCAGTGTCTACTTTTGTATGGGCTTGTAAATTTTTCAAATGATTGTTTATTCACACTGACTTCTTGCATTGAAATAAATACATTCAAAGCTAGCAAGTCAAGTTGTATATTTACAATGTTGGCTGGGGTGATGGACATAGTTTCCATATACGCAGACGCCAGTCTGCGCATTATTTTGTAGGGGTCTGGTTTGGTGAATCCAATCGATTATCTTTGGTGTTAGTCCCCATTACTATTCTCTTTCGTGTAAACAAGCAACTATTTCTTAGTTTTGGAGAAGAATTTCTTTTGCACAACGAACTTTATGTCGTCGGCGTACTCCAGTGTGTAGAGACCGACACTTCAGGCCGAACAGCAGTCAGTTGACTATAAGATTCCTCAGCCGTAGAGGAAAGTACTCCGCTTCATGCACACTTCATGGATTACAACTAATAAGACAGTTATGCTGAAAACTTGTTTTTAGATATTGTAAGATTCTTAAGAATAATTAGAAAAAATATTATGTTCATCATTCTACATTTGAATATTTCATCAAATTACTCATTGTTTCAGAAAAACCAGGATTTCAACCACCATATGGGGAATAGATAATGGCATGGTAAGCATACCTTTATTACCGATGTTCTAACAAATGTATAAACTTTAGCAATGTCCAGAAGATTTATAAATCGAAACGTTGTATTACATTTTTCAATTTATTTCGAATTGTAATTGATAGGTTTGGTTGGATTTCACATTTTTATATGAACCATAATTACTTTCCATAAAAATATCATAATAAGTATCACAACCATTTACCAAGTGTTATTGTAATAGCATGGCAAATTTTTCTCGAGAAGTAAAGATTTTCGATTTTCTTTGTAATTTTGAAAGGAGTTATCAATAGAAAAGAATTTTTAACCAATGCGTTAACTAGACCTCAATGTGACTACACTTAGTTTGAAGATGGCGTGAGATGGTCATGCCTCAATCTGCCCACTCCTGTGGTGAATGATTTCTCACTCCTTACGTACTAAAATACGTGCATGCAAAAAATGGTATCGACGATAATATGAAATATATGCATTATTCGAATTTTTCACCTAGAACCATAGCGAAATTTCTGCTATGCGTAGATAATACCATTAAAAGATAGAATAATGCTGTTTGGAATCCATTCCATTGTTCGGAACTTGACAATGAGGACGTATGGTCTCTCGGATTCTTGTTTTAGGAGTGTGATTTGTATAGGTTGGCTTTTGGTGGTTATTATGAACTGGTTATTTATTCTTTTATTTGACTAGTTATAAATGTGTTTGAAATCTATGCATGATTTTAAATATGCTGCAGGCTCCTTGAACAGGACTCCAAAGAATGCATCGCGGAAACCTTTACGGTCTTGATTTTAGGAATTTGTTCTAGTTGGAGTTTCAAAGTTATGGATATTGTTTCGATTCGTTCTGATTTTGGAGTAGGCTGATTGAGTGTTGAACTAAGTAATCTTCGTTGATAATGATTTTAGTAGGCAGACTTCTGAGGAAGGACGCTTCCCCTTGTGTTAATTTTAAGGAACCTCGCTTCTTGGAAGATCCTGATATGAATACCTAAGTAACCTCGCATGTTGGATGCCTCTCGCATACTATTATTGATAGGACGGGTGCCACTCGGCCTAGATGCCCCTGTTTGTTGAAGGTTCCGGTTGCAATTTATTGGAATCCTCGCTTGGTGGACGTCCCTCGTATGGAGTTTTCGAGATGTCAGGTGCTTCTATCTGGATATCCCTTGTGTGTGTAGCTACTCTCTGGTTGGAAGATCTTGGTATGAATCCCTCTGTATGAAATTCTTGATATATCCGGTGCCTCTCTGCATGAATGCCTATGTTTTTGCGGATGCTTCTCCAGTTGGAAAATGAAAACCATGGCAACATAATTTGTTCGAAGCTCTTCGTAGGCTGATTCACGTGTATTTCGAAATAACATTGTGGTAAAATATTAACCAGCCTTCTCCTAGCTTAGATATAGTACGTTATTATGTTTATGTCAACCAGGTCTAAATCTTTCTACTCTTGGTAGCATTATCTAGTTGGGCTTCCATTTGCTTATTCTCTTAGTTGGAAGATGACGTTATATGATCAGGTCTCAATCTGCCTACCCCTGAACAGGTTGACTGGTGAAGGTTTTTCAGCAAATAATATTATTAGCATTATACTAAAAAATAGAAAAACTATTTGGAATCTGTGTTGTCTTTAAACGTGCTGCCAGGTCTCCGCATTGTGAAAACCCTCTCTAGTCCTCTTGGGGAATTGGATCTACGTTGGCTTTAGAATTTTATGGACTCGTTATAAATCTGTTTGGAATCTTTGTATGATTCTGAACAGATTGTTCCGACCAATAAGGCTACCTATCGTCTTTATGAGAATATAGTTTATGAAGGCAATTTTCCAATGCGTTTATAATTGCCTTCCTTCGGCACGAATGCAGGCCCTGTAGCGTCTCAAGAACGACCGTTTCACTAATCGTGCACGGTTCCTCAAATTAATTCGTTTTGCAGCATCAGAAATGCGGCGCAGATGTTTCAAATTTTACACAGGTTGTGAATAAACTTTTTCTTTCATTCAACCGCAATAAAAAAAATCGAGGGGGTTTAGGTCCGGCGAACGGGGCGGCCATAAAATTGGTCCGAAACGCCCAATCCATCGTCCTAGCTATTCATTATCCAAGTGATTCTAAACAGGACGAGCGTAATGCGCAGGGCAACCATCCTGCTGATACCACATATCTCTACGAATATTCAGCGGTACATCTTCTTACAGTATATGTAACTCATTTTGAAGGAAATTCAGATAGTTCTCGCCATTTAAATTTTCAGGTAGTTCAAATGGTCCAACAGCCTGGCCGTTTTAAAATGTCAGTCCACAAGCTAATTTTAAATTGGTTTTGGAATCGGTCCTCCCGCTTCAAATATGGGTTTTTAGTAGCCATCTTTCTTGCATGTTGTTTCGTTCGTCCAGAGTATTTGATCCAAAAATTGCGGATCTTCTTGATTTTTGGCTAACAATTCTTCTACAAAATTCCATTCTGGGTAAGTAGTCCTGACGTAGTAGGGTTTGCACACGTTGCACGTGGCATGGAGGGTATTGGTGTCGTTTTAAAATACTCTGAGCAATAGCATTCGGTACACCTGTATTCATTTCAATCGCACGTACTGAAGTGCCACCTCCATTTTCGACTTCGTCCAAAACCACGACTTCGTAGTCTGCTTGATGCCTACTTTAACGAACGTGAGGCAATCTTCCCTCTCAATATGACTGATGCACATGTACGAACACTTTTTCGCTGTAGAGCCTGGCTGCTGCGCTAGCATTGCATCCACATTCTCCATAAATGAGATGCATGTTTGCATATTCTTGTGCTGAATATAAAAGCGGCATATCGCAATTATGCAAAATACAAAAAAAATCACTGATTTTCAGAAAATCTGCAGTTTATGTCAAATCAATTCTTTAATTTATTCTGACAGTGAAAAATTCAGTGCCTGTTCGAATTCAATGACCGAACCACTGAGCATAGATATTCTCAATAATTATTTTTAAGTTTATATTCAAGTCTTTTTGCCACAACCATATTTCTATTTTTTAGAGAAAAAGTAGTAAAGTGTTGTACCTCTTAGGAATCGTCAATGAATATGCCATCTTTTGAAAAAGCTTGACAGGATCACGTAGTGGATTTTTCAGAGAATATGAAGGGCTAAATTAAGCACATGCTTGAGAAGTTATGTAGAAGTTCAACTGAAAGTATAATTTTCGACTCGAAAATACGAATTTCATATTTCATTTTGGAGTGAAATTGACGATATAGTAACTAGAGATTGCACAAAGAACATTACAATTACAATTGGCGCAAATCTGTAATCGCAAAATGAAAAAGATCGCAGGAGAGATGCAGTATTTTTAATTTTCACTAAAATTACTATAAATCGAAAATCGTTGAACTTTCAGCAGAACTTTTTTCTGTCTTTGACAGAAATAAACACACCTTCTTCGTGGTGCCGGGTCATCGTTGAGTTTCGGGACACCCTGTATATATATCAGGTGTTTCAGCTACGGATATTTCCGTTTCTATTTCAAAATCAAAGCTAGCAAAAATGTTGAATGCAAGAATTTTTCGAAACTAGGTGGCGCATATAGAAAAAATATATTCTATTATTCAGGAAGTTCATATTCACCGGGGTGCCACCTGATCTGTATATAATAATTTTTTTGATTTCTTGCTTAATTTAAGTAAACTTTGCTCAACCTAAGATCTTCAGACTTTGAGAAGCAACTGTTTTCAGAAAAAACTTCAGAAACGCTATTTTTCATTGTTTCTAAACTATGAAAGTAAGATTGTCAATGTGGCCAGGAATTCTAATTTCATTTTGGTGCATAGTTTGAACATGTTATTTATTAAAACTATGGTACATATTAGACTAGACTGCTGATCTTGCTATCAAAGTTCTTATTCATTGATATTAGGTCTTCTATATCTTTCTTCAACAGTTTTCGATATTTTTACGAAATTTTAAGAAATAGATTTTATTCGTAGCATTCAATAGGTTTTGCCAATAATGTTCGAAACCATATATGTAATATTTGTATATTGCTATAGAGTCTGGAAAATGGTCAAATCAACAGACCTTAAACTAAGGGAACTCATTTCTTTGAAATTTCATATAAATTGAAATACGGAAACAGATTATAACACAAATAAGTGACTAACTATTCTGCAAAAAAACTGAAAATGAAAAAAAGGCATCTTACATCTTATATTCTGGGTGAGTTGCCAAGAAAAATTTTCTTGGGGGCAAGATCAAAAGAAAAAGATTCATTGATTGATAAAAATAAATATTCAGGAACCAAAAATAGGTGTTTGAACGTTTTTTAAGCATTAGTTGAATTATGAAAATTAAGTTGACCAGACGTAGAACGTAAAAATACTAGACAGGTATTCTAGGTTAGTAAAATATGTGCTTGGATGAAAAAAGGGTAGGATGGTGGAAAAGCCGTCAGCTGTGGAATTGCTGAAAGTTGAAATCATTTTGTGGAGAGACATTGTGCCTATAAGGTGAAATATTGCGTCTTCAAAAATGAACAATTTGTTCGGAAAATATGTGGATATACTTTCTGAAATTAACTCAGTAAGCAATTCAGATGACAAGTATGATTTTTCATTAGAAAAATTCCGGGAATAATTCAGGTAATTATTGAAATCAGATAATTTTATTTTGCGAATAAACTATTCAAATTTTCGTTCATTTATATATTAATAAAATGAGTTCATAAGCCAACATATCTTCTTATATATAGCTAATTGTTAAAGAAATGTCTGAATTCTCCTGGTGACTTCTTCAATTCTTAATTTCGAATAGTTGTGAAAATCTTCTGAGTATACTGCTCTGGAAAAAGTAGGCTGTAGGGAAACACCAAATTTTGTAATTTGATCTCGGTTAATGCGAAAATGACTATCGTGTCGCTTGATCAGCTCTTGTTCTTGCTATATCGCAAAACTCATGTGGAAGACCTGTACAAGTGAGCTTTCATATGGTTATGGGTCCTGAAAGATCGAAAAAAGATTAATTCTTGCAGTTTCATAAAGTTTTCGCTAAGAAGTCGATCATACATAGCGGTAGCAGCGGACCATTTTGTAGTGCCGTCACCGGAGATTTTGTATGCGACCACACATAACTGCGTTAACGGAGAATTCATTGTAGCATCTAGCCCAAAATTACCTCGTTGTATTTAATATGAGTTGAAATGATACTAGAAACGTACGAATAAATAGAATTTTTTAATTTTCATGGCAACTTGAGAATATAGGAAGATTTTTTTATTTATTATTGCATGTCCTTCTAATCATTTTATAATTTGCTATGTTTATTCTTATCCAAGATAGATAGTTCTTCCAATCCTCTATCGTTTTTGCTACTTTCAACCAGTACTTCTCTTTTATTACCCTGTTCTTGTACGTTCTAGAACGCTTATCCCACATGAAACGGGCAACTCATTTGTGAAAAAGTTACCGATTTGAATAATATCGTAATTTATTGCCTGATTGTTACTATTTCTAATGAAAAAACCATAATAGTTATACTTATTTTCTTGCATAACTTACTCTACTATAATTCAGAGGCAAAGCTGTGAAGCGCATATTAACAGCAATCGCTATGATACATTCGGGAATAGTTCATCTCAGTAGAGTCACTCATTTTCCAACCAAATTGTTTCTGTTTTGAACGTACAATATATCGCCGTTGTTGCACAATGTTTCTTCGCTAAATGAAGTCAAATTGGAAGTCTTATTTGATAAAAAACGTAAAACGGATTCGTTTTGGACATTTTATTAACCCAATATAATAACTAACTTCTACTCTTGAACATTTTTTTCAGGTGAGTTCTTAATATTGTACCTATTGCATTTTCTATTCGCATACGAGGGAAAAATTCTTCTGCTGTTGAATTTAAACTTAAACAGATGATTGGCGCTTATGTATGGTTTGGGCACTACTACTTCAAAGCGTCAGCTGACGAAATTTCAACTGGGAGGAAATAAAATTTCATATTTTTATGTGTTCGTATGAGCAACTGACGAACAATCCACCGCATCACAATCACCTGACGAATATTTTTCTTCATTTTAATAATATGCCAACTATTAACTATCAGAGTTTCAGCTAGGAAGATGATAGAATATACTTGTTTTTTATACGTATTTTGGGGACTGCCGTTGCCAATCATCACGCATGGTGCCGTAGAGGCCCCACGTCACAATTTTCTGAAGCATTTCTCAAACTTCCGGACGGGAGGAAATTGTAGACAAAAATATATTGCTGACTCCTAGGCTATAATTATTTATGATGCTCATTCGTTTCATAGATAACTGCTTGCCCGCTTTCTGAAACCATCAACTCAAGCTAATCCGTAACCGTTTCGTATGTGGTGAATATAAATTTTTTTTCTCCAAAATTTAAAATTGATTTGCACCAGATTGTTTATCGATTTTTGACGTTTTATCATAGGAGAGTGGTATTGGTATTCTCCAATGATATCTTTAACTCGTAACATATAATATTATATTATTTTAATGAAAATTCATTCGGCATTTTCCCTTAATGGGTTTGGTGTTAGTCAATATTAATATTTTGCGGAGGAATTTTATTAGAACTTTATTCTTCCCAGACTAGTCCGGGAACCTGCAACATATTTTCGCGACCAATTTCCTCCTGGCCGATAATTCCTGTTAGTCATTCATTACCGGTTGAAACTTTGATAGTAAATAGTTGACATATTGAAATGAAAAGAATTATCAGTTGGCTGTACGTGGTGGTATTTCTCAGCTGATCATACGAACGAACAAAAAATGGAAAATTTCATGATTTGAAATTATTTTGGACGTTTGCATGGTCTTTTCAATGAAAAAAGAAGTCAGCTGAGGATGGCGGAAAACCCGTCAGAAAACGCATTGAACTAAGAGCTGCAGAAAGAAAGGATAAGCGCCGTACGTATGTTTAAATATTTCAGCAGACAGATTTTCCTCCGGCATACAACCAGCTGTATTTTTAATATTGAGGCGCATTACGCAAACTATCTGACAATTTCTACCTGGTTAAGGTAAGTTTGAAAAGTGAATTGTTACACTTTGAAAGATCGAATGCTATTTTCATACCATCTTTGTGCGAAAGAGTTATCGACCAAATTTCTATCAGCGACTCAGTACGAAAAAAGTATGAGATCAGTTATCGAATGAATGAATAAATCATCGGTAAAGACAGCAATGTTGGAACTATTCCGTTTTTCAATGCAATCATTGTTTGAAATATTTTTTAAGTTATAAATATAGAAATTAAATTTTGCACACAATTCTGATTTTACTCAAATGTCTTTAATTTACTCAGAACATGTATATATATTTCAACTAATGCAGAAACAATTAGAAGTACAAAAATTGAAGTATAAATCTGTGACTTATCGGATTAATCATTCTGATATGAGCTTTTATGGACTTTAGGATAATTCAAATTTAATCGTCAAAGTATAGTTTGTATAAAAACAAAAAAATTCATAACAAAATTTTCAAGTTTTTACATACAATCCCAATGATAAAGAGTAACGAAAAATCGGAGGACTACATGGATTATGCCATAATGTTAAATTCTGATGTAAGTTGAAACACAATGAGAAGAAAGCGTTGTATATAGATTCGATAAATATTCGAAACACACCAAGCCTCCTACGATCGTCCCTAAAGGACGAAGGTCTGGAAAATGAGAAGAAACGAGTGAATTATACAAAATATGATTCGTGAGAACAGGAAGGAAAAACCCGAGGAAAAACTTTGTCTCCTCTGCTGTTGATCAGTAACAGCTAGTCTGTGTGACTGCATTGAAAACAAAAAGTGTATCAGAATTATTGCGTTTTCGCTTCAATCTTCATTTCAACCAGAGCTTCGATTGGTAGTGGGACTACATTTCAATGATAAAAGAGAAAAACTTCAGAAAGACAGTAAGTAATAAATATCCTTTGGTAGGGATTAAAGGAAGAATACTTAACGTAAGGAATCAATTTTTGAAATTGGATAATCTCAGGTGTAATATTCAATAATATCGAAAAGAAAGGACCCCTGTCTGATTTCCTCAATTTGCTGAGGATTGAAAAAATCAGACTAGGGGAAATTGAAAATTTCCCAAAAATATTTACAGGTTTCAAATAAAAAACAAAAAAAAAAGAAAAAATATTTTCTTGAATGTAATTCAAATAAAGGCTGTTATATTTAAGGTAAATTATAAATAGAAGTAGACTGAGATATTATAAGGATATTAGAAAATGTAAAATATATGAACATGTTGTTGGTCAATAAGAATTTGCTTCAGTTTAAAAGGAATTTTATCAAGGATGATACTCTCAAAGATCTCTGGAACTGTACTCAAAATGCTGTCGGCCTATAATTGCGTACATCCACCTTACTTCCCGACTTGTGTATGGGAGTTACAAAACTCGACTTCCAAATTGTTGGAAAATATCCTTCTCGCAAAGATCTATTTAATAATAGAGTAGGCGGCTGTGAAAGTGAAGCCGCACAATTTTCGATAAATATCGGAAATATTCGGTCCACTACTGAATTTTGCCCTCAGTTCATTGATCTGCGAGTGCACGTCATGAATCCCGATGAGACAACTATTCAAATCCAAGCAGATGCCATAGTCAACAGGACACGGAATGTGAGTTGGTATGTGAGAGTTGAAAGAAGAAGAGAAATGATATGCAAAGAGGTTGACAATTTCACTCTCTCCATGCCCCAATCGACCATTGAAAGGCAGGTAACTTGGAAATGAGCCAACACTATTTCTGTGATTAACAAAACTGCAAAAGTGTTTGGGATCGAGATTTGATGGACACTTCAGTTTTCACAATATTATCACGATAACATTTATCAGTTAACTGCTTGCATTGCGATGTGAGATTCGAAAATGAAGTATAACTCTCAGATGTACCAAGTAGTTTGAAGTTCTTGTGAGCAAGTTTCTTTCTCATAACTAGCTTCTTCAGATCAGCAGAAAACCATGCGAGATACTGAGATGTCCTAAAGGCTCTCTTAGGAACAAATACATCGATACACTCACGAATTATTAACTTAAATTCATCAATACAATCATCTCTGTGCAAAACTGAATCCCAATTTATGTTCTTCAAATAATCTTCAATGTTTGTTAAGTTACAGTTTTTGAAGTCGTAAAAAATCATTATATTCAAGGGACTTAATTCAATTGCAAGACACCGTGAACTGAAATGTTGAATGCCCTCCATAAATATCAATATCAGCCAATTTCACAATAATTTCAGGATTCGAAGTAAAAATCAAATCCAACACAAAAAGGAAATGTTCAGAACCCGGATAATGAACATGATTGATTCGACACTATCACAGTGCTTCTGGTAATCATCAAGAGAAGCCTGGGATAGATACACTGTACCAAAAACCAAGTTTGTTGGAGATGAAGAAATACTCACAAAAACATGCTCGATGTCGATGCTTACATCATCAACGATAATTTCCGAAGAAGACAAATTGGCACGCACAGCTATCAGAACTCCACCACCGTGCGATTTTTAGCTCGTAAATCACGATCCTTACGATGGATCACATATCCATGAAGATCCAGTTCTCTCGTGGCAAGCCAGCTTTCAGTCAGCAAAACTAAGTCATATTCACTATTCGATAGAGACTCCCTCAATAAATCTAATTTAGTTCTCATACCACGGATGTTCTGGTAGTATACAGAAAGTATATTGGATCTAAGCTTGGTTGGATTATTGTTCGGTTCTACCTCGAAGAAACCGCTTGACCATTATACCCTCAGGCCAAACGTCAGGATCCAAAATTTTTTTCACCAAATCCGCAGGAACTAAGTTCGAAGGATGCGTTTATCTTAGGATGCTTAAAATTCAGCCGAGTGCAGGATACATCAGGTATCACATCTTTGAGAAAATCAACAATATCTTTAACTTTAGTAGAGGGGGCCAGACGAGAAACGTGGATCTCTGTAGTTCTCGGAACAGCGGTCAGTAAAGTGGACCTGGAGTTCCCTGCAATAAGTTTTGAGTTAGCCGAGGTATTCGCAGCAGAAATTTGCTCACTTCCAGTTGATTTGGTTGTTCCAGCTCCGATAAATCCCATTATAGTCTGATTTTATACTAGTAGACACCTGAGAGAGTGTTATTTTTTATCGGACTGATCTTACTCAGGTTTGAGTGAAGTTGATGAAGCAGAACTTTTGATATCGTTTATCCCACTTGCAACCCCAGAGTTGGTAGGTTGTTGATCTTCGATTGTATATTTGAAGAACAGTTGCTGTTGTTTACACCCTTCTTCCTGTCAGCAGACCCTTTCGAACCACTTGCCAACTCTCCAAAAGTAAGCAAACGAACCAAATCTTCGTTTGACTCTCTTAGTACCTTCATATCCTGGTTTACTGAATCCAACTGGTTGGAAAGCTCTGAAATCAGCTTCCTATTGTGGCTTTCGATGATACTGATCTTACTGTTGACAGCTGATCAACAGCGGTAGCGATTTCATCGAGAAGTTTTTCACTATATATATATATATATATATATATATATATATATATATATATATATATATATATATATACTGGGTGATTCACCCACCAGTGGCATTGTATTTAGAAAGTAAAAATCTATTTCAGCAATTTATTGTAAACAGGATGTCCCAATTTTCTATAAAAAAATCATGGGAGGTTTTGTGACCACTTTTTTGTTGAAGATTGAAGAGCGTCCTAAGCTCTGCTATAATGTCTTCAAGTAATAAGTTTTTTTGATGAGTAGATTCGTCACAATATTTTTTCCGTAAAAATTCATTAAAATAGGCTCTCACATCATCGCATGCTC
The DNA here is from genome assembly GCA_013387265.2 of Cryptolaemus montrouzieri. Taxonomy (NCBI): domain Eukaryota; kingdom Metazoa; phylum Arthropoda; class Insecta; order Coleoptera; family Coccinellidae; genus Cryptolaemus; species Cryptolaemus montrouzieri. The sequence goes on from JABFTP020000185.1 coordinate 58,406,926, forward strand.
CTTCGGCCAGAGGAATGAATAGTTTTTTCCTTTCGGTTCTTATTGCCAAGCATAGCTTTACTGATGAATTGAAATAAATTATCCTCATTTTATACAGGAGTCAGTCAAAAAAATTATTGAATATTGTAATTTTGAAAATATCAGCTTGATTTCTTCAAATGGAACATCCTGTATTTTATTATCCATGTCAACGCATAAAATATTGTGCCATATTTTTGCAGAAGCAACCTTATCGTTATCTTCGATCATTTTCGAAATAAAAAATAAAATAAAATAATAAAATCAGAGATTGCGTAAGAAGAGTTTATTAGTACATATCATTATACTTGATCAGAGAAATGGAAATATTTTAAGAAAGTCGTGTAAGAGATACGTAATAGATTGGTTTTTGGTGAGATGATTTACAAGGTGTTGAAATATTTCAATAAGTGTTCGAAATGTTGCCCGTTTCTTTGTGGATACTACTCAATCCTTCTGAGGGAAGACCGTTGAACTCTCGAAATAATTTGCAGATTAACTGACTGAAATGCGTCGACTATTCTCTGTCTCATATCTAACTGTGTTGTAGAAGGAATCTGGTAAACGATGCCCTTAATATAACCCCACAAGAAAAAAGTTTAATCCTTGTAAGGTCCGGAGACCTAGCTGGCCCTCTAACAGGACCACCACTTCCTTTCCACTTGTTTGGAAATACATGATTCAAATGCTCCCTAACCTGATGTGAGTAATGTGCCGGTGCTCCATCCTATTGAAACCACAAATCTTGTCTTATATGCTCTGGTACATCGGCAAGTAACATTGGTGGATGAATCTAGAAAATCTATATATATTTCACTATTGAGGTGCCCGTCAAAAAAGTGCGACCCAATTAGATATCCATCTACTATAGCGGCCCATACATTCAAGGACCAACGATGCTGGTGATCTATTTGTGTCATGAGGTGTGGATTTTCCGTGGCGTAATAATGAAAGTTGTTCCTGTTAACAAGCCCAGTCTTGTGGAATGTTGCCTCTTCCGAGAAAAGAACTCTGCTAAACATATTTGGATTTTCCGCTACTTTGTCACTTGCCAATTGCAAAAATTGATTTGATTTTCATAGTCTTGATTGTTCAGTTCCTGGTGCAGCTGTACATGATATGCATGAAATTTATTCACCTTCAAGATTCTCTGGACGGTAGTTTGACTTATATCTGTTAACTGCGAAATCTCTCTTCGGCTTTTATATGGGTCCTTATATGGTCCTTATCAGGATGCCTCTTATCAGGAAACCTTTGAGCATAAACTCTATTTGCCAACAAAGAATTTCTATCACACTTACCCAGAATAAAAACCATATCAACCATTTCTTCTTTGGAGAACTTCATGGCAGTCAATTGAGAAAATTGGGTTCAAACGTCACTTTAACAATGTTTAATAACGAAACACTGATAAGTTCATCATGTAAAATGCAGAATATGATATATCCGGACACCTTACTGAAGGCACAAATAAAAAAAGAAAGTCAACACATACCTCGATTTACGTTTTAATCATCTTGATTTTATCATTCGTTAAAAAAATTATCTTGTTTAGGTTTCATTTTTACTACTTGAACCATTACAGAAAAAAACTGCGAATAATGATACATGTTGATGAGTTTGATACGGTTTGCAGAATTTTCATCAAAATTTTTACAAATAATCGAATATTTCGAAAATGTTCGAAGATAAAGATAAGGTTACTTCTGCAAAAATATGGCACAATATTTCATTCGTTGACATGAATAATAAAATAAAACAGATCAAGATATGATATTTTAAAATCACAATGTTCAATAATTTTTTGGAGTCACTCCTGTATAAAATGAGGAAAATCTATTTCAATTTATCAATAAAGCTATTCTTGGGCAATCAGAAAACTAAACGAAAAAAGTATTCATCCTCTCTGGCCGAAGGAGCATGCGATGATGTGGGAGCCTATTTTCATGAATTTTTACGGAAAAAAAATATTGTGACGAAACTACTCACCAAAAAAACTTATAACTTAAAGACATTATGTCTTAGGAGCTTAGGCCGCTCTTGAATCTTGAACAAAAAAGTCTTCCAATCTGAAAAAACCACCCAAGATTTTTTATACAAAATTGGGACACCCTGTTTACTGCAAAATAAATTGCTGAAGTAGATTCTTACTTTCTAAATACTATATATATATATATATATATATATATATATATATATATATATATATATATATATATATATATATATATATATATATATATATATATATATATATATATATATCCGTGAATTGCGTGTACAACGTTATACCACAGATTCATCAGTACGAAATAAGTCGATTAAGGCCAACTAACCTATATGAATTGAATAAGATAACTTATGCAATTTAAATGAGAAATTCCGGGTTTGATATCGGCATACATAGTATTAACATAGTCGAAAGGTTTTCGATAGCATTCGAAACTGTTCTATGACAGGGAGTATAATAAAGCTGCTTTGAGGAGCGGTTTGCTGTAACTTGATATAACTTTTTCTGTATAGGTATTATCGAATAGATAATTAGGTTTTCGTTGGATCGACTGCAAAAGAATATTTGGAAAAGTTGTGATCTATGGATTTCTCGATATATGACCGGATAATTGAATAAATTGATTTCTTTTCGGTTATTGCAAATAAATATAAACATATTGGTTCCAATAATAGTTTGCCGTGGTACATTAATTTTATTAAGAACGAGTGTTGTAAAATAGATTGATTCTGTCATGGATATATTCTTCAGTCGATCAGTTCTTCATTTATAGCCTGAATATGATTTGTCATACGAGGTGGAATTATATGGTTTTATAATATATTTAATCTTATTCAGGTTTTTATTGGATTCGTCTTACTATATCATTATTATTCTGTTATATTTTCCCATAGTACATTGTCACGATTAATTGGGAAACGTGAATCTATACAACAGTATCCAAATATATTTAAACTTAGAAGGAAATTTGATAAAGTGCGAAACACAATGTTCGCAACTAACTAGAATAGATAATGGCTATCGATGATGGTGAGTGTAATATCTACTCACATTTCGTAGATCTTTTAGTATCTCGTCGTGTGGGATATTTGAGTTCTCAGAAATTAACAAATATAATCACGAACTGGCAATGAAAACTGTGGGCTTTGTTATTGATGTTTGAATGTTTTGTATAATAATCATATATCCTGTGTATATGAAATAGTGATGAATTGTACGTGCTTTGTAATTAAGCATTGATAATGAACGAATCTATCCGATCTTTTCAATTAATTAAATCAATCAGTACAACACCTCAAAGATGACTAGGTATTTAAATGAGCGGCACTTATGTTTTTTTTTTCAAAATTCTCCATGAGCTTTGGTGGCTAATTTCAAGCTCCTCGGCAATTTCCCTTTTTGATGTGGTTGGATTATTATTAACAAATGTCAATACGTCTATTTCAGTATCTTCGTCTATAACGAAATCTTCCTCTTCATCAGGTTGCACCTCACTAAATTTTCGTTCAACTTTAGAGAAATAGGTTAGGTCAGATGAAGTCTTTCCGGATAGCGCTCTCTGTATAATTGTTCAGCTTGAACGCTATTTTACCTGCACTCTCTATAAATAAGGAGCATATCGATTTTTTCACTTTGGGTGTATTGATTCATACTCAACACTGAATTCACTAAGTCGTAATGTCGATAATTAACAACAATGGAATTTTGACATGTTACACTGATATTTTTATGATCACAGAGTATGAAGAAGTTTTGCATCGCCAACGTAGTTATTGTTATTAGCGAATGGGGACACTGCAAAAACTCCCTAGGTATTTTCCTCTAGAATTTCGGAATCCTTAAGAATAGATTGACGTGAGTAGTAATAAAAAGAGAATAAAAAAATACTGTTTCTGTAATACCGGGTGGTCCGATATGGTTGTCTCAGAAGAAAACCTACTTTTTGAGGAATAACTGAAATATGAAACTTTTACAACCCGTAAAAAATGCGCAATTAAATTTTTAGATACAATTTTGTATTTGCGTGATAGATGTTTAGCTAAGGCAATTGTCACTGAGAAAAAATTTTACAAAAATATATTTATAGGGTATATATATATATATATATATATATATATATATATATATATTTATATACTGAACACCTTTTATATCATTCTATACTGAACGCATGAGTACTTATACATTGTTATGGTAAGGAAGACTGCTTCGAGTTGTGGATACTGGCTCATGTTCAATAAGAATTTCACCACTATTCTCTATTTGTGATTCAAAGAGATACATTCAATTTCAAAATCTCAACTCCTCTCCAATTGAGGTGTTATAGGATTAAATTAAAAAGGTTCTAACATATACTGATCAATGAATTGTTCAATCAAATTTTAGGCATTAAAATTCAATTATTCAAACCAACTATTATTATCCTTCGAGCATTGGAGCACAGAAAGAGATCGTCAGAAAATTATTCTTCCTGCTATCAGCAGCCAAAGTAAATCAAATAACCGAGAAGGATAAGATTAATTCCAAATTCGAGTTCTACCATGACAAAGCAGAAGTATGTGTTTCATAATTGTGAACTGAAAATATTGAAATATTCGAGAGAAGCATAAAATTACACGCTTTAAGCGTAAAATTCAATAATTTTTCAACTCCCCCTGTATTCATGTTGATGGGTTTGAATACTCAAATATTACAGAATTTAATTTAATTTCACATTTCAAAAGTTTTCTACTTGTTTATTAATACTTACAGAATAGATAAGAATACCCTTTTTTGAGGCTTACTCTTATAGTTTGTATGTCTTGATTATTTGAAGCAAGACATATTAAACAATATTTTGTCTCTCGAATTAGATTCCTGTGAGTTGAAAATTCAAATCACCAGGACTCCCCCAAATATCTTAAATTTCCATTTACATTTGAATTTGAATAATTGAATAGCTTGCTTCCTCTTGGAGGAACTGAAACACACAATAATGAAGTGAATATAGATATGTAGTTCAAAATTTTTTGTTTATTCTTGGTCCTGACTTTCTAGCTTGATTTGAAGTCAGACAAAATAAGATATATATTTTTGCAAAACGGCTAAAATTTAGCTAGTTTGAAATCAATCATACACCCTCGTACTTTACTGAATTCATCATAATGAATTTTTGTATTTCATCACAGTTATAAGAACAGGTAGATAATGGATACATGACATGTTATGAATAACTTTCAATATGCAGATCAAACCAAATGTCTAAATGAATATCTTTTCAGTAGATATATACGCAGCAGAGCCTATTACTATGTAATTCCATTATTTTTTGTTTAATTTCATTACAGAAACACTATGATATATTCATTTATTTAACATGTACCATTTAGCTTAGTTCTGAATCATTTCGCTACCCTCGTACATAATGGATACAAACCATGTTGTGAATTACTTTTGATATTTTTATCATACTGAATGTATTCTCGTAAACAGAATGAAATCAATTTTGAGAGAAATATATACTGAAAAGTTTTTACCTGTCGATAGCGTTTCGGAAAATATTTCATTCTTTAATGAAGATAGTCTCGATTTATTTCATACAGAATCCTAATTATGATAAGTAATTTCAATATTCCAAGGATCATGGAAAAGAATGTTGTAGGTTAGGTTGGTTTACTTCTATTCAGAAATAATAACAAACGATTATGAAGTCTTCTGTATCTTATCGGAAACATAAGAACAGATAGATAATAGATTCATGGCATTTAGTAAATAACTTTCAATATTCCAATATGAATGTATTTTCGAAAACCTAATTAAATTCCTTTCAGAAGAAATATATACAGAAAAACCTCTCACTTGTGAATAGCATCTTAAATCTCATTATTTTTTGAGCTAGTCTCGATTGATTTCATATTATTATGAATTTAACATTGAGGGCCGTCAAATTACCAAAGCGTCGAAATCAGTTAGAATAACCATGTGAAATATATAAATCATCAAAATTTATTTCTTCAATATTATGCTGTAACGAAAGATACATTAAAACGAATAAAATAAACAGTGAATCGGGTTCACTTACCTCTGAAACATTACTTTGAAATTATAAAATAAAAATAACCTAGATCATACTGTGATATTTGACAGGCGAATGTCTCTGAAGCCAAACAAACAAACTTTCGTCAGAGTTCGGCCCGTTTCTTAGAGGGGATATGGTTGTTCGACGATTCTTTCCTCGAAATATAGAGGTCTCGGAAATGGTACTAAATTGGAAAATTAAGTCGTAAAATGGCGATTTCTCTCAATATTGTACTGCAGATCATTTTCATTTCTGGCAAAAATCGGCAAATCACCAGCAAAGGCGCACTCAGTGATTTCGACTGGATAAAGATTTTTGAAACCTAAGTGGAGTTTTCTGACTTCAGTTCTCTCCTCTTTGATAATTTCATCCATGACCACTATAAACAGAAGGGGACTCAATACGCTACCCTGTCTCAAGCCTTGTTCGGGGACAAACTCTTCAGATTCTATCCCTCTTACTCTTACCACGTTCCTGCATACAGCATATAAGCTTTTTATTGCTCTTAGAAGATTGTGTCCTATTTGTCGTTGTGCCAAAATTTCCCAAACTTGGATGTCTCAATATCCTATCGAAGACTTTCTCTAGATCAATATCCTCGATATCCTGAATGAGTATTTTCTCTGTGATCTGTTCAAGGCTGAAAATATGATCCTGGATACTGAACCCCTTCCGAAATCCGCTCTGAGTCAGCCAGTTGTTGTTCCACTAGGTAGTTAGCTGTAGGCGCGTGGGAAATCGGGAGGCTGTATGCCCATTCCTCCTGCTCGAAAATTAAGTTGTTGAAATTTATTCCATTCCATAGAAGTTGTTAGTTAAGGTTCGAAAAATATAGTTCGTATATACCTGCAAAATATTCATAATGTTAGATAAAAGGTTTGCTACGATTACTTTCTCTAGATCAATAAACGCTAACCACACCTCGAGATCCTGAATGAGTAATTTCTCGGAGATCTGTTTAAGGCTGAAAATATGATCCTGGATACCTTACCCCTCCCGAAATCCGCTCTGTGAGCCAGCCAGTTGTTGTTCCACTTTCTGTAACAGTTTCCCTTCTAGCACTCTCTCATAAACGTAACAACACGAAGTAGAGTAACCCTTCGATAGTTTTGGCATTCTTTCTTGTTTCCCTTATTTAGCTAGCATAAGATTAAAAAATTCAAACATTGATTCTAAAATCAAATTGTTCAATCACTCTTCAGGCATAAAAATTCAACCACAATGAACTCAGATATTAGTTCACAATATCCCCAATTTTTTGTGCCAAAAATATAAATCTAATATATACTTCAGAAGGATCGATATATACAGTCCATAGTTTCAAATTTTAATTTTCACCTAACTGTTCTGATTCCAGTAAGATCGGATAAGAATCGAATAAGATTCATGAATTATAATGAACAACAAATATGAGTCTAAAACAACGAAATGGTAGAATTACTACTCAAGTATATTGATAAAATAGAAACTCTTCTCAAGTTAAAATTTCTTGAGAGTATCCAAAAGACAAAGGCAAGAAATTGGTAATGAAGTAAAGGAACTCATAAATTGAAATTGACCAAAATTCACAGAATTTGCTTACCAGAAAGAACAAACATCTTCTGAATTGAAGTGTTCTGGTCGAAAGTAGAAATAAGATTCAAGCATCCACAAACTTGTAAATTTGTAAATTAAGTTATGTCTCGGTACAGTATATGTATATGTGTATATATATATATATATATATATATATATATATATATATATATATATATATATATATATATATATATATATATATTGTTCTTCGTATTCTATTTTTAGCAAACTGGCTTCATTCCGATTTGTGCCTTTCTTCTATAATTGTAGAATGTCATTCGTCACTCGATGTCTCCTTCAGTTTTCCACTCATCCTGCAGTTCCTGACTTATGTTTGCTATATGCGTTTCACTGGTCCTCCTTCTCATTCTCACCAAATGTTCAACTATATCAACAGATGCCTTTTGATACATTTCAAGAAAGATTCTACTTCCAATTAATTTTTTATATCTTCCTTTTTCAGTCAGTCTCTTTTTTGTGTCACTCACTTTACTCTTTGCAGGTACTTCATTTTGATAACCTGTAGTTTGCTCTTCTGTGTAGAAGCCAGCTTTCACTACCGCATGCGATAACAGATCTAATTAATGCCTTCTTTTATTAAAACATTTCTGTTCTATTGCTCATCTTCCTGTTTCTCATAAATTAGTTTGCTATTGAAAAATGCAGCTTAGAAGCATTTCCTATCCTCTTATTCTCTCTCGATCCAGTTCTGTTTCAACTATGGCAATCCATATATACCTGTTTGTGATTCCTTTACATGACCATCATTTTTCTTTTGTTCCAATCATATCTCATTTTTTCCAACTCTATTGTCCATACTCGCAAATTATCGTGCAGTCTCGTTTTGTTCTTAGGACATACCATCACATAATTTACAAATTCCAATTGATTCCAGGCTTTTGTATCAAGTGTGATGTTTCGCCATTACTTTGTGGATAACATCTATAACAATAAGAACTTATAATTTACTCACTCCACCCTGCCTGAGTTCTTACTAAAAATGAGTCCAATATCGAATTTCCAGTCGTTATATGATTTTTCTCTGCTGTATATAGGCTTCTGATATACTTCTTCAGTTCATAAGTCCCTCCTCTTTTTCTTACACTCTCCCCTACTACTATTTTCAAAATTCTGCCAAAAGCTTCCTCCAGATCAAGGAAAGCCATTCATATTTTTTCGTCTTTTAGTCTACACTTCCTTATAACTGGTTGATGGTAAAGATGCAATTTCAAAAACTTGCATCCCTGAAAAGTGTGTTTCTCAAGTTGTTTTTCAATTAATGCTCTCAGCTTTGTTCCAAGAATTCTTTTGCAATAAAGTTTATCCCCTAAAATTGGCTCTTTTACTGTTGTTTTCCCTATTCAGTATTGGATTTATAATGTCAATTTTGTAATTGTTATGAGCTGGCACATTTTCCATAGTGAAACACCCCCAACCCCGGTCTATGAAAGACGATGCAAAATGCATCGCTTTTACGTAAATAGCAATACCTGAATTATCTTATTTTCTTCCCCATTTTAATTATACCTGTGACCGACTGAAATCGGTCAAATGAAAAGCCATGTGATCGTCTAGTACCTGAACTTGCCTTGAAGTTCTTTTTATAAAATAGGACCCTGTTCTTTGTTGCGTTGTGTAATTGTAGTAACCTACTCAAGTTCTTTTATGTAAGGTTTGATGTGATACGACCAATTCTTCGTCGCTTAAAGCATAGATAAGGAAATTAGAAATTCAAAAACAGATTCGGTAACAATGTCTATTTGATCTTTGCAACATTTGTATTAAATTCTAATCTTTGCATTCTTTTAATGAATTTAATGAAACATCAGATCATTTAGATATAGGCTCAATTTGCCTCACCAATATTTTGAGTGAAAGTTTATACATTAGATTATTTTATAAAGACCTAATTGGTCCTCACCCATATTACGAGTGGAAGTTTTTTGATATTTAATTATTATAAACTGGCTTAATCGGCCCTCATCCATATTCTGGATGGAATTCGGATATGAGATTATTATAGACAGGCCTAACCGGCCCTCACCCATCTTATGAGTGGTAACTAACCCGATCTAAGGGTTTTGGTAATATGATATCATGTTTTCTGAAGAGGTCGTTGCCCTGATACTCAAAACTCTGGAAGATTTGCTTTTAAAATTCTAAGGAACACGTCCATAGCTGACAACTTGCAAGCGTTAATTCGCTCGCGTATTTTTAATCGAATTCAGTAATTCGTATAGTACTAAAACGTTATATATGGAACTAGAGGTAAGCCCGTAAAGCCATACGTGATTCTTTTAGCTCAACTGAGCGCCAACGGGCAGTTTTATTATTATTTTATTGTGTCACTGACTGCGGATCATATTCTATTCCCATATCGCGGATTTGCCAACCAGGGAATCATGCCCTCTGATCATACACCTGTATGTACCACAAACGTCACATACATTCCCCAACTCAGACATTCTTCAAAACTTTCATACTGACAACATAAAGCCTCAATGTCTGTGGGTCCATACATGCGTATCGTCCCTAAAGTCATTTATTTATATTAATGAGTTATGATATTATTCGTAGGTGACCATTACACCTGAAGGCAGGGAAAGTTCCCTTATTGAGCTTAAGAGTATCGGACATCACATCGATAATTTGAAAGTAAGATCTTCCCCATAGTTGGATACAAGAAATATAAACATCTTCGTTACAGTTTAAGTATGTTCTGCTAAGTTATAGAATGAGATAAATAGAAATACTGAATAAAAGGATTATGATAATTCAAATACATAATTGGCCCATTATAGAAGCAAAGATAAGAATCAATATCAAATGTCCTCACATTCGAACGTATCGTTCATCAGATTATAACAAAAGATTTGGATTGGCAGAATAGTTAAGTAACATTTCAATGAGATCAATTTTCTGAGTTATAAAAGTGAAGTTCACATCAATATTAAACTTTATACCATTTCAAATTCAAATAGTTCTCAAAATTATTGAAATCAGTACACAATAGCTTAATTACGTTTCAATAATGTTGCCAGTTTGATAAACAAATGTTGAAATCAATGCTAAAGAATTTTAGCGTACTTCAAAATAATGTGTTAAGTTAAAAAGCTGTTGAAATCAATATAAAATAAATTAAGTACATTTCAAATTCTACCAAGTTACGAAAGCAAACGTTTTGAATAAGTCTCTGAAAATAACTCTTCAAAATAAATATTAGAAAATGTCTGTGCAGTTCAAATAGATCATTTGCCAAGAAAAAAAAATGCGAAAATAATTTGGAATATGAGAAATGATTATTTCAACTCGCCCTTATTGCGTTTAGAAATTACATAGCATATACTTCAAGAAATTCGTGAAAATTAAATAGTGAGCAGAAATATTGAAATAAATTCGGAAAGTATTCACCTGTGGGACACAGCGGGAACGGTGCTTCTTCTTCCCCTGTCCGGCTTCTCGGAGAGGAACAATCTGCGTCTTCCATTGTTCTGGACTCATGTTATGCACGATTAATTAACTTAAATTTAATTCCGATTCACACGAATCAGTAAATTCATTGAGCTTCGAAAACTAAATAACTGAATTATAAGAGTAACTGCACATCTGACGAAAAATAACTCAATAACAATCATAATCATAATAATCAAAGAAATGATCCCTTAACGTCGCTATCGTGATACATTTTAAATACATCTGCCTCACTTATACACCTGGACTGTCACGAAAAATTTATAAATGCCTATAAAATTACATCAAGATTGGACACAAACCTAACAACTACTGCAAACAATTTTTCACCACGTGTTAAAGGGAGAACAGAACACAGTGTATATACAAGGTTAATTGTCAGGACTGTGGAGCCTGCTATATCGGTAATACTGAACAATACTTGCATAAAAGAATATACCAACACAACTACTCCGTTAGATCTAATAAAAAAAGTACCGCCCTAGCGAAACATAGCATTGAACAACTACATAAATTTAATTTTGCTGATGTACGAGTTCTTGCATCCGAGAGCAACGACTTTAAAAGAAACATTCTAGAAATGATCGAAAGCCAAAAAGAACCTAAGACAGTGAATTCAAGAGCTGACGTTGACGGATTTATGAATGTCTACAATAATCTGATAAATTGAATACACCCTTCAATGGATTGCTGCAACCAGTTATATTCAAATATTAATTGTTATTGCCTGTTGTTGCTTTTTTGTATGTATATATATGTTTTTCTGATATTGAAACCCATATTAATTCTGCTCTACTTCTATTGAGCGTCCTGACTGTCACAAATTTGTCTGTCAGATATTTGCAACCGCCATAATCGGTTGGCTGTTCACATCTATTTTCAAAATTTTTGAAGTAACATTTCCTGAGAATTGGTGGGAGCAGGTTATGAATTACTATCATTATGACGACTACTATCCCCATATTTGCAACTCTCAACATGGGTTGTCATTTTTTTCTACTTTTAAACATTTGTTAATTGAAATATATTAAAATTGAAGCCTTGTGGAAACAGGTTTGTTGAATCAATCGCTAGCTTTCAGTCTATTTGCTCATTGAAATCATCTTTCAGTTTTTTATATACCTGAAAATCGTTTTTAAATCTCAAGCTTACATTGACAAGTTATTTCGGTGAATTTATTTGACATTTTGAAAAATTGGTTGACAACGATCTGAGCTGATGCTGTCAGGTCGTGTTTTTAACACTTAGGGTACTATTTGTCATCGATATAAATTCGAGTCTTACAGAAAGATTGTTAGTCCGTTACCCGTAAGGAACACGAGCTCTACTACTAATACGAGCAATGTATCATTCAAATTGGACTGTACGTTCTAGCACATTGTTGTTCTTATATTTTATAGGAACTTTGTGAATATCAAATCGAAGTCATGTCCCAATACTCAAACTACTTTGTGTTGGTGAGGGGCTTGGCATTTTCAAAACGTACGAATTAAAATCTTTTGTTAAAGGCATACGCATTGAGTCCGGCCGGTCCGGGCTACGGAGCGACAGGCGGACCTGGTGCGAGTCCAACACATGCTACTGGGGAGCCCTTTGCTGCTGACAGTCCGTATTTTCCATTCAGTGCAAGGCCTGCCCCTAGACTGTCACCTGCAAAAGGAGCTAAGGGTCAGCACGTACAAATCAGGCAGGCTAAAGAAGAACCTCAGCAAACTTTGGAACAGCACTGGGGAGTGGTGAGTAAAATATTGTATTAAAAAATTATCATATGAGCATTGATATCACTTTACTATTCCAAGTTATTCGAAAAAACAACCAATAGAATAACAACAGTGTTTCAGATCCTGGAATTTGTATTTATATGAAAATGAGCACGAAATAGTGAACAAACATTTCATTCATTACATACATATAGTCTATTTATAGATGTGTTCTGTCGTTTTCTATTTCTCTAAAATCGATCTAATTTGTGCCATTTTAATCTTAAAGTCTATAAATTCGTAATGATACAATGGAATGTTCAACCTTGATACGTTCCTAGGCGATCTGAAAATTATTACATAGATTGGAGGTCCGAAAAAACATAGTTTTATGGAAGTTTCAAAGGAAAATGAACTTTGTTATTTAGTGACCATTGTATGCGAACTTCCACAAAGATAAGTATTAACAGTTTAGATAAAAACTATTCACAACAGTTTCGTGAATTATAGTCTATTTGGTAAAGACGTAGAGTAATAAAAGCTCATTAATTATGCAAATCCCTTAGAAATGTGGTACGTGGGCAAATTTGAAAATAAGTGATTTTGTCTTGGAGTAGGCACCAATTTATTGCCGGATCTTTGATATAAACCCTCGTACAAATCTCCATGAAGAACCCAACTATCTGACTACTATCTTCTCTGTCTTTTTTGTTGCTTGCGAATATTACTGTCCTCGTTTATTCATAGATATTGTTTCCAATATTTATCCAGCCCTCGTACGTAACCGGCTTGCCTTGTCATCCCTAACCCATGCTCCGATAGAATTTAATATCTTCCACAAACTGATGATTACTATTCACTATCACCTACTTGTAATAAAAGGAGACTTTCAAAAACATTTGACTCTGAGAAACAAATTATTCTTATTATTTATAAATATGTGATCCTGAACACTGTTTCCTTTTCTGAAGTATTTTCCCATGTTGTTTTTCAATTATTTCTCTGTTTGGATTCTTGAATTCTTTCAAATACACTACCCACAAAAATTGTCGCATCACCCTACTTTCACGACAACACTATATAAACTTTTAGGTTGGTCATTCAAGAGTCGCTTGGTAAATTTCAGAAGTGTGAAACAAGGAGATATCATTCGAAAGAGATGATTTTATGATGGAAAATATCAACAATTTTCGAAGTAATGAAAAATTAAAAAGTTCTACCATCTTCAAACATTCGCGAAGAGACCAATCAACTAGCATCGAATGGTTACTAATCATTTTCAAAATCGGGTGTTTCCTCCCCGGGCCCTAATTGCTGCCAGTATACGTCTCGGAAGCCCCTCAAACAAATTTTGGATGTACTCATGAGTCACGGAGTTCCAAATCTCAAGAAGCAAGCAGATTTTTTAGTTGTTGGAGTGTTCTACAAGACATCCTACGTTGCTGAATTTGCCACCCTATGTTGTCCCTAACATTTTCTATGGGATTCAAGTCGGGACTTCTGGCTGGCAATCTTGAAATATCAATTTCGGCATTTTGCAGAAATTCTGTATTTACTCTAGCTGCATGAGGTCGAGCATTATCATGCATATAAATGAAGTTTTCGCCAATCAATGGCCAAAGGGTACAACATAGGGTTCAAGGATATCTGCGATGTATCTGACCGCTCTCATTCTTCCATTATTCACTAGGACTAACTCAGTTCGACCATGGAAAGAAATGCCTCCCCACACCATTATTGAGCCCCCTCCGATGTTTTCGGTTTGCCGGATATTGCATTGCTGATACCGTTTCCCAGGTCGTCTGTATACAAGCATGTCTCTATCATTTGATACTAGACAGAACCTGGACTCGTCGGAAAAGAAAACATTCGACCACTCTGGAATACCCCAATTCGCATGTTCCCTCGCAAACTGAAGTTTTGCAACTCGATGCTCTCTGGTGAGACGCAGGCCGGTAGAAGCCACCCTTGGTCTGATATCGTCTTCTCTGAGCCTGTTCCTAACAGTTTGCAATGTTGCATTTCTGAAAAGTGCAAGTTCATTTTGTAGCATTCTAGCCGTACAGTGGCGAACTCTTAGTGCAGTTCATGCCAACGATTATCAACTGGTGTTGTTATCCGATTTCTTCCCTGTCCGGCACTTTTTCCATAGTCCCCTGTTTCGTGGTACCGATTAATTGCTCTTGAAATAGTGCTTTGGTTAACATTCAACAAGTTAGCCACGTAACTTGGGCTTCGCCCATCCTCTAGATGTTTTACAATTCTTACCACTTCATGATCACTCAAATAGCGTCCAGGACGTTCAGCAGCCATTACAATAAATTCAAAGATTCGAAAATCAACAAGAAACACAGAAACAGAAAACTTGCATTAATTTAGCGTGAAAACTGAAGAGGAATGAATACTGATAGACAAATAAACTCATTCTTGTTTCAGACTTCGGACGTGTTTGAGATCATATGGAAACAAATGCTTATACATTAATAAGATTTTGTTTCCCCTCATATGTCCAAAAACATATGTTGACAAAGAAACTGCGATCGAGCTGCTTAATCGATTGTGGAATTCAGAATACCAGGTGATGCGACAATTTTTGTGGTGTGTGTATTTTCCCAATAGTATGAAGTTCCTTTAAATTTGCTCAGTTACTGTTGTCTTCTATTTTCAATATTGGAACTAGAATGTCCATCCTCCAATTATTACGAGCTGACACATTTTCCTAAGTTGTCCTGAATATGACTGTTAGGATTGTTCCTCCCATATCTTTGATTCATTTTCTCATCCCAGCATTAGTGTTGACATATTACACTGATTTGCCCATTTTAAAGGTTTTTGATACTCTTCCTCAGTCTATAATTCACCCCTCTTTTCCTTCTCTCATAGTACTCTTCTCAGTATTCTGTCAAAAGCATTCCCCAGATTAAGGAAATCCAATCTGCTCTATAAGCTGGTTGATGGTGAAAATGTGATCCCGAACAGTTCTGCCTTTCGTGAAGTGTGTGTTTCCCCATGTTGTTTCATAACTGTTTTTCTGGTTTGTAGAATTCTGTCAAAGTGTTTTCCAGTAATATAAGTCCCTTAAAATTTGCTTAGTTATTCTTGTCTTTCTTTTCCCTATTGGAATAATGTCAATCCTCCAATCATTATGAGCTAGTAAATTTTTCCAATTTCTTCTGCATATTACTGTACCCTATCTTCCATGCATATTCTCATCTCATCATTGGTGTTTTCTTACCCTACTGATTAACCCATTTGGATGGATTTTGATACTCTTTCTCAGTTTTCATTTCACCCTTCTTTTCCTTAGACTCTCCCAAGCTACTTTTCCCAGTATTCTGTCAAAACCCTTATCGAAATGAGGGAAAACCATGAATATTTTCTTGTAATTTAGTCTGTCGTGTATAAGAAAATATGATGGTGAAAATAAGATACCAAATACTTTTTCCATAGCAGAATTGTGTGTTTCCTAGGTTGTTTTCAAGTAAGTTTGTCAGTTTGGTTTCTAGAATTCTAGAGTTTCGCATTAATGTAAGTCTTTTAGAATTTGCTCAGATTTTGCTGTCTTCTTCAATATTGAGCTAACATTATGAGGTGTCAAATCTTCTCCAGCTCTTCTGAATATTTTTGAATATATATATATATATATATATATATATATATATATATATATATATATATATATATATATATAAAGAACCTCCGTATTGTTAAAGTCAAAATTGTGAAGATTTTCTATACTATGTTTGGCTTAAGCTGTTTGAATTTTATTCGATCGTATGGAATATTCATGCCCGTAAACTTTTTTCTGTAAGTATTGCTTGGTGTTACCAATATATGTGTCACATTCTTGGCAGTTGATTCTATATATACAGTGCGACTTATTGTCGAGTCCGGGCGACGTCCGGGGGCGGTGCTAAGGCCCCTCGAAAAAAGGAGGAGAAAGCGGGCCGGGGCCGCACCCGGTGAAATCGGGCGAAAATTCCTCGGAAAAACGAAATTTTCATCCTTCAGAACGAAGATTATGCTTTTTACCTGGTTGAAAAAAAAAGTTTGGTGAAACTGAGTGGCAGGGGTAACTTTGAACTGAGATCGATTTCTGAAGGAGATAACTTTGAACGAGTATTTATCGATTAAATCTTTGATTTAGGAAAGAAATACGTACATTTTCTAATAGGGATAATATCGAAATATATATTAACGGAGGATTTCGCGAGGAATCCGATCTAGAAATTCGTTTTTGAACGGCTCGAAAACGCCCGTTTCACAGGGCGAAAGTAGATACCGCCACGGCACTGTATATGGCCTGGGAAAAGTAGTCTTTTTTGTCTTTTTCGGCGGTCGCTCGAAAAGTACCTACTTTGAAGGCGGATTTCTCCGGAACGGTGCGGAATATCGAAATGAGAAGAATTCTCGGGGAGCGTTTCTTCTTCAGAAACCACGGCTCGATATCCGGCCGTTCAGGCTAACACCCCAACCCCTCGAAATTTCAACAAACTTTCACGTGAAGATCTTGACGAGATCAACAAAAGTCGAGCTGTCAAAATTGCGGTTTTTCTTTCATTCGTCCGTAATGTATGGGTACCTGGAGGTTTAATTCGAGTACCAAAAATATCGTACATATCTCGGGAATAGATTCGTGAAAAGAAATCGTTATTTTACGACCTAATTTTCAAATATGGGACCAGTTTAGAGACCTATATTTTCGAAGGAAGAATCTGAACAATGGAATCCTTTTTATTTTACTCCTTAGGAGCCGCGGTCCGCGGAAAGTTAGTATGACGAATATCGAGAATATAGTGATCTTTCTCTTCTGAAAGAGAATGATGAGAGGGATAACACAGCTCTACAAAAAAAAAAATTTATTGTTGCCCTGGATACCATCGCAAATTTTTATGTTTTCAAGTGCCCAGAATACGAATATATTCATGAAAGTTCTCAATGTGCTCGTATTTTCATGATTTTTGCATTTCTTATATTTTGAACAATTATAAGCTTGTTAGAAATAAAATTTAATTTTCCAGTCATGATTAGGCTTCTGCGCAACTTTTTCGCGCATACAAACATCACCTGATCCCCACTCTCAGACCCCTTGCTCCACAGAACAGCTGAGATCTCAGTTATTTGACAATACTGAAGTACATATACACGTAAATCTGGATAAAGTGTCATGGATTAATATTTTATTTCAATTACTGAATGTCCATTCTTATATATTTGTCTTCTAGTCTAAAATATGAGTTCGTCACGAAGAAAGTGTAAATATTGTAGTGATTCATTTTGTTATATTTGCGGTGTTTATATACCAAAAAAACAAAAAAGAAATATCACAGGCTTTGTCAAGGAGACTTATGTTGAATATTTTGGTTTCAAAATGGACAAATGAGGTAAACCATGGGTTCTTAATAAAGTTTGTAAGTCCTGTGTTGAGTCTTTACGGTTGTGGAAAAAAGGTGAACGTTCTGGATTAGACTTTGGTATTCCTATGATCTGAATGGAGCCTACGAATCATTTAGATGATTGTTACTTTTGCGAAGTAGATGTTAAAGGTTTTAATCGAAATCAAACGTGGAGATACCCAGACTTACAGTCTACGAAATGTCCGGTTCTACACAGTGAAAATCTCCCTCGGCCCATATACATTTCAAAAGTAATTCGCATGCCCTCAGAAACAATGATGTTACCAAATTCACAGAAATCGGGACCATCTACTAGTGGAAGTGAATGGGAAGGTGAAACATCTACGCCAAAGTTATTTTCTCAAATTGAACTCAGTGATTTAATACGTGATCTCAATTTATCAAAACAAGGATCAGAACTGTTAGCCTCAAGATTGAAAGAAAAAATTTATTGGCACCAACAGTAACAATTACAACATACAGAACGCGAGAAAAGAGTTATTACAATTTTTAGTGAAAATGAAGGATTAGTGTATTGTAATGATATCGCGAAGCTGCTTATAGACATGGGTTTAAAAGAGTACAAATCTACTGAATGGCGCCTTTTTATTGATAGTTGCAAAAGAAGTTTAAAATGCGTCTTATTGCACAATGGAAATAAATTTGCATCAATTCCAATTGCCCATTCAACGAAACTCAAAGAAGGATAAGAAAATGTAAAATTAGTTTTAGAGAAAATTAAATACTCTGAGCATCAATGGCCGATCTGTGTGGATTTAATAATGGTTAATTTTTTACTTGGCCAACAAAGTGGATATACAAAATACCCTTGCTTTATTTGTATGTGGGATAGTAGAGCAAAGCAACTTCATTGGGAACAAGATGTTTGGCCTGTAAGAAATTCTTTAACTGTCGGTAAAGCCAACGTAATAAGGGAGCCGCTGGTGAGCAGAGACAAAATCATACTTCCACCATTACATATTAAGTTAGGTATGATTAAGCAATTTGTAAAAGCGTTGAACAAAGACGGAAATTGTTTTAATTACATTTGCAGAAAATTTCCGAAGCTTAGTGTGGAAAAATTGAAAGGTGGAATATTTGATGGTGCTCAAATACGGCAATCGATGAAAGACTCAGATTTTATCAAAGTTATGACTGTTCCGGAAAGTAAAGCTTGGAAAAGTTTTGTGTTGGTTGTCGAAAATTTCCTAGGTAACCATAAAGCAGCAAATTATAAAGAAATTGTGCAAAATATGCTGACAAACTCTCAGACTTTAGGAGCAAATATGAGTATTAAGTTACACTATCTCCGCAATCATCTAGATAAATTTCCGGATAATTTAGGAAATCATAGTGAGGAACAGGGAGAGCGGTTTCATCAAGATCTAAAAGTGATGGAAGAAAGGTATCAAGGTCGATGGGATTGTCACATGATGGCAGATTACTGCTGGTCTTTGAAAAGAGATTGTCCCCTGAAAAATTATAGAAGAAAAGCTCATAAAAGGCGTTTTATGGAAATATGAAATATATTTTCGACATTTTCCTCTTTATTTACTTCGATGTATCTGAATTTCTCAAAACATAACTGACATTATAAATATATCTGATATTTTGTTTCTTGTTTTACGATTTTGTTATGTAAAATGAAAATAAAGATTTATAAAGAAATCAGAGCAAATCCTACAAAATCATTGATAGTTTCACGAATTGTGTGCATAAATAGACCCAAAATCATTTTCATATCTAGGGCAACAAAACCATTGTAGACCAGTGTAATATAAACATAATATTTCCATAACCTGTACTCTTGCTTGAGTCAAACAATAACATTCGTTCTGTCAGAATAATGTTTATAATTATTGGGAATATCACAATATTATAACGTTATTTTTATTCTAAAACTTTCAAAGGTAAGTTAATTTGATGTTTCTTTTGTCCATTTTGATAATTATTTCGTTTTAGCATTCTCAAGAAATAATCTGTTCTTCTATTCATTCATTTAACGTTCACAATTTAAGGTTACTCTAACTGATTTTGTAATTCTGAGGCCCTGGAATGTTGAGCTTGTAATAGTAGTTAAACTTAATGGAATCAGTCAAGACTATCCTAGAGAAAGTAATGAGATTCAAGACGCTATTAAGAGGTAAAACTTTTTGTGTACAAATTTCTTTCCAAAAGCACTTCATTCTGTTTTCGTAAATATATTTATATTGAAATATTGAAAGTTATTCACTACATGCCATGAATCTATTATCTATCTGTCCCTATGTTTGCAATAAGACACAGAAAAATTCATAATGATGTCGGTTATTTTTTCTGAATTTAAGTAAAGCAATCTAACCTATAAAATTCTTTTTAGGATTCCTGGATTATTGAAACTATCATAATAAGGACTCTGTATGAAATAAATCAAGCTTATCTTCATTAAAGAATGGGATATTTTTCAAGACGCTATTGACAGGTAAAAGGCTTTTCATTATATATTTTCTCTCAAAATGGAATCAATTCTGTTTACGAAAATACATTCATATCAAAAGTTATTCACAACATGGTTTGTATCTATTATGTACATATTGCTATAACTGTCCAAAATACAAAAAAATGCATGGTCATTAATTTACTCATGTACGAGGGGTACTGAAATGATTCTAAACTAGGCTAAATTTAACCTGTTCAAGAAGTGAATGTATGATATAGTTTCTGAATTGAAATTAAACAAAAACTATAGAATATCCTTCTTTGACTATTGACTGGTAATATGCTTCTCAGTGTATATTTCTACTGACAAGATATTCATTCAGACATTTGGAATTATATTCATATTGAAAGTTATTCATAACATGTCATGTATCCATTATCTGTCTGTTATAACTGTTGTAAGATATAAAAATTCATAATTATGAATTTGGTGATGTACAGGGAGAGTTTAAATGATTTCAAAATAGGTAAATTTTACCTGTTTTGGAAGTAAATATCTGTTATTGTTTCTGAATTCAAACAACACAAATAAAGTCAGGATCAAGAATAAACGAAATATTTCAAACTAGATACCTGTGTTCACTTAATTATTTTTGTTTCAGTTCATCCATGAGGAAGCATGCTCTTCAATTATTCAAATTCAAATGTAAATGGAAATTCAATATGTTTGAGGAAATCATGTTGATTCGAGTTTACTAATCAAGGAAATCTAAATCGAAAGGCAAAATATAGTTTATAATATGTCTTGCTTCAAATAATCAAGACACATACATACTGTACAAGTTAGCCTCATAAAAACAGTGTATTCTGTTTTATTCTGTAAGTTTTCAGGAACAAGTAGAAAAGTTTATATGACTGATGTTACAGTGAAGTTAAATTGAATTCAGTAATAGTTTTAGTGTTTGTTCCATACTTATCATAATGAAATCAGAAAATGAAAGAAAAAGAATTGAAAAATTATTGAATTCTATGTTTCAGGTGTATAATTTTATGCTTCTCCTAAATATTTCAATTTTCTCAGTTTACATTTATGAAACACATACCCTAAGAGAAGTGATTGCTGCAAAGAAGTTGCCAAATTTATAGAAACGAAGAGTTGTACTGAAACTTTTGTATTGAGGAAGATATATATTTTACATCATTCTTTCAAATATAAATGTTGATAAAATATGCATAGTTGTGCATTCCTCAAGAACATTGATAATTGAGGATGGGTAAAATAGTATTTGAAAAGTTGGTATATAGCCTAATATTATATGTATGGTCAGTTCGAATTATGTCGAAAAATTTCATGTACGGGGACAATTCTCTGTCTTCTATCTGTCGTTAGGTCTTTGAAATGTGATTTAGATTCAAGTACTCGAATGATCATAATCTTCTAAGAAAAATTTTCACTCTTATTTGGACTGATGTACTACAGTTCAAGTATTATGAAATGTTGTAATACTCTTGCAATATTTGGATTAAAATTTCAATTTTCTTGAAAGATGAGTTGAAAGAACGCTATTGAATATCTTTCAATTCAAACACGAATGTGATTTGAGTTTTCAAGTATATGAAGGATATCCACAAACTTTCGAATAAATTTCAAGAAAACTATCAATTCTGAAGGAATGTCAGTAAAGGCGCAATCAAAAAATTTCAGATTTTATGAAGCAGCTGACGCAACTGTCAAATAAATTTAAATTCCCGAACAATTTGCCGGTGATCAATTTGTTAAGTTCCAATTAGTTTGGATTGAGTATGCATTGACAATTGAGAATGGAATGAACCACATTCGACAGAATGCTGGAATTTCCAAGATTTTATTCTGAGAAGACTGTTATGGAGTAATTTGAGGATTTCAAATTAGTAATAGTATATGACGGAATCCTAATATTATATATATATCTTCCCTCGATAATTTTAGCGGGAATTCGATGGTTTCCATATTTCCATGCGCAGGAAAAGGCAATAAAACATTATAAAGTTGTACATTGCCTCTGTGTTTCCACCTTGGAACCATTAACGCTATCCTTCGATGCCATATTCGGGTATTATCATCTGTAACATTATTATTTTCTTTTTTGTTAAGAATAATCGTTAAAAGTTTATATAATTCACTTCATTCTTTTTTAGTTCTGAAAAATAAGTCAAATGCCACAGAGAAGAACGATAATAATAGAATATTCTACTATTCTGTGTAGAGGTGGGAATGTGTGCAAATTCGACTAATCCTTTGGTCCTTCTATTGAGAATCTCGGTCAGGAATGCATTTATGGATTTGAATTTTATATACTACGCGATGGCTTTCTTCAAGGGGCTTTGGAATTATACCCGTCTAAAATGTTGTGTGTTTCTTGGCAAAATTTCAAAAACTTTTACACGAACTTATTTGTGAACTCAATCGTGTAAAATGTCTTCAATAAGAAATATTGAGATTTTTTTGTTATATCTTTAAATAATTCGAAACGAAAACTTTCAAATAAAATAGACCGACGCAACACAATATCATCTTTACAGTTCGTGGGCTATGAATGCTTCGAAACTAAGTTACTTATGCTGTACTATCTCTGTAATGGATGTAACCCGATCAGTAATTTCCGGATGGGATGTACCTAAACTTGTATCGAGGATAGAAGTCTCTTTTATAACTGATCATTGATCGAATAGTATAAATATAAAGCAATGGATTGAATCAGGGGAGTTGGGAATGACAATTTCATGTATTTCCGTCCTCCACGTAACTTTACTCCAACTAATCTTGCGTTATAAACAGTTTTACGCTCGTACCCACGTTGCTTTCAGGCAAACCCTCGATTTACCATTGTTTTTTATTGAAAAACTTCAAACTTACCTGTCACGTGTGAATGTCGAAAATCACGTTCGAAACTTCGAAAACGACCCGATAAGTTGTGGCAAAACGTCAAATTAACTAATTGATGAAATCAAACCATTTCAAGTATTTGGTGTGATCTGGAAAAGATTTGGAAGCCTGCCGAAATGGTCTTAGCTACTAAGGTCGTGTAAAAGACAGAGTAACCGTTTCGATGTAAGCATTATTGAATTTCAAATTGACAAATTCCGACAACAGAGTCTGGGTAAAATGCTCGAAATCTGAGCCCATTCCGTATTCCTCGATAGATTAGGTAAAAGTTACTAAGAGCCAATTACATATCGAAGAAAGTTCAATTTTGAAAGTTGAAGTTGTCGGAACCGAGGGAAAGAATTGTAAGTGTTCAATATGAACTACAAAAATAGACAATTGAACATTTGACAAAGGCAAAATTCAAAACTGGGCTTCACATCAATTTAATCATCAAAGTTCTGAACAACCACAATCTTCAAAATGATGGCGAACTGGGATGAAGTGATGCAGGAAAATACCATTGAGAAAGACATCAGAGGTATAACAAATAAACATAGTTTAATATGATTTCCATTAATTTTATGTTGCTGAAGGTCATTTGTTGCACACAACACTTAATTATTTAGTACATGATATGAAAGGTGAATATGGATAATAAATTCAAGAAATTTTTCAAAGAAACAATCAACTACATTCTTTACAGAAGCAAGAAAAACTGATGGAAATTTAAAAATTTATTTCAAATTGATGTTGAAATATACAGAAAGATTTTTCGTGAAAGAATTCTCATACTTTGTGTCAAAACGCTTGACACAAATTCCAATTGGGAAAATATTCATTAGGAATATCATTAAAACTGATATATGATGTACAGGTATCTGTAGAAAAAAAAAACACCTCCGAAATTGCCGAATATTTGCTCTTAGTTCTGGAAATCCCAAATTTCATTTTCTGGTCTCGTACCATAGGTTTCTCAGTAACTGGACTATTGAAGAGCTGCCAAAAATCTGAAAAAAATTAAAATTTCATTTTGAAAGCAGAAGAATTATTCTGAAAAAAATTTAACATGCTTTTTCTTTCTGATATCAGTGTTGATGAGATAATTCTTGAATCTGTAATTGATGGATACAATAATTATCTCCCAACATTCAGAGCATTTCAAGTTTCATTATCGGTGTTGTGAAATAGAGTTAAAATTGAGAAATGTTGAATGAGAAATTTAGTCTAAAACATGCACGAAATTCTCACCTCGTGACAATTATGAAACAATTTCAAGATGAATAAACACATTTTTATCAATGCTTGTACAATGTGAAAATAAATAAAGCCAGTACTACTACTAACATTTCAAATTCCATTGAGGTACATACTTGGGCACTTCAGTTTTCATTCCTCGGCAAAATTTTGTCTCATCTTGTTACGATAAACGTTGCATTTTTGTATGATGAAATGTGAAGTTCAACAAATTTCCTTGGTAAATATCGAATTCCTCCTCAGAAATTGTTGTTGTGAAAAATTGAAACTAATGAGTAATGTAAAAGTCATAACGTATCTCAATGAGCACTTATTGTCGAGCATATTCTTTTCACTTTCATAAAAAACAAAACCTTAATATAAAATAGGCCCATTCCTCCTGCTCGAAAATTAAGTTGTTGAAATTTATTTCATTCATCGAGAAGCAGCAGTAACACTGTTGCATAGAAGTTGTTAGTGAGGTTTCGATAAACATATATATCTGAAAAATATTCATAATGTTAGATTAATGGTTTGCTACGATTAATACATGCATAAGAGAGTTTATATGTAATTGTGAGAAAAAGAATGTACAAACCTGACATATTGCTGAGTACTATTCAATATTATCGTATTAGAATATAAAGCCCAACAGGATACATCTGGTTGTGTTACTATTGCATCTTTTGAATAATCAATTTCACTTGTGTAATGTTAGGACTGAAAAGCTGCATTTTGGTCATTCTTTTTCTTCGACCCGTGCACTCTTCTACCTTCAAAAAGTTATTTGACATTACACTTGTGAACACTTTAGCCTGAAAAAAACAACATTAGGTTAGATTGCCTTCGATAAGTTGTACTTTATTGATTTCATTGAGAATATCGAGATGATTCGTCTTCGGAGAAAACGACAAATAACGTACCTCCACATACCAAATTATATTCTCGGTTGGCTCAACCTCTTGAGATATTCAGTTTCGCGTGCATATTAAAACGTGTTCCGTTCTGTATTGCACATTTCTCCGTTCTACAGAGTGGAATAAGCTGAAAATTTTCGTGTTATTATTCACGAAAAAGATCGTGCTGTAAATACTTACTTCTCAAGAAGCTTGTTATTCTAATAACATTGGAAAATACGGATGGTGTTTATATCGCTGGAATTGGTATCGTAGGTAATAACAATAGGCCTTCGCTCGTAGCGAAAAAAAATGTACAAATCCATTTTCGAAGCTCATATTCGTTCTCAAGTGTCCCTTTCAAGAACGTCGGACAATATGGCCGACTGACTGGAATGTAAACAACCTACTTCACTTTCGTCACGAACGCTGTGTGCATGGAATAGAAGAAAATAATTATTTTAATACGGTAAATAGGTGAAAATACGACGTAAATGAAAATTTACACGAATTAACGCATCGTTTGAAACGTTTGTTTTGTGAGAATATATGAATTTTCGTGCAAGAACGAACGAAATACGTAATGTTTACTTTCTTTTCGAAGGAGCTCTCCCCTATTCGTTCCAAATACGACGTTTTTCTCGCGATCGAATCGAAACCTCATGAAACGTCATGAACACGACGAGTATCGTTCTCTATTGGTGGAAAAGAATATGAGAACGGCAGGGGTATCGAGCAAATTTGTCGTTTTTCCGGAATCAATTAAAAATATTGGAATGCCTTCTTCGCGAAAAAGAAAGAAGTGAGAGTAAAATTTCGTCTTTCTTCTCCGTGGCATTTCTCCTCTTTTGCCGATAGTTTTAAACCTCGAACCGAAGCGTTTTCGGCAACGACTTTCGATGGGCCTGTTCGTTTTTTCGAAAATGTGGAAATATCCTCCACGTCTGGAAATGGACCTCCTTTCTGACGCGAATTTATAAGGGTTCTCGTGGAAAATACGCGATAAAAATATCGGGAAGCAAGATGGGAAAGACGAACGCTTCGTTCGGTAAAAAGAGTGGGACCGATTAGGCGAAGGAAAAAATTTGTATAGCCTACTCGTTTGGGTAATTTCCTCCCTGCCGTTTCGAAAAAATCGTGGACCTTTTTCTTCTTTTCCAAAGGTTTTTCGGGGAATTTCGAGATTATCGCTGTACGAATCGTCTTCCGAAAGACGAAATTTACCGATACCGAAGGAATCCGGCACCTTGCTCTTTCCGTTTTCGAGATCTGGCGATATCGCGAAAATTTTTAAAATTCGTATCTCCGCGGCCTCCCGATTTCGCATGCACCTTCGACCGACTACCTAGTTTCGTAAAAAAATTACTCGGCCCGGCCTCCGCCTCCCGCTCGAGAGCTATTCGAAAAACCCCAGTCCCGGTTCAACCACATTCCATCCCCTCCATTTTGACCGAAAAGTGCCTTACGGGTTTAGTCAATATACACGATTCAACAATATTCGAGCTGTCAAAGTTGCGGGTGTTCTTTCATCCGTCCTATTTATATGTGGTTTCCGGCAGGTTCAATTCGGGTACCATAAGATTCGTACATATCTCGGCAATAGATTCGTGAAAAGAAATCGCCATTTTACGACTCAATTTGCGAATTTGGGACCATTTCCGAGACCTCTATATTTCGAGGAAAGAATCGCCGATTATCCTTCACTCCTTAATCCCCTACGACTACGAAACGGGACGAACTCTGACGAAAGTTAATCTGGCTTCAGAGACATTCGTCTGTCGAATATCACTGTATGATTTGGTTTATTTTCATTTTATTATTTCAAAGTAATGTTTCAAAGGTAAGTGAATCTGATTCACTGTTTATTCTATTCGTTTTAATGAATGTAATAATTTTTGATGATTTATATATTTCACATTAACCATTTGAGTTTATTCGAACTGATTTCGACGATTTTGTAATTTGACGGCCTTGAATGTTAAACTCATAATAATGAGTCTATATGAAATCAATCAAGACTATGCGTGAGTGCGCGCGCGTGGTTCGTGTGTGTGTGTGTGTTTCCGGTTTTTTCCTCGAAAATCTAGGTCTCAAAAATCGTCCCAAATTCGAAAGTTGAGTCGTATAGTTACGATTTCTCTTCGCGGACCCGATCTCGTAATATGTAGAAATGAATCCTTTATTTTGCCTACCACGTGTAAGTAGAACGGAAGAAGGAAAAACCCGTAGTTCGACAGCTCAACGTTTGTAAATTTCTGGCCGTCGGAGATTCTTGAAATGAAGAAAATAGAGCGAAATATCGCCAGAGTCCGCTGATAGCCTTTCGTTGGATAGAAGATTTTCCCGGTTTATGGGGACCGTAATATCTCGTCGCAACATGCGAAACTGAAGGCTTCGTCCTCGTTCCGGTTTCGAAACGAACGAGCGCGATAGAATAATTTGTATAGATAAAAGACCGGTGAAATTACCCCTCCAACCTGGAAAAATCGGAGACATTTTCTATTTTCGCTCTTTCTGGACTTTTTCTCGGAATTTTTGATCGATCGATCGTACCGATCGCCTTTCGAAAGATCAAAGTTTCAGATTCCGAAGAAATCTCGCCGTTGTGACTTTCCGTTCGCCCTTGGCGAAATTTTACGAAAAATCCTCACGCCTCCGTCCGCTAGGAGCTTCAGATTTAGCACGGACCTTCATCCGACCCTTATCTACAGGAAAGAAATAGCCGCGACCCTTTTTTCACCGACCGATTCAAACTACCGTCATCCTCTCCGAGTATTCCCGAAAAAGGCCTTACGACTTCAATATTATTGAATAGATTACCATTTAGAAAGAGCAAAATGAATCATGAAGAACATAGCACACAAAGGACAAAAATTCAAGGACATAACGAGATGTGACCAAATTGAAAATGTCATGTTTTTGTTACAAATTCATCTATCATCGTAATTTGAAAAAAGTATGTAAATTTATCTCATATTATAATGTAAAATTATTTTTGCAATTTATAATTCGAAAAAGAAACATCATTTGTGTTTTGATATTTATTGCGAGCTGGTCTTGGAAAAAAGTGAAGATTGGCATCTCCGCAAAAAACAAAAATTGACGGAACGGAATTGCAGCTGCGCAGGATAAGTGCCTTCTCCGTAACACATTTTACGCACCAAAGTCGATTATTTTACTATTTAAGCGACAGGTTTCACTTCACTACTGAAATTGAATAATGATACTTTCAAACATTCAGTTCAATATGTTTCATTATTCATCATAATATATTCATGTGCGTAAGAACACAACCCATATAATAACTGCAATAATTAAAATTTTTGGGATTTCGGATTATTAGTTTCTTTTCCATGATAATAAATGAGCTGTCAATAATTAAATATCTATTGCTTCAAATGGAAACAATCATTTCAATGTTCATGAAATATGTAAGAATAACACATTCCGAAATTTAAATTCTAAAGTATTTCAAAGTTCAATTCTGTTTCTTCATAATCGCGGCAGAATTTCGAAAAGAGACAGGTTCCTTATCTAAAAATTATTTTATCAGTAAGTTATATTCTACAGGTGTGGTACAATCTTGGGTTTTCTATGATCAGGTATAATTGGGTTTTCTATGATCAGGTATAATCAACTAATATAGAAATGGCACCTGTTATAAAATATATACCTATGCTTCTGTTTGGTGTGAAGTTACCACTTTGGTTGCCCTCTAATTAACTGTCTTCGTAACAGTTTCAGTTTTATAAGGATCTGAGTGTCTTAAGATGTTTTGTCTATTTCTGATCAAGTGTAGTGAAGCCACATGATACAACCCTCTAGTTTCTGAATCTGCTATTTTAGGCTTTTTAAATTCCAATTACAATATCAAGCTGAAATTTTATACGCGACCATAACTAGCGATTTCCAATTGAAGTGAAATATTGCCGAAGTGATAACATTTCCGGTTATACCGGAAGTGCGTCATCACTTTGTTCTTTGTTATTTCAAATGACAATCTACCTTTTTTATTATACATTTATAACCGACATTTGAGCAATGCATAAAATACCCAAGTTGTTGGCAAAACTTTTGACAGATTAAAATATTTTTGTTATAAACTTGAATTTTGAGGAACTTTTGAAAAAATTGTAGCTCGTAGATCTTTTGCACTACAGACACAATTTTTGCTTGGGTGGATAGAAGAAGGATCAAGGAATTTTTTAAGCAATCTACACATGTCAAATGTTTATTGCGTTGTTTTGTATGATTTTTTCAATTTGGCCTTTTTCAAACAGCAATAACTCAATTTTCAGATTGCACGTGCCAATTTTTATATCGCCATCAGATGAAGCGTCAAATTTCAGATGGAATTGTATAAGCACACCAATTGTGTAAGGAAATATTGAGGCTATTTTCTAAAATTTTTGCAGTTATCTAGAAGCTTCATAGAGCTTTAAAAAAGCAATCACAAGATGAGGTTGCCATTTAAAATGAAAAGTGGGGGTGGCTGGGGGTTAGTGGGTTGGGGTACACTCCTTAATTTATCATCAAAAGTTAGGTATTAAATATCAAGAATCGTTCAATATCGTTGAAGCAACTCAACAATGCATCAACTCCACGCCCAAATGTTTCAACAGATGAACACCTTGCTTCTGAGAACAAAAAATTTAGTTAAAACAAATGCTTTGATTCCCCTTTTTTTTATTTGCACAGAGATGGGAGAATTTTTATTAAACGAGATGTTGCAGTTCAAATGAAAATCATTAAACTTTTTTAAGAGTGTTGTATTTCGTAGAGTGGGCTTTCAAAAGACATAACAACAAAACCTTATATATTGAAACACCCCCAACCCCGGTCTATGAAAGACGATGCAAAATGCATCGCTTTTACGTAAATTGCAATACCTGAATTATCATATTTTCTTCCCTATATTAATTACACCTGAGACCGACTGAAATCGGTCAAATGAAAAGCCATGTGATCGTCTAGTACCTGAACTTGCCTTGAAATTCTTTTTATAAAATAGGACCCTTTTCTTTGTTGTGTTGTGTATTTGTAGTAACCTACTCAAGTTCTTTTATGTGAGGTTTGATGTGATACGACCAATTCTTCGTCGCTTAAACCATAGGTAAGGAAATTAGAAAATCAAAACAGATTCGGTAACAATGTCTATTTGACCTTTGTAGCATTTGTATTAAATTCTTATCCTTGCATTCTTTGGCGTCTTTTGATGAATTTAATGAAACATCAGATCATTTAGATAGAGGCCCAATTTGCCCTCACCCATATTTTGAGTGGAAGTTTATACATTAGATTATTTTATACAGACCTAATTGGTCCTCACCCATATTACGAGTGGAATGTAGAATATTTAATTATTATGAACAGACCTAATTGGTCCTCACCCATGTTACGAGTGGAAGTTGAAATATTTAATTATTATGAACAGACTTAATCAGCCCTCATCCATATTCTGGATGGAATTCGGATATCAGATTATTTTAGACAGGCCTAACCGGCCCTCACCCATCTGATGAGTGGTAACTGACCCGATCTAAGGGTTTTGGTAATATGATATAATGTTTTCTGAAGAGGTCGTTGCCCTGATACTCAAAACTCTGGAAGATTTGCTTTTAAAATTCTAAGGAACACGTCCACAGCTGACAACTTGCAAGCATTAATTCGCTCGCGTATTTTAATCGAATTCAGTAATTTGTATCGTAACGTTATATATGGAACTAGAGGTAAGCCCGTAAAGCCGTACGTGATTCTTTTGCTCAACTGAGCGCCAACCGGCAGTTTATTGTCACTGACTGCGGATCATATTCTATTCCCATATCGCGGATTTGCCAACCAGGGAATCATGCCCTCTGATCATACACCTGTATGTACCACAAACGTCACATACATTCCCCAACTCAGACATCCTTCAAAACTTTCATACCGACAACATACAAGCCTCAATGTCTGTGGGTCCATACATGCGTATCGCATGTGAGTTATGCTATTATTCGTAGGTCATCATTACACCTGAAGGCAGGGAAAGTTCCCTTATTGAGCTTAAGAGTATCGGACATCAAATCAATAATTTGAAAGTAAGATCTTCCCCATAGTTGGGTACAATGAAATTTAAACTTCTTCGTTACAGTTTAAGTATGTTTTGCTAAGTTATAAAATGAGATAAATAGAAATACTGAATAAAAGGATTATGATAATTCAAATAGATAATTGGCCCATTATAGAAGCAAAGATAAGAATCAATATTAAATGTTCTCACATTCGAACGTATCGTTCATCATATTATTAACAAAAGATTTCTATTGGAAAAATGGTTAAGTAACATTTCAATGAGATCAATTTTCTGAGTTATAAAAGTAAAGTTTCATATCAATATTGAACTTCATAACATTTCAAATTCAAATAGTTCTCAAAGTTGGTGGAATCAGTACACAATAACTTAATCACGTTTCAATAATGTTGCAAGTTTTATAAACAAATGTTGAAATCAATACTGAAGAATTTTAGTGTACTTCAAAATAATGCGTTAAGTTAAAACAGCTGTTGAAATCAATATAAAATAAATTCAGTACATTTCATATTCTACCAAGTTATGAAAGCAAACGTTTTAAATAAGTCTGTGAAAATAACTCTTCAAAATAAATATTAGAAATGTCAGTGCAGTTCAAATAGATCATTTGCCAAGAAGAAAAAAAATATGTGAAAATAATTTGGAATTTGAGAAATGATTATTTCAACTCGTCCTCAGTGCGTCTAGAAATTACGTAGCATATACTTCAAGAAATTCGTGAAAATCAAATAGTGAGCAGAAATATGAAAATAAATTCAGAAAGTAATCACCTGTGGGACACAGCGGGAACGGTGCTTCTTCTTCCCCTGTCCTGCTTCTCGGAGAGGAAATATCTGCGTCTTCCATTCTTCTGGACTCATGTTATGCACGATTAATTAACTCAAATTTAATTCCTATTCACACGAATGAGTAAATTCACTGAGTTTCGTAAACAGAATAACTGAATTATAAGAGTAATTGCACCTCGGAAGAAAAATAACTCAATAATAATCATAATGATAATAATAAAAAAATTTATGAATGATCCTTTAACGTCGCGATCGTGATACTTATATATGCGTGACCCAGCAGCCATTACCTCCTCACTTCCCTCTGCCCTTGGTACTCAAGTACTTGTTACATAGTCTTTTCCAGATGCGTTCCTTCGTCGCGACGTGAGAATTGCTGATTTAGAAAATACCAGATGTGGAATCGTGGATATACGAAGAGTGCTTAAGAGCTTAGGGATTAAAGTCGATTATTGTTTTCGCTGGATTTCTTATTTGGGTTAGATAAATTCCTTCGTGTCTATGTTTAATTTGGTGATTTCAAGCTGCCTGACGAATACGTAATATTCTACTATATTGAGAATTTAAAATGAAATTATTGAATCATTCTGGCAAATGACCGTCTTTTCACTGTAATTTTGAATTCAGATGAACAATATGAAATGTAATGTAGGTAGATCTACAAAATACAGTTATCATAATAGATAATAAAATTCACTTAGATAAAACCCAAGAAATATATGGATAGTTTTAGCAAATTAACAAAAAAAAAATTGACCCCGGTTCTGGGTCGTCTCAATATTTTCTTTCTGATCTTAGATTTTCAGATAGCAAAATTTATTCCTATTTCTGTAGAATATAAAAAAATTGTCGAAAAATTTGTGGCGGCCGGTCCTGATTGTAGTTATTTTCTACCTCTCTGTCGTTTGGCTCAGCTGTCAGAATGATCATCAATGGTAAAGACAAGTTGACGAAAAGTCTAATCTGACTTCTTGCGTATTTGGGTAGGATTAAAAACGGGCTTCACACCAAGTCTCATGTGTTCGTTCCCACCGCGGACAAATAAATTAAACATTTGCATATGTAGGTTTTGCTGTTTTATTAGGCTTACCCGATGAAATTATCAGGTGCATTTTTCCTTAACTGCAGGGATATATATATATATATATATATATATATATATATATATATATATATATATATATATATATATTTTTTTTTTGCAAGAAACTTCAGGAGATTTATGTTTATTGGCTTTCCTATAAATTTTCACGAAATCGCGATTATATATACTACGAATTTCCTCATTGATAACCAAACCAATTTTCAAGTTTCATATTGATTTTGACCAGCGACGTATTTTCCACGTAATGAAAAATTTGAATTCAAATGAGTTCTTAAGTTTTATAAAAGTTTTATTTAACATCAGAGATATTTACCCGCTTCGGTGGGGTAGTATCCGCACGCTTTCAGGCAAGGGTACGCAACTTCGATTCAGTGTTCGCACGATCGAACAATTAATCAATTGTAATAATAATTAAATAGTGCAGCGTCCATACCACCAGGACTTGAGAGGATTGCCTCAATCCACTAACCTGCCGTATCTCTGAACGAATGGGATTTATTAGTGTTCGAAATGTTACCGAGAATGAAATATGATACTGAAACTAGTATTCTTATCAACATACCAAAAGCAACTGGACTTTATTCAAAAATTAAAGGTTGAGAAAAACAAAATTATAACAAAGCCGAACCATCAACACAAGGCGCCTAATAAATGGCATTGACTTTATAATTCTGTAGCTTATTTACAGAAATCAAGTTCATGGTAAAGTTAGGTATGAACAACACGTTGTTGATTGTAACTTCATATTTATTCATTAAGGTATCATCACAGGTTAACATCCTCCGAGCTTAATACTTTGCTTGTTTCTATAACACCCCTTATATTCATTATGATATTTATTTCGAACATTAATTTTATCACTTGGCATTTGTACTTTGTACACAATCTTGGTTATTGAACTTTTTCACTCAAAAACACGGCTGGAAAAAATATGGAAATTTTTTTCATCACGCATTTTGAGCTTGATATACTGATTCTTGTAATGTCGTGTCTGTTTATACGATAACATTTGATGATTATTCTCTTATCCTTGTTAGAGTATCTAGGTTTCTGGTTTCGTCTTCTTCAGCTATAGTTCTGATCTCCAAAACGACATTATTTGGCTAATAATTTCAGGGCATATCAATTAATTTTGACTTCACATCTGCCTTTCGACGATATTCGAATGTTCAATCGTTAGTATAATTGGAAAATTTTTTCCTGGTAATTTCAACATCAAATTGCCAATCCATTCATCATTTACATTGTTTGTTTGTTTTTCCTTTAACGTGCTCTGTTTCTGCCTTTCGGCTGTTGACACGCCGGGGAATTCTGTCACCTCACTAACCCGGGAATTTTGCCGAACCCCTCTCGTGTCGAGGGAAGGGATCTTTAATGTCCAACACATCTCTGTTAGACAGGACCGACATCTTTACATCTCCTCCGAAAGATGGACACTCAAGCGATTCCCAGAATCCGAAAAATCGCACCGACTTTGTGGGGATTGAACCCAGGTAACTCCGCGTAGGAGACGAGCATCATATCCCATACGCCGAGCCGGATGTCATTTACATTGAATGCCTGATAATTTTGTCAGTTACGTAGTCATCGAGTTGCAATTTTTATTACGTAGTTACAGGAATTAGATTGCGTAGAGATGTTATTCTTTATTGTTCGTTTATACTTTGTTTCAATTTAAGCTAAAGATCTTTCATGGTTGAAACATCTTCACATTTCTCCTACTTGCTTGGGGAAAAAAAAGAAAAAAACTGCTCAGTAAGAATGATCGCTCGAAGGAAATGTTAAAAATTATATTTGGAGGAATGACTACTGTTTGAGAGAATAATTTGGATTTCCATCGAAATTTTTAGTTTGAAGATGTATACCTTTTGATTACGATTATCCAATCGATAAAAATCTTACATCACGGTTAGGTAATATAAAAAATATGTGGTCCAAAATTTTCGCCGAGTCGGTTCAGCCGATTTCGAGATATCGTGTACACAAGGAAAAAATTGAATTCTGAGAAGAACTGAGAAGAATTGTGAACAAGTTCCAACCGTGCGTAGTCTACTTCATACTTCATACATAAACAAAAACAGAATATTGAAATGACGAGTCCGAATTCATGACAATGAATTTATTTGAATTAGGATCATTTAATCTTCCCAAATATATATATATATATATATATATATATATATATATATATATATATATATATATATATATATATAAGCATCCTGCTTAGTTGCACTATTGTGGCTTTTGGGGATGCGTGCATGGCGGGTAGATTTGGGAACTAGCTCTAGTCAGGAAGGATTATTCAATGATCTACGGATTGTTGAATAATTCTTTTCGTCTCAAGTTTACATATGTAGATCCTCGCGAAGTTTGTCGCGGAAGATATTTGTCTCATCAAATGAAATATATATATATATATATATATATATATATATATATATATATATATATATATATATATATATATATATATATATATATATATCGTAATTTTGGACATTTTCTGAAATGTAATGGTTAGTTTGGGGTCCGTCCCCAAACTTTTCGTTCAATAATTGATTAGTTGGAGGACGTGTCCCTCAAACTTGTTCGTGTTGTGAAGGTTTGGTTAGTTTCAGGACATTTTTAAAAATATTATCATTGCCCAAATGAAACTCATATTTGTCACTTCAAAAAGGTAATAATTATTTCGTTAAGAATTTCGAAGTTAATCACATAAGAAAAACTTCCGGCAGAGCAATTTTTGAGCTGATATTCGAATTTGGTCTAATTGTTTGAAACTTTCATATCTTTAATTTTTATGATGGGTGGAATATTTTGCGGAACCAGAAGTTGTAGACATGGTTTTTTCTTCGTCTACTTTCTTGATAATTGCTTTCTTCGAGTTTTTATACCTAGGAGATTCTTAGATTTACCATGATACTGTAAACGGATAACATATGATTGTATTAACCATTCTCCATAGAATCTCACTATTAATCTTCACTGCTTGACATACAGAATCATAATTATGTCTCCATTAAAATCATTAATTTGAAATGTTAACCTGAAGACACAGAATAAAATTGCGAAATAATGAGTAATAGAACATCGTTCTTTTGATTCTGAACAATTTTGAACAAGATTTGTAATTATGTTCTTGATAAATTCCTACATATTTCGTAATTATATTATATTTAATCATATACTCAAGACAAAAAATATAGTAAAGTCCCCATGAACATAAAAAATATTAATATTAAAATGAAAAAATATTAAAATATTAATACACATAACCGTTTTCCATTATTTTCGATAATTTGCTTATATTCAATACTTAAAAAAAGGCTGTAATGTGAAGTCAGTAGCCTTTGCGCGATTATGGGGAGAGACTCATCAGATCAAAAAAATAACGTTTCATTCTTCGTGGAAAATTAATTTTCAGTAATTTAATTAGTACGTCAAGTGTAATCGTTTGAAATCATTCACGATGCAATATTGGAAAATAACTAACATTTCGAAGAAATGATAGTTGCTTATGACAAGCACGTAAAATAAGAGTATAAACATTTCCCGTACTGAAATTAAAATATTCGATTCATAGAAAATTCGAAATGTCTTATGAACGAATTCTTGATTTCACGACTACATGTGACAGATTTAAAATATTATACAAAAATATATAATTTCGAATTCACGAAATAAACGAAGAAAGAAAATCTTTAGCCGAATTCGCTAATTTTTCAAATTGTATCGAATTTCATCTTTTGCCTTTTGGAAAATAACAAAGCATGTTCTTCGGTTATTCTCTAGATGAGGTGATATAGAGAGAAAAAAACTTCAATCCCAAAAACTTTCCTATCCGACGAATACATTCCGAGAATTTCATCCGTTACGGATATGTATATAAATGTGAGAATGTAAGAATGTATGAATGTAAGTTATACATATTTATATGTACCAATAAAACAGTTTAGTTCGAAAAGGTATCAGGAGGGGTTATTGTAAGTTTGGGGACAGCAGTCAATTTTCGGATTAATAATAAAACTCACGATCATCTGAAATGTGAAATGATCCATTCTTTTCACAGAAAATTCAAAACGTTTCATGGACAAGTTTAATTTCGAGGAATTTTGTAACGTTGAAAATTGGCAAATTTCATTTTCCCTAGAGTTTATGTGAACAAGTTTTAGGAAACAATTAATTACTTTATGTTTCAGATCGTTTCGAAAGCTTCTACCAAGCTTACCTTATCCAGATGCAAAATTCATCTCAACGTATATCTCACCAACAACGATGTTTTTAACGTAGTTCACACATTTTTCAAAATTGATCCTAGTTCCGGAATTATTGAACTGATAATAATTCGAATGAGTATAACTCGGTGTTCCGAGTAGTTTCATTCGGGAATAATCGTGTTTCCATTGATCGGACAACATTCAAAGTGTCCACGAATTCTTCATCAGCGAGATTCAATGTGATAATTCAAGACCATTTTCATAACTTCAGAATCACAGACATCTGGACGAAGTGATAGAGCCATGCAAACGGACCTTTCACTATATTACAAAAAACTGAACCACTGGAAAAGATCATATTTCATGTTTTTACTCGCAATTTATAATTTCTCCTAAACTTTCTGAAAAGTGTTATAGCAAAATATTGAAATATACTTTATACAGATTGACTAGCAGCTTCATGAAAAATTGTATGTAGTGATGCAGATATTCATTGAAATGATGAGCCGATACAATTTGAGTAACGTAATGAAGTCCGGTCCTGCCCTGACTTGAAAGATTTCCTTGAATCTCAGTTTATAATAATGATAGCATGAATTTATTGCGGTAGAACTTCTCATTTCGAAACTTGATGATCTAGAATGACTAACAAAATATAGGAAATATTTGGACTGTACGAAAATAATGAAATTGGAGCAAAAGAGCAGATTCTTGTAAATGTCCTTTCTGAAATTATTATAGGGCAGACCATTATATTAATAAATTACTAAATTAGTAGTTCAAATTAGATTATTGTCCCCAAACTAACTGATAAGTCCCGAGAAGTGCCTCCAAACTAAACAATTTATACACAAATTAATATGTATTATGTCGCCGTAGAAATGTAAACACCGTTAGTTTATAATCTAACTATCAAGATTGTAAACTGTCGACAAATTGTGAACCGAATGTTGCTCTTTACAATTAAACGCATTGTTTTTCGGACATGCCAAGAAAGGCCACTCGAGCGCTGGTTGGTTGAACGATTGTCTACACACAGTAATGTAAACAGTGTTTTGGTGATAGTGAAATGTTCTCGTGTTGAAAATATTTAACAGTTTTGAAATTAGAAATAAAAAATTGGGTTTTTGTTTACTTGCCCATAATTATTTCGGACGAGAATAATAAAATCTGTACTCACTATTTATGGGGCAAGAATCCCAATCTAAAGGAAATTTTTTCAGGCTCTTTTATTTTTTCAGAAAAAAAATCTAAAATTTCTTGGAATATTGTCGTTCAATTTTTCTTGTCAAAACTTGGCGTTGTACTTCCGCTGAAAAATATACAGGCTTTAAAACGATAAATAAGTTATTTTAAGTTCAAATATGCTCTATTTTCCTCATAAAATGTTTTATTACTGCAATATTCAATTTCCTGAGAGTTTGTCCAAGTTCGGAAGCTAATATTCTCATTATCTATCATCACACATGCCCAAAAATACAATCAAATCAGAGATCCATTTTATTTCCGAATGGATAAGCTCTATAGATATTTGTAAGCCACTTATTTAATTGATATATATGCGAATAATTAGGATCTCCGGCGAGTGGTTCCTGAGTTATTGGAATATTCAAAATCAAAATTGCTTGTAGTGCTTTAAATTGTATCGTTATTTTAGATTACTAAATTCAAATTCCATCGAATCCGACAACAGAGAAAAATTTCAACTTTCATATAAATTTCAAAATCATTGGGCGGTTATTCGTAGTTCTCTATTTAGAACTTCGGTGTTCAACCCCTCAACCTGCAGTACATTACAAAACTGTAAGTTGTTATATCTTTCCAAATTTATTATGTTCATGATAAGACGCGCAAAAAATGACTGTGATCCGAAAATTGTTCAATTAGTCACATGTTTGTGGCTATATTGGGTTCCACATTGAAATTTATCCACGTTAGAACAGAATGATATGAGTATACAAGAAAAAAATTTGGTTGAAAGTGAAATCTTTGACAGTGTAATACAATATATATATTTTATATATATATATATATATATATATATATATATATATATATATATATATATATATATATATATATATATATATATATATATATATATATATATATATATATATATATATATATATATATATATATATATATATATATATATATATATATATATATATATATATATATATATATATATATATATATATATATATATATATATATATATATATATATATATATATATATATATATATATATATATATATATTTAACATTTAACGTTATCCTAATATATAATTACTCCAGGATATGTTTTGATTATAATCATTGCCTGGCAATGGAATTAATTACCGGGTGGTGGATTTATATTTTTCATGAAATCAGTTTGATTGCATGAACAGATATATGGGCAACTCGTCGGGGTAAACCCCTATATATATATATATATATATATATATATATATATATATATATATATATATATATATATATATATAATAAAATACTTTGCAGTATATAATAAATTTCCAGAGAATAATTTCTTTTTTTCAAATGTTGGAGTTTTTGTAATCTGCAACACTAATGTATATTCATGTATACAAGAAAAACGTTAAGTCGAAGATGAAACTTCGATATTAAAATTGAACTCTTTTGAAATGAATGTGAACTTCTTTTCCAAATCTTAAAGTTCCTATAATCTGAAGTACATTTATATGTATACGTCGCCGTGAAATTGTAAGCACCATAAGTTTATAATCTAACTAGCGAAACTGTAGACTATAATATTGTGAAGCAGAGCTTGCGGTTCACAATTGAACGCATTATTTTCAATTGATTATAATCTATCAAAGTGTAACTGTCTAATTGTGAAATGAAATACGAATGAACCCCACTCGAGCGCTGGATGGTTGAACGATTGCCTACAAAAAATAATGTAAAAAAACAGTGTTTTGATAATTATAATTATATTTCGTGATAAAACTAACAGCTTTTAAATCAGCATTATAAAAATGGTTGATTATTTACCTGTCCATAATTCTTCAGGTTCTAATATTTCACGGAATATCGTCGTTCAATTTTTGTCATTTTTTCATGAAAACATCTTGTTATAATTTCATCGAATAATATACAGGCATAAATACGCAAGTAATTTTCGTTCAAATATACTCTATATCTATCATAAAATATTTTTTTTTCCTGACAGTTTGTCCGCCATATTATTGAAATTGTAATGCTGCATGGAATACGACACAATGTGATACAAGATACTCTGGTGTTCGGGTATTCCAAACCTAACTTAACCTATTTCGTATGCCAAGCCTATCCTAACATAAATATAATTAAATTTTTTAGCGATCTACATTTATTCGCAGTAATTTTTACTGGTTAGGTTACGTTAGGTTTCGGTAGGGTTTCCTTATATTCCGTATACCAGACATGAAATTTTCTCTCTGTAATGAACGGGAGAGTTTCTTGTATCACACTGTACTGTATGTCGAATACAATGCAGCATTTCGAGGTTTTATGATCTGTAATACTAATCTATATAAATGTTTTAAAAAATGTTGTCAAAAATTAAACGTTGACAGTAAACTGGAATACCTCTAACTCTGTAATATATAGTAAGTTTTCAGAGAAACGATTTTTCTCCCAAATTTTGAAATATTTATTATCTGCAACACAAATATGTATACAAGAAAAGCGTTTAGTCGAAAATAAAACTTTGACATTGTAATTGCAAAATTGAAAATTGTGTTTAAATTTCGAAGTTTCCATGTTCTGAAATACAAATGAATATCCAGGGTATTACACAATAGTATGTCACAACTTGAGAGGGTAAATCACCGTGCAATTTCAAGAAAAAAGTTTATATAATCATAGGTCTGCAACGACTTCGTTACGGAGCTACAGGAATGCAAGTTATTTTACACAGCCTCCACAATTAAACGTCCTGAATTTCAACTAGAATCTGCAAGGTGTTTTCTTTTCTGGATCCATGTCTTTTTTGCCCCTTCAAACTTTCAATCAATTTTCGTCATCTTCGTTCATTTTAGAAATTTTTTGACACTTGTAATTTTTTTCGTATCTCCAACCGTTTTCGAGTGAAAAATTATCGAATTTGAATTATTTGAATTGTATGTTATTCGCTGAATAGAAAAAAATAGTAGAAATATCGATAGGTATGCCCAATATCTGTTTTCATTTTGATAGCTCGTCTTCTGAGACTCAACTTATACTTATTCAATATCAAACTGAAAAGGGGGCAATTCAAAACTAAATAAATTGCTGGAAG
This sequence comes from Cryptolaemus montrouzieri, assembly GCA_013387265.2. Taxonomy (NCBI): domain Eukaryota; kingdom Metazoa; phylum Arthropoda; class Insecta; order Coleoptera; family Coccinellidae; genus Cryptolaemus; species Cryptolaemus montrouzieri. The sequence goes on from JABFTP020000185.1 coordinate 58,449,089, forward strand.
TATCCTTCACCTTCAAGAATACAGGCCTCTGTCCTTCTTCGCATATAATCACGCACTCTTTGAAATATTCCTAGTGTATTTCTTATCGTGCCACGAGAGGTTATTATTCGATTTCTCAATTCTTCTACAGTGTTCACTTGAGTGGTATAAACTAAACTTTCGAGATATTCCCATAAGAAAAAGTCTAAACTATTTAAGTCTGGGGACCTAGGAGGCCATGGTTCTGGCACACCTCGACCTCTCCATCGGTTGTTGAATTTGTTATTCAAAAATTTCCTAGCCGCTCCACTTAAATGTGCTGGTGGCCGTCATGCATGAACCACATCATGTTTCTCACCAAAAGTGGCACATCCTCGAGCAATAAAGGTAACTTCTCCTCAAGAAATTGCCGATAAGCGGGACCGTTTAGTCCCAAAAATGGCAGCAAAAATGGCCCAATCAAATAATTTACAAATATTCCGATCAAGACATTTAGTGAAAATTTTTCTTGATGATGAGGTTCTTCAACCAAATGGGGCGTTTCGTGAGCCCAATAATGATTATTGTGAAAATTTGTGATAGCACTTCTCGAAAAGTTTGCTTCGTCTGTGAACATTATTTCACTATCAAAATGAGTATTTTCTCTAATTTTATCTTAGAACCATCGGCAGAAATTCAGTCTTGAAGGAAAATCTCGAGGAAGTAGAGTTTGGACGCGTTGAATATGAAACGGTTACAAGAAAAGTCGTGGAGAATCCTCAAAAGTAGAACATGTGAAATATTCGACTGATTTCTAATTTTTCTTGTACAAATCAATACAATACAAAACTGTTTCCTCAATATCTGGAGTTCTCATAGTTTGAGTGGCACCTTTTAAATTATTTTTTGCAGTAAAAGTACCAATTTACCTCAACCTTCTGTGAATATTTGAAAATGTTAGCCTGTCTGGTGTTACTCGATTTGGAAAGCGCACCAGATATAATCGCCTGGCTTCTGTTGTGTTTCCGTCAGCTAAACCGTACATGTAATGGATATCAGCCAATTCGACGCCCAGAAGTTTTAAAACTAATCGTTCAGACACTGGTTCAACTAGAGCAGCTGTCAAAATAAATAAATCGAAGCTGTCTAGTCATTTTTTAATTAGAAGTGATTTCAATTCAGCGAATGCATACAATCGTTTTATAATTTTTTGCTCGAAAACAGTCGAAAAAATTATTTTTTCATACATACAATTGTTCTGTTTTCAATTGAATAAGTAAAAGTTGATTCTCAGGAGACGAGCTATCAAAATGAAAGCAGATTTTGAGCATACCTATCGAGTATTTCTACTTTTTCTTTTATTTAGCGAATAACATTCACTTCAAATAATTCAAATTCAATAATTTTTCCCTCGTAAACGGTTGGAGATACGAAAAAATCACAAGTGTCAAAAAAGTCTCTAAACTGCACGAGGATGACGAAAATTTATTGTACGCTGATCAGTGGCGTACTGCAAATAAGTTTGAAAGGTCAAAAGAAGACATGGCTCCGGAAAAAGAAACACCTTGCAGATTCTAGTTCAGGACGTTCAATGATGAAGGCTATAAGAAATAGCTTGCATTTCAAATTTGGGCAGAATATCTCGAAAACTGTAGGAGTTTTGAAGAAAAAACCAATTTTTCTCAGAAATTTCAACACCCTGTAGCTCCGTAACGAATCCTTTGCGGACCTTTGATTATATAAACTCTTTTTCTTAAAATTGCACGTAGATTTACCCCTCAAGTTGTGACATACTTCTATGTAATTGAAAAATTGGAAAATATATAAATTTCAAAGTTTTCATGATCTACAATACAAATGTATGTATATGTATACAAGAAAAGTTAAGTTTCAAATGATACTCTGACAGTAAAATTGAAGACCTCAAACTTTACAGTATATAGCAAATTCTCAGAAAAACATTTTTATTTTTCCGACTTTTGATGTTATTATGATCTGCAACATAAATGAAATTGAAGACCTCAAACTTTACAGTATATAGCAGTCTTGAATAAAATATTTTTTTTGAAATTTCGGTGTTTTTATGATCTGTAATACAAATGTATATTTATGTATACAAGAAAAATTATTGCAGTTGAAAATGTCCCAAGCTTGACGATTTATATATATATATATATATATATATATATATATATATATATATATATATATATATATATATATATATATATATATATATATATATATATATATTGATGAGACAAATATCTTCCGCGACAAACTTCGCGAGTAGTCATGTATACTGAGACAAAAAGAATTATCCAAAGTTCCGCGGATCAATGAATAATCCTTCCTGACAAGAGGTAGTTCCCAACTCTGCCCGCCATGCATGCAGCCCCCAAGACTCATAATAGTGCAACTAAGCAGGATGCCGAGCAACGAAGCGAAAGACTCCAGTTTCGCCCTTATAAGGAGCTCATCAGTGTCGCATACCGTTTCACAGCCTTCTATCAAGCTACATTGGGGACCCTATCGATTCCAGGAAGGACGCACCTCGTACATACATACGAGAGCCGCCCTCTATGGACGGCGATCCCGCTACCGGACTTCGAGAAAGATACGAACAACAATATACAGATGTGAGAACGTTAGAAATTCCAACACTTAGATACATCTTTCGCCGGTCCGTGAATCACATCAACGGTACAAAACGAGCGAAATAATCCCGTTGAAATGGTGCTCTGGGCCTCTGTTTCAGAGATTAAACCTCCCGTCGGTATATATTTGATGAGACAAATATCTTCCTCGACAAACTTCGCCAGGGATCTACATATGTAAACTTGAGACAAAAATAACTATTCAAAAATCCGTAGATCAATGAATAATCCTTCCTGACAAGAGTTAGTTGCACTATTGTGGCTCTTCGGGACTGCGGGCAGATTTGGGAACTAGCTCAGGAAGGATTATTCATTGATCTTCGATTTTTGAATAATTCTCTGTATTTTATATATATATATATATATATATATATATATATATATATATATATATATATATATATATATATATATATATATATATATATATATATATATATATATATATATATATATATAGGGTTTTACCCCGACGAGTTGCCCATATATCTGTTCATGCAATCAAACTGATTTCATGAAAAATATAAATCCACCACCCGGTAATTAATACCATTGCCAGGCAATGATTATAATTAAAACATATCCTGGAGTAATTATATATTAGGATAACGTTAAATGTTATGAGAATATATCAATCTACCAGAATATATACATACTATAGCATCATCAGACAATGATATCAATGTACCAACGAGTAGTGTCAGAGGCTTTCTCCCGGAAAAATCCAGTGTACGGACCTTAGTCAAGTAACACTGAATGTTACTCATTAATAGTTTCCTTTGTGTGAAGTGGTGAACGATCGAATAGAATACTGCTCTGAATATAAATATGACAAAATTGTCAGTTAATTATATTACATTTATATAAACAAATAAATAAAATATGAAATGAGATTCTGAGCAGTATAAACTAAAGAGAAAACCTATGACTCTACCTCATTATTATTTTCGGAAAGAAACCTACGAAGAATATTACAAGATTCGATGACTGTTATCTTTTGTAACTGTTCAAACAAATTTTCTTCAGACCCAAAATCTCAATACTTTTGTGAAGATTTCTAGGAATAACGCCTGTTGTGGAAATAATAATCGGTAGAATAAATATTTTCTTCATTTTCCACATTTTTTAATCTCGTCGCCAAGCATCATATATTTAGAAATTTCTTCATTGTATTTATTTTGTATATTATGTGTGTCGGGTATAGCAATATCAATTATATATGTTATTTGATTCTGTTTATCATTAAGAACGATATCTGGTCTATTGTGTTTTACAGCTCTGTTGCAAAGAATTGTTTTATCAAAATAAAGTTTATATTTGTCATTTTCACAAATAATCTCAGGTTCATATTTTTGAAATTTTTTCTTTTGGGAATTAGGTCATGTTTAATTCCTAGATTGAAGTGAATAATATTAGCGACGGCATATATATATATATATATATATATATATATATATATATATATATATATATATATATATATATATATATATATATATATATATATATATATATACACCTCGAAAAAGTGTCTAGGAACACTTGTGAATATCGATATATCGTATCCAGAACGATCAATATGGATGCATCAATTTCTCATCAAATTATGTAGAATGCCACAACAGATTTCAGTTTTTTTTTATAAACACTAAAAATGCAGCAGATGCGACGCTGCTTTATAATCATTTTCATGTATTCAGTTTTTGAAATCAGTTAGTTGGCACTTTGTTTCGGTTGTAAGCACAAATAAAAGATTCAAGTTTTGTGATTCGACCATGGAAAGACGACATTTGACTAGAGAAGAAATGTTACGAGCCGTTGGCATGCTCCAAGCTGGGAGCTCACAACGGGAAGTATCCAGGGTTCTGGGAAGTAGCCCAAGGGTCATAAACCGTCGCGTTTCAATGAAACAGGTAGCGTAGAAGAACGGCATACAGGTCGTTTCAGGATAACTACAGTCGCCCAAGACCGATTTTTGGTTTTACAAGCCAGAAGAGATAGTACTACCACAGCATCTCAATTAGCTCAAGAGCTATCACGAGTTCATAATGTACAAATTACCGACCAAACTATGAGAAATCGATTGCACGAAGGTCAATTCCACTCCGGACGTCCTTTAAGAGTTCCACAACTGACCCATGGAAATCGCGCTGCTCGTTTAGCTTGGTGCCAAGAACACGTAAACTGAGGTCAAGAGAGGTGGGCCACAGTTCTCGTCTATGGAGGGAACCTGGAAAGCAAAACCGACTCCAGCATGCTCGAGAAGTTGTTAGACAGGGAGGCGGATCAGTGATGTTTTGGGGAGGTATACGCCTTGTTGGAAGAACTGACCTCGTTTTCATACACAACAACCTCACGGGAAATTCTTACGCAAATGAGATAGTTTTACCTGTAATTGTACCGTATCTCCAATCGGTCAAAATCCCTCTTCCAACAAGCCCCTCCTCATCGTGCAAGATTTGCCTTGAACGTTCTTGAAGAGAATGATATCGATCTTCTACCGTGGCCATCCTGCTCCCCAGATCTGAATCCCATCGAACATGTGTGGGACACCCTAAAAAGGAATCTCCTGCGTCAAAATGTCTTCTATCATGAACAGGATCTTCGATTAGCAGTTCAGGGGGCTTGGAATGACTTAGGCCACAATGTAATAGACAATTTAATATTGGGCATGCCGCGACGATGTGTCATTAATAACGGTGGTGGACCTTCTGGGTATTGAAAAATATAAGTGCTTCCATATCGTTTCGAAAGTATTAGTTCAGGATTTTTTTGTGTTTTACCAAATTTCGTCATTTTCATATTTCAAATTTTTTTATAATAGGTGCTTTGGAGAAGTCGAATATTTTTTGTTTTCTTGAGAATACATTATATACAATACATCCTAACAAATATATATATATATATATATATATATATATATATATATATATATATATATATATATATATATATATATATATATATATATATATATATATAATCTGTCACGGTACAAAAACCTTATCGACGAAGCAAATCATGTTTTATAGCTGAGCATGAGCAAAATGCATTCATTATTACGTAAGGACGATTTCGGCATTTTCTAACCCCAAGTAAGCTTTCTTGGTAGGACCTAACCTCACCTCTCCTACATAAGATTATATCTATGGTTTTCGGTCAAAGCTAAATATCGTTAGAAGACAATTAGTTGCTCAAGTATTCATAAATTAACACAAATTACAGAGTTTTATGTCATAAAATATAATTTATCTCCAAAAAATTCGAATTTAATATCAATCATTAAGTATTAATGATTAAAGTATTAAATTAATTAAAGATATTATTTCAAATAATTTTATTACTGCGGGATAGTTGAGGGTGGAAATGGCTATTGTGCCCGTGTTTTCATGGGAACATTGCTCAAGAACGAATAACCATGCTTCTCTCCGATCTAAGTCATGTAGGGAATTTTCGAACCCACTTCTCCTTAGATTATAATTATTGAATGGCCCTCAAGAATTTCATCGAAAGTTAATACATATAATAAAATTTCGTTAGTATTTGTTAAAGCTGAAAAACCATTTATGGCATGATGAAATTCTTAAGAAAAATGTGTGGTTACACCACTTGTAATTGTAGTAGCTTCGATATCAATTTGAATTATAGAATATATCAAGGCTTAAAATATTTTTGAAAGACTGTGCAATTGATTTAGTCAAAAAGATTTTGCGGAAATTTTAATGTTGTCAATCTCATAAAAATGAAAAGTATTTTCAGCAGGACCAGGAAACCAATACTTCAATTTTGAAAATTCTGATTCATAGCAACTTTAGGGGTAGCAAATATTGACAACTATAAATAAATACTTTAGAAGATAGTTCCCCTATTATTAGGCGGCCAGAATTTATTTATTTTTATCTAAGCTTTGGTTGAAAAATTTGTGCTTCACAGTCATTTCATTAAAAATTATATTTTCTAAAGAATGTTTGGATGTATAAAAACTAGGGAAACAGTACACAACGCCAAATGAAACGAAATTCTTCACACGAAAAATATGAAAATATTTATAAGTATGTTCTAATTTGAAATTAAATTTTTCTGGCGGGCTTTCCCCTCCTCCCGTATATATGGAGAGTGTAAATGAATTACAACGATAGATTACAAGGGGTTCCTCAAGTCATTTTGTAACGAAATGTTCCTTCCAGTAACACGTTATTACCGTTCTACAGCGTGTTGAATTCTATAGATTTTTTAGTTTTCTCTTTCTGGTTCTCATACTTTCTGAGATATTTAGTTGCAAGTTGCTTCATGGGCGTCTCTTTTGGATCAACATTGATTGTATTACTAGACCTTTTAAATGGTTATGACAATACACAGTTTTTTCAGTACGCCACTAGTATTCAAAAAAATGATAATGAATCTTCGTTTGGAAACCATTTTTGTATTTAGTATTTCTTCCGTATCTGAGATCGTTTTCATGTGAAAATTATCATCAAGTGTACGGTGAAAACATAACGATCGTACCGTGATTCATTTATGAAGTAGCTGATTTCTAATGACAACTCTAACATTATTGTTGTTAGTTTACATTCATTGATTTTTGCTGATACTCAGCGATACTTGTGAGAGAATTTCTGTCTATTTTCATCAAGATGGCGATGTATTGAAATGCTGAGATAACAGTTGTATCTCCAACTATAATTCCTTAGAAGCGTCAAAAAGAGATGCTGAAATGTATTTTAACGTTTGGCCTCTCAACATGTCTTGCATGTCTTCATCAACAACTACGAGAATCAGGTAATTTTAAAGTAGAAAACATATATGTTGTGGCCACCGTGATGTTAAAACACCAGCATTGGATGAAGCAGTACACAATTTAATCGACGAGCAATCCGACATCAGTACAAGGCAAATTCTTCGCAGCTGTTAAGCAGATGTATGTAAAACGAATCCAAGCACTCGTGATTTTATCAACGTCCTGTATTTTCGGTTTGGATGCAAGATATGAATAGACAACATCACAAGTTTCTGGAGCCTATTTAATTACAGAAGCATCAGATTTTTTCGGGACACCCATTATTGATTATTATGATAGCCTTACATGTGTTGAAGAAAATTCACATGCTATTGTTGAAACTACCACCAGGAATAATTTTCTTCAAATGTATGTGTTGGAATTATTACGGATCACTCAATTGGTCCACATTTCCTTCCACTAAGATTAAAAGGAGATAAATACACTCCGTTTCTAAACATAGGCTGCCAGTTCTACATGATCATATTCCTTTTGAGCGGATTTGTATATGCACGATAGGGCTCCTGCCCAGTACGTTAGTAACTGACTAAGATTAAACTAACATGTGTTAGTTAGTGTTAATGTGATGAAAAATTCCTTCTGTGATCACTTCATTACCGATCTACGGGTTGATAAAATATTCATATTTTTCAGTTTAATCCTTCTAGCTTCAACAGTTTTTGAAGTATTTGTTTCAAATTTGAAACATGGGTGCACCTTTTAATATCTAGATTATTAGACATCTACAGGGCGATATTTTTTTTACGTCTTATTTGTCAAACGATTTTTTCAGTATGCTGTTACAGTTATAACAACACAGAGATAATGGATACATGACATGTTATGAATCACTTTCAATATGCATATCATATCAAACATCTGAATGAATATCCTGTCGATAGAAACATACACAGCAAGGTCTATTACCAGTCAATAGACGCCGAAGAATATTCTATAATTTTTGTTTGATTTCAATTCAGAAACAATATCACACATTCATTTCTTAAACAGTTGAAATTTAGCCTAATTTTGAATCATTTCAGTACCCCTCGTATATTAGTAAATTCATGTCCATGAATTTTTGTATCTTTCAACAGTTATAGCAATAGATACATAATAGATACAAACCATGTTCTGAATAACCTTTGATATGAATGTATTTGCGTTAACAGAATGAATTCCATTCTGAAAGAAATATATACTGAAAAGCATTTAACCTGTCAATAGCGTCTTGGAAAACATCCCATTCTTTAATGAAGATAAGCATGATTTATTTCATTCAGAATCAGAAATATTTTGTTTGTTTTATTTGAAGTCAGAAACAATAATAGATATTTACTTCCGAAACAGGTGAAATTTAGCTGGTTTGAAATCATTCAAACTCCGCTCGTACATCACTAAATTCATCATAATGAAATTTTGTATCTCATTACAGTTATAAGGGTAGATAATGGATACATGACAAATAATTATCAATATACATATCATACCAAATGTCTAAATGAATATCCTTTCAGTAAATATACGTAGCAGAGCCTATTACTCCATTATTCAATAGCGTCCCGAAGGATATTCCATTATTTTATGTTTCATTTCAATGCAGAAACACTATTACGCATTCATTATTATTTCTTAAATAGGTAAAATTTAGCCTAGTTCTGAATCATTTCACTACTCCCCGTACATTACTTAATTCATAATCATGATTTTTGTATCCTTTAACAGTTATAGCTGCAGATACGTAATGGATACAATGCATGTTGTGAATAACTTGTGATATTTTTATCATACTGAATATATTCTCGTAAACGGAGTGAATTCAATTTTGAGAGGAATATATACTGAAAAGTTTTTACCCGTCGATAGCGTTTTGGAAAATATTTCATTCCTTAATAGTCTCGATTTATTTCATACAGAATCCTAATTATAAAATTTCAATATTCCAAGAATCCTAGAATAGAATGTTGTAGGTTAGGTTGGTTTACTTCAATTCAGAAATAATAACAAACGATTATGAAGTTGTAACGAGCTGTAACGAAACATTCATTTAAACGAATAAAATAAACAGTGAATCAGGTTCACTTACCTCTGAAGCATTATTATTATTATTATTATCGTGGACTTATGCACTATCTCAGCTAGTAGCTGGATATAATTTACCTTTCCCAGATTTAGCAATCAAAGGGAATAGGCTCGATTACAATATACTTGACATAAATTTCCTAACTATCCTACATGTATTAAGAATTACAGCTTTTTGCATTTCTATATAGGTATTCTTATGCAATTCTAATTTCTTAAGGCTATCATGCAAAGTTTTGGGTATTAAACCAGTCGAGGATACGATGACAGGAACAATATCTATTTTATCGAGGTGCCACATCTGCTTGATCTCAATAGCTAGGTCTGTGTATTTGGACTTTTTCTCCTGGAACTTGTTCAGCACGTTGTTATTATTCGGTATGGCGACATCCACCAGCATTGCTGCTCTGGCTCTCTTATCATACACCACTATGTCTGGCCTATGATTCGTCACCATTCTGTCAGTGATAACAGGCCTATCGTAGTATAATCTGATAGAGTCATTTTCCAATACGGGCGCCGGCTGATACTTGTAATATGGCTGGAAGGTGTTCAGAAGTTCGTACTTGTGTGCAAGTTTCTGGTGGATAATGTTGCACACTTGATTATGCCTGTGAAGATACTCCGTATTGGCCATTTGTTCGCATCCGGACGTAATATGCTGTATAGTCTCCGATCTTATATGGCACTTTCTGCACCTATCTGTTTGTAATGTTTCGTCCTTCATTATAAATTTTTTGTAATTGTTTGTAGCGATAACTTGGTCTTGGATGGCCATAAGGAATCCCTCTGTTTCTGCGAATAATTCTCCTTTCATCAACCATTTGTTGGAGGCTTCTTTGTCGATGTGTGGTTGATTAATCTCATGGTGATGTCGCCCATGCAATTCCTTTCTTGACCATTTCTCTTGTTTTTCAGTATCTGATAGGAAAGGTAGATTGAGCAGGTCTTCTCTGGTAGCAAGATTCAGAGGTGTATACCCCTTATCAGCCAACGATACCACTCTATGGAGGTCAGAAGTGAGAGCTTTTGCTGAGAAGAATTCTCTGAGATTTCTTATCTGTTCGGTGTGTAAATTTACAACATCTATTAATCCGCGTCCTCCTTCTTTCCGCTTCAAAGTTGTTCGTATCACAGACGATTTTGGATGATGATTGTTGTACTTTGTCAGCATCGTTCGGGTCTGCCTTTGAATATCATCCAGCTCTGTCTTAGTCCATCTGATTATTCCATATGAGTAAAGCAACACTGGAATGGCGTAGGTGTTAACTGCCTTGACTAGATTCCCCGAGTTCAACATCGATTTCAGCACAGACTTCAGACGCTGACTGTATTCTGAACGAATCTTCTCCTCGGATTGTTTTTGTTCTAACAATCTGGCTTGTTGGTATCCCAGATATTTGTATGTTTCGCCATCTCTTATGCACTGTATAATATCACCGTTTGGAAGTTGTGTTTCACCATCTATGACTTTCCCTCTCTGAATGTTCAGGGTCTTACATTTTTCAATCCCGAATTTCATATGAACATCTGCCGAGAACTCACTGACAGTTTTCAGCAAATCATCCAATTGCTTCTTGTTCGAAGCATATAATTTGATGTCATCCATATACAGCAGGTGGGAGATTGTATGATAATTCCTTTCTGCTTTTATCCTAAATCCGTATCCTGTTCTATTGAGCATTGAGGACAATGGGTTCATTGCTAAACAGAACCATAGTGGACTCGAAGAGTCTCCTTGAAAAATTCCACGACGTATGGGTATCTCGTCGGTTTTAATTGATTTATTGTTCATGTTGACCTGCAGAGACGTGCGCCAGTGTGTCATTGTTGTCTTTAAGAACTGTACCAGGGCTGGGTGAATTTGGTATATCTGCAATACTTCAACAAGCCAAGAATGGGCGGTACTATCGAATGCCTTCAGATAATCGAGAAAAGCTGAATGAACATTGCGATGCCCTACGTGTGCCTGTTTCATTATCACAGAATCGATGATGAGTTGTTCCTTGCACCCGTGGTGTTTCTTTCTGCATCCTTTCTGCTCCTCTGCTAATATATTGTTGTCGTCAAGGTGTTGGTATATTCGATTGGATATGCATGAGGTGAGTATTTTGTAGAGTGTTGGCAGGCAAGTGATTGGCCTATATTGAGACGGATCCTGTGTTCTATCGCTCTTAGGTAGCATATATGTTAAGCCTTGCGTTAGGAAAGTGGGTGGTTTCTTGGGATGTTGAACAACATACGTGAGCTGTTTCGCTAGGGCTCCATGGAGCATATCAAACTTCTTGTACCAGTAGTTGTGGATATTATCTTTACCTGTGGCCTTCCAATTGTTGGTCGCTCTAATTATTGTTGTGATTTCTTCCTCCGTTATTCCATCGAAGTCCATATGTCTGATATCGAGGCGTTCTTTTTCATTCGTGATCCATTTCGCATCTCTATTGTGTTCTTTGGGGCTCGACCATAGTGATGACCAATAGTCGGTCAAGCACTGTGCGTCAGGTACTTCTCTGTTATTGTTGGTTATTATTATTTATTATCGTGGACTTATGCACTATCTCAGCTAGTAGCTGGATATAATTTACCTTTCCCAGATATAGCAATCAAAGGAATAGGCTCGATTACAATATACTTGACATAAATTTCCTAACTATCCTACATGTATTAAGAATTACAGCTTTTTGCATTTCTATATAGGTATTCTTATGCAATTCTAATTTCTTAAGGCTATCATGCAAAGTTTTGGGTATTAAACCAGTCGAGGATATGATGACAGGAACGATATCTATTTTGTCGAGGTGCCACATCTGCTTGATCTCAATAGCAAGGTCTGTGTATTTGGACTTTTCTCCTGGAACTTATTCAGCACGTTGTTATTATTTGGTATGGCGACATCCACCAGCATTGCTGTCTTGGCTCTCTTATCATACACCACTATGTCCGGCCTATTATTCGTCACCATTCTGTCAGTGATAATAGGCCTATCGTAGTATAATCTGATAGAGTCATTTTCCAATACGAGCGCCGGTTGATACTTGTAATATGGCTGGAATGTATTCAGAAGTCCGTACTTGTGTGCAAGTTTCTGATGGATAATGTTGCACACTTGATTATGCCTGTGAAGATAGTCTGTATTGGCCAGTTGTTCGCATCCCGACGTAATATGCTGTATCGTCTCCGATCTTATATGGCATTTTCTGCACCTATCTGTTTGTAATGTTCCGTCCTTCATAATAAATTTTTTGTAGTTGTTTGTAGCGATCACTTGGTCTTGGATGGCCATAAGGAATCCTCTGTTTCCGCGAATAATTCTCCTTTCATCAACCATTTGTTGGAGGCTTCTTTGTCGATGTGTGGTTGATTAATCTCATGGTGATGTCGTCCATGCAATTCCTTTCTTGACCATTGCTCTTGTTTTTCAGTATCTGATAGGAATGGTAGATTCAGCAGGTCATCTCTGGTAGCAAGATTTAGAGGTGTATATCCCTTATCAGCCAACGATACCACTCTATGTAGGTCAGAAGTGAGAGCTTTTGCTGAGAAGAATTCTCTGAGATTTCTTATCTGTTCGGTGTGTAAATTGACAACATCTATTAATCCGCGTCCTCCTTCTTTCCGCTTCAAAGTTGTTCGTATCACAGACGATTTTGGATGATGATTGTTGTACTTTGTCAGCATCGTTCGGGTCTGCCTTTGAATATCATCTAGCTCCGTCTTAGTCCATCTGATTATTCCAAATGAGTAAAGCAACACTGGAATGGCGTAGGTGTTAATTGCCTTGACTAGATTCCCCGAGTTCAACATCGATTTCAGCACAGACTTCAGACGCTGACTGTATTCTGAACGAATCTTCTCCTTTGATTGTTTTGGTCTAACAATCTGGCTTGTTGGTATCCCAGATATTTGTATGTTTCGCCATCTCTCATGCACTGTATAATGTCACCGTTTGGAAGTTGTGTTTCACCATCTATGACTTTCCTCTTTGAATGTTCAGGGTCTTACATTTTCAATCCCGAATTTCATATGAACATCTGCCGAGAACTCACTGACAGTTTTCAGCAAATCATCCAATTGCTTCTTGTTCGAAGCATATAATTTGATGTCATTATTATTATTATTATTATTATTATTATTATTTAATATAAATTAGAGTTGAGGCGTGATGCCTATATAACTCAAAAATCATAATATACATTATGTCTAACAGGTTGCAAAGCAGTGAACACAAAGTAACACAAAATGACTTAAAAAATAGGTTAGGCTATTCTAATATGGTGAATACAAAATAAAAAGATTCTCAAAAGCAAGTAGATCAAACATTTAACCTTCCTACAGAAAACTCAAATGAAATACAATAATTGCTTATCAAAAACATGTTGTAGGTACTTAGAAATCTTCAGTTGCCTGTTTCAGATAATATCCATGAATCATAGGCATTCTTGAAAGCATTGACAGAAGAAGAAGAAATTACATGTGGTGGTAGATCATTACATGCCGTAAATACACGATTCGAAAGAAAATTCTGTCTTGGGATGGATTTGAAGTTTTCTCGATACAATTTCAGTCTGTGGCCTCGTAGACGTCTGTTGTGATTGATCGTTAGAAGTGGAGATAAATCTACACCGAACCTGTTACTCAAGGCCCTGTAGACAATTATAAGATCACCTCGAAGCCGTCTATTATTGAAAGGTTGAAGATCGAATATTTTGAGGCGTTCGGAATAACTTGGTCGCCGACGCCCGTACGGAATTCTTGTTATCCTCCGTTGAATAGATTCGAGAGAATTCGTCTCGTAATTGTAAATGGGAGACCACACAGGACCTGCGAATTCCATTAATGGACGAATATAAGTCTTATATAAGAGACTACAAGTTTTGGGCTGACAACCTTTGAAAGATCTCTGAAGCAGAAACGAAAGTCTAGAAGCCTTGCTGCAAATACTTTGAATATGATCAGTCCACGTTAGGTCATTAGAGATGCTCTCCAAGATCAACTTGCTTCGATGTGGTGATCAGAGCAATTCCAGAGATTTTGTACATCCGATGGGGGTTGTTTTTGCCAAGGTGTAGGACCTTGCACTTATCCAAATTCAAGGGTAAAAGCCAGTCGGTGCACCACCTGGACAGATGATCTAGATCTTGTTGAAGAGTGTGGAAGTCAGAAAATGGATTATTATATAATTTTGTATCGTCAGCATAGAGACAGCAGGTGGAAGAAAGTATAGAAGGAAGTTCAGCAGTATACAGTAGGAATAGTAATGGGCCTAAAACGGAACCCTGAGGAACACCACTCGAAACCGGCTTGAGTGAAGACTTCTCATTCGAAATCGAAATCTTCTCCCAAGTAGAAAAGCTCTAATCCATTCTAAAAGCCGACCTCTTATGCCAAGGTGTTCAATCTTATACAGCAGTCGTCGATGTGGAACTCGTATCAAACGCTCTCGAAAAATCTAAATAAACTACATCAATTGGAATCCCGCAGTCTACAGCCTCTGTCTAATCGTTGATACATAGAAGCAGGTTTGTAATCACTGAACGACCGGGAAGGAAACCATGCTGGTTTTCAGGAATCGATTTATTGGAAAGGAGAAAATCGAGCATTTGGAGGTGAATTATTCTTTCACATATCTTCGAAGCAATCGATACAAGACTGATAGGTCTGTAATTATCTGCTGAGAATTTATCTCCTTTTTTGTAGATTGGGGTAACTGTTGCTACCAACCAATCATCCGGAAGAGCACCTGTTTCGAAAGATATGGTGAAGATGATAGACAGTGGTGTTGCCAATGTAGATGCACATTTCCTCAAGAGAGTAGAAGATAGACCATCCGCACCAGGGGCTGAATCACTCAGATTGTTCAATTGTTCCTCTATAATTGCTGAACTGAAGGTAACGTGTGATAGATACAAAGAACATCGATTGGATTGAATGGGTGGTAAATGACCATTAGGTTCGTGGGTAAAAGATGCTGAGAACGACTTTGCGAGCACTTCTGCTGATTCGCAGTTATTTGTGCAAAGTTCACCATCTGAGTTGCGAAGCATGGGTGTCGACACCTTTGCGTTCATTATTGAGCGGATGTATTTGAAAAATTTCTTTCTGTCCTTGGTTCTCGCAAGATTATCCTCGAATGATCGTTTAGATTCTATTATTGATACCCTCAACGCATTCGAAAAATATCTGTGAATTTCGTAATCTCTATCGGATCTATAACGGAGGTATCTCTGCCGCAAAGATTTTTTCTGACGAATCATGTTCATTATTTTGTTATTCAGCCATGGTTTTGATGGGTTGGAGAAAATTTTCTTCTTAGTTGTGCACTCACTGGTTTTAGAGTTTAGCAAGTCCAAAAAGCATTTCCATACAACATCAATGTTATTCCCACTCAAAACATCTTTCCAGTCTACTGCACCAAGCATGCTATTCAGCTTGTCGTAGTTGACAGTAGATATAACTTTATGAGATTGTATACTCGAAGAAGAAGGAACGTACTGAATACTGGACTTCACAACGACGTGATCTGATTTTCCAAGTGGGGCCAAATAGCTCACAGGTGATAAGAGATTTGCGTCATTCACCAGAATCAAGTCCAGTAGAGAAGGTTTATTACCAGGGCGAAAGCGAGTAGGTTTATCAACAATTTGGGTCAAGTTTGAATCTAACAAAATCGAAGCAATAGTATAAGAGGTCGACAGCTCGGAAGGCATGTTGGATAAAGTGATTGGCCAAACTATATCACGACAATTGAAATCTCCAACAAATAGGGTATTTTTTTTATCTGAAGACATGACTCTCAGATGTTCTGCCATCTTAGCATCGAAAAATGACTGATGAGGTCGGTACACACAACCGATATAAATACTGAAATCTTTGTTTCGAATATTTAAGAAGATATTGTCAATTCCCGGAGTATCCAACGAAGAGACATTCACAGTGAACGAATTTATGATACTGTTATGAACATAGATGCATACTCCAGCATGTCCAACAGTCGTTCGGCTATCATTTCGAAAAATTGTATAATTTGCTATGGCTACCTGTTGGTCCGATATCAAAGGATGCAGATAAGTTTCCGTGATAAAAATCAAAGACGGTTGCTGTATCTGAACGAGGCCCAAAAGTTCAAGGTACTTTGAAGATAACGACATGGCATTTGTATATAGAAAGGACCATTCCCTTACTGAAGTTGGGAGTTTTTTGGAATAGTTTCGGATGATACAATGGTTGGTATTCCTTTTATATACTTTATGGTTAAGTGAGTTTCACCTGCATCCTGTCTTCTCTTCAATTCAATGCGAAGCTTCTTGAGGTCTTCATACTGAAGTTGAGTTAGGTCATCCGAAATTCTTACGTTCTTGTAAGCAGTGTTTCCGAGTAGCGTTTTTTTGTTGCGTAATATCTTCGATACTGCACTTGAAGTACTGAATGTTACTTTCCATATAATCTTATTACCTGACCCTAGACGAACCATATCCACGATTTGTTTTTCCGCACCAGGGTCGATGTGAGCAATTATCTTACATATCTCTGTGAAACGTGATGAATCAATATCTGATGCACCCCTGACCACTATGTTATGGGACCTTTTCACTCTTTCGATAATTTCAGATGAGGAGACAATGTCAGATGAGCTATTGAAGTGTATCATTTCTTGGATGGAGTTTATCTCGGAACCGAGAGAAGTCACCTCAGTAGATAGGGCATTATGCTGAGTTTCCAGGAGTTGTAACGTATCGTTGTGCTGGTCAATCTTAACACGATGCTCCGTGAGTGTTGTAGAGTGTTCCTCCAGGAGTGCACGACAACCAGATATTTCATCTACTATCTTGGATTGAGTAGTTTTGATCGATATCAGCAGAGAGATCACGCTGGTGAACAGTTATTGACGCCAGGCTATCGGCCATCGCCGACATTTTGGTCATTAGTTGCGAAAAATGCCTAACTGACAGGCTCATCCTGAGATGACACCGTAGAAGGAAACTGTTCAGAAGTATTCGACGCAGTTGAATAACTCCTCAGTTTAGGTTAGGTTAGGTTAGAGACATTTAGCGCAAGTAAACGTACCGCTGTTATCCTTCATAAATTCAATATCAGAAGGTGTGTAGTCTACGCAGCTCGCATGAAAAGAAGTCCTACAAGAGTTGCAGGAAAGGGACACATCCTTATCAAGCAGGGGTCTCGAGCACATAGGACAAGTTTTCGGCATATTTAGCCTTTTCGTCTCCGTTCACTTGCTCTCCTCTGAATATATGTGTATATTTGATTTCAAAACTCAATTGCAAAGATTCAATTGAGTAATCAACGATTTGTTGTGAAGAGAAAAATAAGGATAGGAGTAGGAATGAATAGTAAACAGTTCTTCACTTTCATAGGCCTGTATGAAAGACTTGCACACAGAAAGTGGAGGGCCACGGTACAAATGTTGATAAACAAAGGAGAAACGTGAATGAAAGGAATTACTCGTATGAAAAATCGTATTTCTCGTAAACAGATGTACACCTGGTGTGTGAGGAGAGCTACTGACTAAATTGTTTTGTTTGTTTAATTATTATTCAGCCGTCTTGTTATCGTCAGGTGGATTGACATCAGGCTCATGCGTATAGAGTATAGATGAGCAATAATCAACAATAATATTTTGAGTGCAATTATGGTCCAACTATTCAATTAAGTATGATTTTCAGATTCGACATGATATGTTCTCAGAAACTCACATTCACAAAAATGCACATTCCATGAACCACTTGAATCACCCACGAAAGCATCGAATATCGAACAAAAATATATTGGCACGTAGCGATCACAAAACACGTCTATACTTCGCAACCGGGTACGGGATAATTTCATTACTTCGAAATTATAAAATAAAAATAACCTAGATCATACTGTGATATTTGACAGACGAATGTCTCTGAAGCCAAACAAACAAACTTTCGTCAGAGTTCGGCCCGTTTCTTAGAGGGGATATGGTTGTTCGGCGATTCTTTCCTCGAAATATAGAGGTCTCGGAAATGGTACTAAATTGGAAAATTAAGTCGTAAAATGGCGATTTCTTTTCACGAATGTATTGCCGAGATATGTACGAATCTTTTGGTACCCGAATTAAAGCTACCGGTAACGACACATAAGTAAGACCGATAAAAGAAAACCTGAAATTTTGACAGCTCGAACATTGTTGATCTGATAAATTTCTTGCCGTGAAAGTTTGGCGAAATTAAGTGGCAGGGGTATATTTGAACTGAGATCGATTTCTGAAGATGACTTTCAACTTTTATTTATCGATTAAAACTTGGATTTAGGAAAGAAATGTGTACAATTTCTCATAGGGAAAAAAAATATCGAAAAATATATCTTCGGAGAATTTCGCGAGAAATCCGATCTAGAAATACGTTTTCGAACGGCTTGAAAACGCCGATTTTGCATGGCGAAAGTAGATACCGTCACGGCACTGGGAAAAGTCGCCGTTTTTGTCGCTATAAAAGGACCAACTTTGGAAGCGGATTTCTCCGGAACGGTTCGGAATATCGAAATGAGACTAAGCTATGGGAACAGAAGAATTCTTGGGGAGCGTTTCTTCTTCGGAAACCGCGGCTCGATATCCGGCCGTTTAGGCTAACACCCCATCTCCTACCAATTCGGTCCATTTTTCGAGGGAAAATGCAGTGATTTTTGGAATCGTCTCGTAGACGGGTTTTTTCGAATTTTTCGACCGGGTAAAAAGCGTAATCTTCGTTCGGAAGAATGGAATTTTTGTTTTTCGGCGGAATTTTCGCCCGATTACACCTGGTGCGGCCCCGGCACGCTTTCTTCTCCTTTTTTCGAGAGGCCTTAGCGCCGCCCCCGGACGTCGCTCGGACTCGAACGGGAAGTCGTCGGACGTAGAAAACCTCGATCTCCCGGAGAAAATTGCCCGCTTTACGGAAAAAATTTCCGCCGAGAAAATCGCCTCCCGATACCCCAAGTTTTCCCCCGCCGAATCCTCTCATTCGTCTACGCCCACTTTCCTTATGGTTTTAGTATTATTTAACTAGTGAGCCCATTAATATCGCCTTCATATCTCAATAGCCAATATACTAAACGCCTAATATACTTAACGCCTTTTCATATCCAACTCGATTTACACTGAACGCCTTATTATATTCACTTTATTATTCATATTTTTACTTAATTGTTCTTTATGTTACCCACCGGAAAGAAAATACTCGCGGGGGCCTTCATCCCCCGCGAGTATTCCTGAGAAACAGTAACTATGAGTAATGAATAGAAGGAACTCTCTATAATTACCTTTTGTGCAAATTTGAGATCTTATTTTTTTTGGTTCAAACTTGATCATTGTCAAATACATTGAATCTCGTTAACTTTCACATTTGGATAATTGTAGAATAGAAATGTACTTCCTCTTGAATAAACTGAAACGAAAGTTCAATTTGATATGACACGGTCATATGACATCCAGCTTCAAATATTTTAATACAGATATAGCCTTTAGTGGATAGCTTTCAATATTCATATGATACATACTCTAAATGACCGAACGAAAACTTTATCGAGTTCATTCCAGAAAAAATATACAAAAGAGCTCAATACCTATTAATATCAACTCAAAAGATAGCCCATCATTTCGTAAAATCCTCCAATTGATTCGTTAAAAATCCTAGTAATTCTAGAACATTTTTCTACACATGGAGGTTAAAATAACTATGAAAGAAAAATGAAATATGAAAATGCTGAGTACATTTCTTGAGCTTGCCTCAATAAATACAAGAATAAACCTCAAATTACATTCACTTACCTTTCAAATAATGTTGTAAGTCTTCTTAAATCCTTTTTATTATAACATTCCGTTTGAATCATATTGTTTAGGTTAGGATAACCACAAAATGTTAAATTTATGAATTTTGAGAGTATATCGTTTCTTTCTTCAAACAAAATATACATTAACATGGATAAAATAAACATCAAACTACGATCACTTATCTCTAAAAGTATATTTTAAGTTTCGTCAAACTTTTCATTCAAATAAATTTCGAATCACTTATTTTGACAGATCGAATATACGACTAATTGAAATAAGGTTAGATTCGATTGTCACTCAGAAGAGAGAGCACTATATTCTAGATGTTGTTAGTACCGAAATTATGTTGGTGAAAATTAAAGTAACTAACAGTTTCCATCCTCACTATTTTCGTTCGGAAAAGAGAGAGCATTAAATTTTACACGTTGGTAACGCTCACTTCCGACATTGAATAGCGATATAAGGGGCAGAAGGAGCGGTAACTGGCTCCGCCCCCGGTCTTTTTCTCGAAAATATAGGTCTCAAAAATCATCCCAAATTCGAAAATTAAGTTTAACAGTAACGATTTCTCTTCGCGGACACGATCTCGAGATATGAAGTAATCGTTCGAAAGTCGAATCCTTTCTCCCGATGACTCCGTTTGAGTAGGATGGTTAAAACAAAAACCCGTATTTTGACAGCTCGAGGTTTGTTAATTTCGCGAATTTCTGGCCGTCAGAGATTTTCGGAATGATGAAAGTAGACCGAAAATTTGCGAAAGTCGGCCGATAGCCCTTCGATGAAAGATTTTTCCGTTTTCCCGTGGTTTTATGAGAATCTAACTATCGCGGCGCAAAATGCGAAACTCGAGGCTTTTTCGTTGTCCAGGTTTCGTAGCGATCGAAGGCGATATAATTATTTTGTATAGCTACAAAAGTCCATAGAAATTATCCCCTCCATCTCCGAAATTTCGGAGACGTATTTTATTTTCGGTTTTTCGGAACTTTTTCCCGGAATTTTCACTCGATCGACCTCTCCGATCGCCCTCCGAAAGATCCGAGTTATCGATTCCGAAGAAATTTCGCCGACGACGTTCCGTTCGCCCGGGGCGACGTTTCGGCGAAATTTTTCGAAAAATCGTCGCGCCTCTGTCGTTCGAGCTTCAACCGTTCCCTCCACTTTTACACTCGATTGTGTAAAATGTCTTTAATAAGAAATATTGAGATTTTTTTGTTATCTCTTTAAATAATTCGAAACGAAAACTTTCAAATATAGAATAGACCGACGCAACACACTATCATCTTTATAGTTCGTGGGCTATGAATGCATCGACATGCTGTACTATTTCTGTAATGGATGTAACTCGATCGGTAATTATACCTCAACATGTATCGAGGATAGAAGTCTCTTTTATAACTGATCATTGATCGAATAGTATGAATATAAAGCAATTGATTCAATCAGGGGAGTTGGGAATAACAATTTTATGTATTTCCGTCCTTCACGTAACTTTACTCACACTAACCTTGCGTTATAAACAGTTTTACGCTCGTACCCACGTTGCCTCAGGCAAACCCTCGATTTACCTTTGTTTTTTATTTAAAAACTTCAAACTAACCTGTCTCGTGTGAATGTCGAAAATCACGTTCGAAACTTCGAAAACGACTCGATAAGTTGTGGCAAAACGTTATATTAACTGATTGATGAAATCAAACCATTTCTAGAATTTGGTGTGATCTGGAAATGATTTGGAAGCCTGCCGAAATGGTCTTAGCTACTAAGGCCGTATTAGAGTACGTTAAAGTGTTACCCTTTCGATGTAAGCATTATTGAATTTCAAATTGACAAATTCCGACAAAAGAGTCTGGCTAAATGCTCGAAAGCTGAGCCCATTCCGAATTCCTCGATACGGTAGGTAAAAGTTACCGAGAGCCCAGGAAATATCGAAGAAAGAAGAAGATCAAATTGACGACTGTTTATGACATAATCTATATAAAATTGAAGTTGTCTTGCTTTGTGTTCGCAAAGATTAATGAAAGATCTAAGATGATGGCAATATAAGATGAAGTGATGCACAGAGACATATACAGTCGAGAAAGACATCAGAGATAAGTGAAATAAACATACTTACAAGACAGGTACCATTGATATATTGCTATAAGTAATTTCCTGGACGTAAAGACAACCAACCCCTGTTCTATTTTGAAAGTTGAAGTTGTCGGAACCGAGGGAAAGAATTGTAAGTGTTCAATATGAACTACAAAAAGACAATTGAACATTTGACAAAGGCAAAATTCAAAACTGGGCTTCACATCAATTTAATCATCGAAGTTCTGAACAACCACAAACTTCCAAATGATGGCAAACTGAGATGAAGTGATGCAGGAAAATACCATCGAGAAAGACATCAGAGGTAATACAATTAAACATAGTTTAATATGGTTTCCATTAATTTTATGTTGCTGTAGGTCATTTGTTGGACACAAAGAGCGCTGAATTTTATTCGATTTGGAATGTGTTTAGACCTTTCTTCCTGGAGCAGTTATTTTGAATCTATAATGTTTGAAGAAATTTTTATAGTGGAGCAAATTTCAAAATGAAACCCAAAGAGTTAATGAGTTCATAGTAATAGGAATTCTAGATACTTAAAGTGAATGGTATGCCGATAACGGATTGTTTTTATATTTATGTTTGGATCTGTCTTTTTTAATATATTATCCTTACCGTTTTGTATTGAAACCTCGCTCTGATTGTCTCTATATTTATATCATGTTCTGATTGTTTTTGGTTTTACTCCTATTCTGACTGTATTCTGTTTATATTAATGTATGTTTGCCATTTTGGTCGGATGTAGTCTATACACACAGAGTTTGTCTCAATTCGAGTTCAAATCTATTAATGTCGATTTTTGAGTGACTTGTCATGAATACTCTTAACTTGTATATTGATGACTGATAAAGAATATATTAATTAATCATATCAAGAATTCAAGAACTATGTGATAATAGATATCTCATTTTGAGAGTTCTGAATACATAGACTTTGTTAGAATTTCCTTGATTATTTTGTGTACATGATATGAAAGGCGAATATGGATAATAAATTGGAAGAAATTTTTTCGATGAAATAATCAACTACATTCTTTACACAAGCAAGAAAAATTGATGAAAAGTTTTTATTTCAAATTAATATTGAAATATACAGAACCATATTTTGTGAAAGAATTCACACACTACATCAAAATGCTTGACACAAATACCAATTGAGAAAATATTCATTAGGAGTTGATATTAAAACTGATATATGATGTACATGTATATGCAGAAAGAAAGTACCTCCGAAATTGCCGGATATTTGCTCTTTGTTTTGGAAATCCCAAATTTCATTTTCTGGTCTCGTACCATAGGTTTCTCAGTTACTGGACTATTAAAGAGCTGCCAAAAATCTGAAAAAAATTAAAATTTTATTTTGAAAGCAGATGAATTATTCTGAGAAAAATTTAACATGCTTTTTCTTTCTTATATCAGTGTCGAAGAGATAATTCTTGAATCTGTAATTGATGGATATAATAATTATCTCCCAACATTCAGAGCATTTCAAGTTTCATTATCGATGTTGTGAAATAGAGTTGAAATTGAGAAACGTTGAATGAGAAATTTAGTCTAAAACATGCACGAAATTCTCAGCTCGTGACAATTATGAAATAATTTCAAGATGAAGAAACACATATTTTTATCAATGCTTGTACAATGTGAAAATAAATAAAGCCAATACTGCTACTACCATTTCAAATTCCTTTGAGGTACATACTTGGGCACTTACCTGTTCAGTTTTCATTCCTCGGCAAAATTTTATCTCATCTTGTAACGATAAACGTAGCCGATTTGTATGATGAGATGAGAAGTTCAACAAATTTTCTTGGTAAATATCAAATCCCTCCTCTGAAATCGTTGCTGTGAAAAATTAAAACTAATGAGTAATGTAAGAGTCATAACGTATCTCAATGAGCACTTATTGTCGAGCATATTCTTCCCACTTTCATAAAAAACAAAACCTTAATATAAAATAGGCCCATTCCTCCTGCTCGAAAATTAAGTTGTTGAAATTTATTCCATTCATCGAGAAACAGCAGTAACACTGTTGCGTAGAAGTTGTTAGTGAGGTTTCGAGAAACATAGCTCATATATATCTGCAAAATATTCATAATGTTAGATTAATTGTTTGCTACGATTACTCATTCATTAGAGTTTATATGTAATTGTGAGAAAAAAGTATGTACAAACCTGACATATTGCTGAGTACTATTCGATATTATCGTATTAGAATATAAAGGCCAACAGGATACATCTGGTTGTGTTACTATTTTTCTTTTGAATAACCAATTTCACTTGTGTAATGTTAGGACTGAAAAGCTGCTTTCTGTTCATTGTTTTTCTTCGACCCATGCACTCTTCTACCTTCAAAATAGATACTGTTACCACAAAATATAGAAGTTTTTTTGACCTTGCACTTGTGAACGCTTTAGCCTGAAGAAAAAACAACATTAGATATACGTTAGATTGTCTTCGATAAGCTGTACATTGAATTTATTGAGAATATCGAGATGATTCGTCTTCGGAGAAAACGACAAATAACGTACCTTCAGATACCAAATTATATTCTCGGTTGGCTTAACCTCTTGAGATATTCAGTTTCGCGTGCATATTAAAACGTGTTCCGTTCTGTATTGCACATTTCTCCGTTCTACTGAGTGGAATAAGCTGAAAATTTTCGTGTTATTATTCACGAAAAAGATCGTGCAGTAAATACATACTTTTCAAGTAGCCTATTTTTCTAATAACATCGAAAAATACGGATGGTTTATATCGCTGGAATTGGTATCGTAGGTAATAACAATAGGCCTTCACTCGTAGCGAAAATAAATGTACAAATCCATTTTCGAAGTTCATTTTCGTTTTCAAGCGCCCCTTTCAAGAACGTCGGACAATATGGCCGACTGACTGAAATGTAAACAACCTACTTCAACTTTCGTCACGAATGCTGTGTGCATGGAAATACGTATTTTAATTCGGTAAATAGGTAACAATACGACGTAAATGAACATTTAGACGGATTAATGCATCGTTTGAAACGTTTAATTTGTGAGAATATATAAATTTTCTCGCGATCGAATCAAAACCTTTTACGTTCTACGTAACCGGACAGGTTTTGAGATGATTTCGATGTACCTTTATTGATGGGATGATTGATATTTTTCTTATTTTAGATGTAATTCGACGACCAAAACCCTGGAATTTGAGTTTGAGAAACGTCAACGTCAACGTCGACGCTCGGGAACCGTCGTGTTCCCGACGTGTTTCGTTCCCTATTGGTGGAAAAGGAAATGAGGACTGCCGGGGTATCGGGCAAATTTGTCGTTTTTCTGGAATTAATTAAAAATATTGGAATGCCCTTTTCGCGAAAAAGAAAGACGTGAGAGTAAAATTTCGTCTTTCTTCTCGGATTCCGTGGTATTTCCCCTCTTTTGCCGATAGTTTTAAACCTCGAACCGAAGCGTTTTCGGCGACGACTTTCGATGGGCGTGTCCGTTTTTTCGAAAATGTGGAAATATCTTCCGCGTCTGAAAATGGACCTCTTTTATGACGCGGATTTATAAGGTTTCCCGTGGAAAATACGCTATGAAAATATCGGGAAGCAAGATGGGAAAGACGAACGTTTCGTTCGGTAAAAAGTGCGGGACCGATTAGGCGAAGGGAAAAATTTGTATAGCCTACTCGTTTGGGTAATTTCCTCCCTGCCGTTTCTAAAAAATCGTGGACCTTTTTCATTTTGGCGCTTTCGAAAGGTTTTTCAGGGAATTTCGAGATTATCGCTGTACGAATCGTCTTCCGAAAGACGAAATTTACCGATACCGAAGGAATCCGGCACTTGGCTCTTTCCGTTTTCGAGATCTGGCGATATCGCGAAAATTTTCGAAAATTTGTATCTTCGCCGTTCGGGGTCCCGCGGCCTCCCGATTTCGCTTGCACCTTCGACCGACTACCCAGTTTCGTCAAAAAATTACTCGGCCCGGCTTCCGCCTCCCGCTCGAGAGCTATTCGAAAAACCCCAGTCCCGGTTCAACTACGTTCCATCCGCTCCATTTTGACCGCAAAGTGCCTTACGCGTTTAGTATATATACACTAGTGAGCCCATTAAGATCGCCTCTTATATCTAAACAGCTAATATACTAAACGCCTAATATACAAGAACCCCTAATATACAAAAACGCCTTATATATAAAAACGCCTAATATGCAAAACGCCTAATACACTAAACGCAAAATATACTGAACGCCTTTTCATATCCAGTTCTAACTATAATGAACGTCCCATTAGATACACTGATATTTATTTTTAATAGTTCTTTGTGTCATATGGAACTCTCTCATATATTGCTTAACACATCCTTATGGTAACGCAGCTTCCAGTATTGTGTTACGGATACTGACTCATCAACCATACAAATTTAAACACTATTCACTACTATCCCAATTTAATTTGAAAATATCAACTTTCTTCAATTGAGGAAGCATTAAAATTAAAACAAAAATATGAGTTCGAAACAGCAAGATAGACGAATTACTGCTCAAGAATAATAATGAAATAGAAACTGAAATTCTCCACAAATTAAAATTTCTTGAACGTATCTAAAAGATAAAGGCGAGAACTTAGTAATGAAGTAAAGGAACACTACTGAATACATAGAAAGTTCACCTTATATAATTGCCCTATACATAACTATTTTGTATAACTTCAAATTGACATAAATTCACACAATGTGCTTACCAGAAAAACAAACATCTTCTGAATTGAAGTATTCTTGTCGAAAGCAGAAATAAGATTCAAGTATCCACAAATTTGTAAATTACGTTATGAACCTTCATATAGATTACAATAATGTTAACTATATATCAGTCTCAGTACAACTGATTTCCTAGATCCTCTAACCCACGCAACGCCTACTAAATAATCTAACCTACTAAAACCAAATATACTGAACGCCTTTACATATCCAACTTCATCTATACGGAAATATATATATATATATATATATATATATATATATATATATATATATATATATATATATATATATATATTTGCGCCACTGTTCCCTATTTTGTGCCATTCTCTTCGCTTGTCATCTCTAAATTTTGTCCCGCTTATATCTCCGCTACCAACCCATTCCACGTTTCTCTCGGTCGTCCCCTTTTTCTCTTCGTCGTCGTTCGTGTATCCCAAATAGATTTTACCTGTCTTGAACTATCCATTCTGTATATATGTCCAAACCACCTTAGCTGGTTTCGGCCAATTATATTCACAATACTGTCTATTTCTAGCTGTTGTCATATATCTTGATTTCTTAGTCTACCGCTCTTTGTCATTCCAACCACACCTCTCAGATACTTCATCTCCATCGAAACTATTTTGCTTTTCTCCCTTCTACTCAATGTCCAAGATTCAGAGCCAAAAGTAAGAAACGGCGCATATATTGACTTATAAACTTTCAATTTCGGTTTTGTCCTGATCCTTCTGTTTCTAAGAAAACTTTTGCTGAATGTTCCATAAACTTTCGCACCATTCTGAATCCTTTCTCCGATTTTACCCTTTTCCTCCACTATATACCCCAAATATTTGAAACTTTCTACTCTCTCAATGATTTTGTTGTTGAGTGTCACCTTCGGATTATTTCCGTTATTCGATATAACTATAATTTTCGTTTTTCCTTCGTTCATTTTTAGGGATCTTCTCGTTATTCCAAACATCCATATTGTACTGGAGGTCATTTTCATTTCTGGCAAGAATCGCCAAATCATCAGCAAAGGCGCACTCAGTGATTTCAACTGGATAAAGATTTTTGAAACCCAACGGAGTTTTCTGATTTTAGTTCTCGCCTCTTTGGATAATTTCATCCATGACCACCATAAACAGAAGAAGACTCAATACGCTACCCTATCTCAAGCCTCGTTCGGTGACAAACTCTTCAGATTCTATCCCTCTTACTCTTACCACGTTCCTGCATTCATCATATAAGCTTTTTAGTGCCCTTAGAAGTTTGTGTCCTATTTGTCTTTGTGCCATTATTTCCCAAACTCGATGTCTCAATATATATATATATATATATATATATATATATATATATATATATATATATATATATATATATATATATATATATATATATTTATAATTTTCTATTTTAGAAAACTGTTTGGCTTCATTCCAATTTGTGCCTTTCTTCTATAATTGCAGGTACTTCATTTTGATAACCTGTAGTTTGCTCTTCTGTGAAAACTCGGAAGCTAACTTTCACTACCGCATGCGATAACAGATCTAATTAATGCCTTCTTCAATTAAAATATTTTTGTTCAATTACCCATCTTCCTGTTTCTCATAAATTAGTTTGCAATTGAAAAATGCAGCTTAGAAGCATTTCCTATCCTCTTATATTCTCTCTTGATCCAGTTTTGTTTCAACTATTGCAGTATATACCGGTTTTTTCCAATTTTTTTCCAACTTTATTGTTCATACTGGCAAATTATCGTGCAGTCTCGTTTTGTTCTTAGAACATACCATCACATAATTTACAAATTCCAATTGATTCCAGGCTTTTGCATCATGTGTGATGTTTCTCCATTACTTTGTGGATAACATGTATAACAATAAGAAATAATAATTTACTCAACACTCCACCCTGCCTGAGTTTTTACTAAAAATGAGTCCAATATCGAATTTCCAGTTGTTATATGATTTTTCTCTGCTGTATATAGGCTTCTGATATACTTCTTCAGTTCATAAGTCACTCCTCTTTTTCTAGACTCTCCCCTACTACTATTTTCAACATTCTGCCAAAAGCTTCCTCCAGATCAAGGAAAGCCATTCATATTTTTTTGTCTTTCAGTCTACACTTCCTTATATCTGGTTGATGGTAAAGATGCAATCTCAAAAACTTCTTGCATCCCTGAAAAGTGTGTTTCTTAGGTTCTTTTTCAATTAATCCTCACAGTTTGGTTCCAAGCTGGCACATTTTCCGAAGTTTTGCCATCATAAATGAGGACAGGACTGAAATCTACCTTGAACATGTTCAGAGTTAATAATTCACTGCTATTTTCCTTAGACTCTCCCAACTCTCCCATAGTGTTCTTCTCAGTTCTCTGTTGAAAGCCTTCCCCAGATCAGAGAAAACCTATAATAATTATATTATGCCCTTAAGTCTGTTCTTCTCTATTTGTTAATCAATGGTGAAAATGTAATCCTGAACACTTCTTCCTTTCTTGAAATGTTTTCCATGTTGTTTTCAATTATTTCTCTAATTCAAAGACAAACAGGTACTTCATATTGATGACGGGATATAAAAGTTCGTTTATATCCCGTCTACTCTTTTCACCTATGTTTCCGGGTACGTCCTCTTCAAAACTTCTTCTTCTTTGCCTTGTCAAATAGAGTCACGGTTGTTTAAGGAGAGTAAGGGAGGGTAATAGGCTCCGCCCCCGTATTTCCGTTCTATTCTTCGAAAATGTAGGTATCAAAAACCGTCCCAAATTCGAAAATAAAGTCGTGAAATGACGTTTTCTCGTCGGGGACCCGATCTCGAAATATGTAGGAATCGTTCGAAGGTCGAATCCTTTCTCCCGGTGACCCCGTTTAAGTAGAATGGGTAAAACAAAAACCCGTATTTTGACAGCTCGAGGTTTGTTTACTTCGCGAATTTCTGGCCGTCGGAGATTTTCGGAATATGGAAAGTAGAGCGAAAATTTGCGAAAGTCGGCGGATAGCCCTCCGTTCGATGGAAGATTTTTCCGTTTTCCCGTGGTTTTATGAGAATCTAACTATCGCGGCGCAAAATGCGAAACTCGAAGCTTTTTTGTCGTCCAGGTTTCGTAGCGATCGAAGGCGATAGAAAAATTTTGTATAGCTGCAAAAGTCCATAGAAATTATCCCCTCCTTCCCGGAAATTTCGGAGACGTTTTTATTTTCGCTTTTTCGGAACTTGGAATTTTCGCTCGATCGACCTCTCCGATCGCCCTCCGAAAGATCCGAGTTATCGATTCTGAAGAAATCTTCTCGCCGTTTCGACGTTCCGTTCGCCCGAGGCGACGTTTCGGCGAAATTTTTCGAAAAATCGTAGCGCCTCCGTCGTTCGAGCTAGGGACTCCGAATTTCGCTCGGATCTTCCTCAGACGTTTCTCTACCGGATAAAATTATTCGCGGGGGCCTAGGGACCCCGCTTTTCCGCGCCGACCCTTTCTTCCCGCCCGGTTCAAACTCCAACCGTCCCCTCCACTTTCCTCGAAATATGGCTTACTGCTTCAGTATTATATGGAATATGGACTGCATATCATAAATACATGCTTTGTAGATTGAAAATACCTGCAGTAGTGTTAACTTCAATAATGATGGATTTTCATTTCATAATTTATTTCAAAGGTTCACTTTTGAGAATATTATTATTGACTCGCTTAATTTCTGCAAATGATTCAATCTGTATGATTTGTGTAAAAATAAAAATAATTGAAATAATACTGTAAATAAGATGGAGGTTCTATTTTACATTACACTATAATGATGAAAAATTCTCAGATCTGGTTATCAAAGAAATCAGTGTTCCAAGTTTTTCTTATTTCTTGTTAAGATAAAAATATTTTTCGTTTCGATTCTTGCTCAATACTTCGCAGAAAACCGATGCGTGAAATTCGCGTTGTGAAACAAGTATTTCAATACGCTACATCATATCAATTCATTGAATTTGATTCTTGATATTGTTCCATAATTCAAACATATTTTGTGTTTTCAGAATTCATCTCGATATAAAAATTTATCCTAATATAATTCAAATCAATACACTCTTCTTGGTATTTTTTGTTTCTGAATATCAATAACATCGAAGCGTAATTTCATTGCGAATCAGTCTATATTCGATAAAGTCAGTGAAAGTTAAAGTTATTTACTACAGAAGAAAGATGATTTACTTCCGATTTTTTTCTATTCATAGATATCTTTCTATCCGCAAGAAGTATATCACCAAATTTCGCCCTGCAGAATATTGAGCGGGAATCGTCATGACAAATTTTCGACAACGTGTATTCCTTGTTTATATTGCTTTTGATATCTAATCTAGAGATCAGGAATATTTGGTATACTCAGATACTCAAAAACCAGATATGTTCCTAGACATTGGGGTAATTACAAAATCTCTATTGGATGCCCTTGAAGCAACCTCATGTAATTCTAGCCAATTCCCTCTCTAATTCTTCTGTTTCTATCTCTACCATAACCATTAATTGATAGATTAATATTATACTGAAGTATGAAATTTTAATTTATAATAAAAAATCAGGTACAAGCTGAGAATGGTATGTTGAATATGTTTGTATTATTCTAAATCGGATGTGAAAATAGAATTTTCAATCAGAGTTGTATTCAACAGTCCATCACATTTGAAATCAAGAGGAAATATAAAATGGATTCCCAATCTCTGCTATCTATAATGGTAGGTGTATTGACCTTGCTTTTTTTAGAAAAATTAATAATCGACAAATGTATCTGAGCAAAATATAAATTACAGGCCTTATATACAGGATGTTCAAAAATCCCGGAACGGAGGAAAATCTGAAAATGCCAGCCGGACAGAAAATGTTGTTGGGGCTAAACTTATAGTATTTTCTATGACAATCACCTTGAGACCTAGACTTTGACTTTCAAAATTATTCAAGTCAATTCGTTAAGTAATTTGTGCAGATTGAACCACCTATTTTTGACACTTGAAATGAAGAGAGCGGAAAATTTTACGTCCGCTTATCACTTGCGTTGCACCTTTATAACTTAAACTATTTTTTCCGTAACTATCACCTCGTGGCCTTTAATTTGACCCTAACCTTGCCCATCAAGATTTTTGAAATTGAACCACCTATTCACAGCGTAAATGGAAAGAGCGGGAAGTTTTACGTCCAGATATGATTTTTCCATGCACCTTGATAACCTTAGGGTCTAGGGCGGGGAGAAACAATAAACTGTACAGACAAAGCTTAATAATTCGAATATTGAAAGGTGGGCAGAAACATAATCCCGTTTTTCTTGTCCCGGTGGAGGACTTCTTTAAAAAATTTCAATTTCTCAAACTTCTCATGTCAATATTCGTGTAGTTTTTTTTCTTTTTATTTCCAAATTTTGCGTTAATATTGCTCAGAGTGACGGAGAAATTTATTCAATATACTCCTTGAAAGAATCTATCTTGTTCGATTGAAATCTTTATTATATAAATGATTATTAGCATTCTTCAAATCTCTAATATTAATGCATCCTTCGCGGAACATTGGGTATATAAAATAGTTTTATTTCAGGAGATTAATAATTTCAATTGTTGTCTTTCGTTTCGTTTAATTCTTTCAGCTATGTATAAATTTAAATAATACAATTGTACGCACATTTACTTGAAAAGTTTCTTGAAACTTATTTTCAATTTATATTAGATTATTTTTTAGTATCTTTTAGTTGTTTTTGGGATCTTGTTTTTTCTGGAGCATTTTGGATTTTTCCAGTCATTTAATATTTTTCAAATTCATCTATCGATTAAGATTTCTATTTCAAAAGCTAAATGGGGATACTTAGTGAACGGGAACGAAACACTTCTCATGATGAGAGACTGAGGTGATAAAATTAAATCTTCAGAAGATATACCGGTTTTATTGATTTTTGAGACATTTGCGGACATGTGAAGGAACTTCTGAAAGCAATGTAAACAGGTCAATCGTTTTCATGCAATAGGTAGTGTGTGTTCTTCCATGATCAGGTCGTCCAGCAACTGCCATCAATGGAGATGATCAGCTTACTGTTGTACTATCAGTCATTGAAGATCCTCATAGCACAGTCAGAAAATTACATCAACAACATAACCTCAGCATCAGTTCGATTCACAATATTTTCACAAAAAAATTGGAGTTAATCAATATAAGTGTGATTGATACATGAATTTAATGAAGATGATCCGGACAGACGCAACAAGTTATGTGAGTTAATGAACCAAATAATTGTTGATGATACTTTTTAAACCGTATTGTATTTTCTGCCAAAGCTTCTTCATAATTGAATGGTCAATAGACTTAATATGAATTACTGAAGAGAATAAAATACACCCTGGGCGATCGATAGCAGAGTTACTCAGCAAGCTGAAAAAGTCAATATTTTGGCAGGTATCAAAAATAATACGTCTGTCGAGTTATTTTTTCATTGAGGGCATTCCAACCGCTGCAACATATGAGAGAATGTTGAGCATTATCACCTATTTTACTCGCACTTAACTACTTTTTAAGAAGCAATTCAACGGATAGCGTATATCTTTATGAATCTACAAGTACCGAAGACCTTCAACGACGTATCGAGCAAGTAATATATATTCACCCAGAACAGATTCGCCATGCAATACAGGTTCTACCACCGCCTAGCACATCATCAAAATGTTAATGGTGAACAGTTCGAAAATAAATATTGGATTTAATTTCATTTTCTATTTTGGCTTCACTGACTGAGTTAATTCTACTCTGCCTTTGTATACTTAACCTTGTCTCAAAAGTCTAATTCAAGGTCACGAGGTAATAACTAGTGGAAAATATGTGTCCTAAGCGATTTTGTGCTCCAGTCTCACTTTTTGAATTACTCAACTATTTTGGGCTATATCGCACGATATCATTTGATCGTTCGTTCTTCTGACCAACTTACTATTTATTCAAAACTATAACGATATTTATGATGTTATGTATGAAATATAATTGGAAATAGAAGTAATACATAGTATTCTGAAATACATTCATGAGCGAATATTGCTCGATGTCTTATACTCGCTCACTTATGTTATGCGTTAGTTTACCGTGCTTGATAAATGGTAAAGGAGCATTGCCGGAACGTTGCGACGAAAGAAACTAGTTTTCTTAAGGACCAAACATAAAGACGTTGGAATAAAAACCGAAAAATAAATGAACAATAAATACACTATGGCCGCGAAAACATATCACAGGGTGATTCTTCTAAGTGAACATTATAATTTGTTTGACTTCTCATAGACGTAGAACTCCAAAATTTTGCATGAGGCCTTCTGTTGTGCTGAAATTTGTGGAAAATATTTTCACAATCGGTGTTGACTCTAACTTTTTTATTTCGTATGGCATGGTATGTTGATGATAATCCTATTTATGAACTGAATCGATCTGTACTTGCAGTCGATGTTGATGGTTGTCCCGGAGTAACCCATGATTTTCTTCATTCGCCAGTGACAATCCGATGCAAAATTTCACAAGTGTTTTTCGGTTTTCCCTTTGCCTTTGTTTCAATTCATGTGGTACCCATTTTCTACTCTTTTGAATCTTTCCCATAGCTTTCAATCGGTCTGAAATCGTTTTCTTTGCAACATTTAACATGGCATCCATTTGCTTTCGACTCAAAGTATCATCTTCATCCAATATTGCTTGCGTCTTCAAACTTTTTCGGTGGTATAACACATTCTTCATTTCGCACATCAAAATCATTATCTCTGAACCGTTGAAACCAACTTTTGCACGTTGCTCCTGATAGAGCATGATCATCATATGCTTTGACAAGCATCCGATGCGACTCTTCAGCACTTTTCGTTACAAAATTTGACATCTTCAACAAAATGAAAAAATATAATTCAGTTTGTGCAGTGACTGTAAATGATTGTAAGGTTATTGAATGTGTTTGACAGATCTCATGCCTACCAAACAGAAAAAAAGAATGAGGGTCGTTCACAACAAAGTTCCCTACCAACACATTCGTATCTTAATACTCACTTCATACAGGTACACCTGATACTTATTTATGAAGGGTAGTATCTTTCTGGAAAGCGATAAATTCTCAACAATAGACTATTTACAAGAGATATGAAAGCAGATGGGTGCAGTATAAGAATCCTATGACTCACTAACGGTGAAGTGTCAAGGAACTAAGAACTTTAATATACCGTAGCTAATGTACATATATGTGAATTACACGTTCTTTTCACAAATATATATTTATATACTCCATACTCCGTGGTGACTATGAAATTTCAATGGTACTAATTAGAAATGTTGGTTTTGTTTTTTGTTGTTTGCTTATATTTTTATTTTTTGTACTTATGGGAGAAATATATTGTTTATTTAAGTTCAATTCACGTACAGACATTATGTAATGTCTCTGTGATTAAACGTTTATTCAGACTTATAATAGTTATTAGGTAAGAAATTCATATTATTTGTTATACATTCTTCAAATCTGAATAAACTATATTATTATTATTATTATTATTATTATTATACAGTAGAAAAAGAATTAATCCGATTCTTAACGCTGGTCTTGTGCCATGTGAGTGCGCTACACTTGATACCACTCATTCGATGTTAATTATGGAAAATGGATAACTAATTTCCTCAGATTTGGCGGGGTTGATCATGACTGAATTTCAGGGACAATAACAAATTTTCGACATAGAAATGATAACTTCTAATCAAGCCATTCTAGGAAACCTGATACAAAAAATTTGTATTCTGTGTTCACATTCTGTCAACAATCAACGCAACGTGACAATTCGAGTCTATTTGTGAATAGAATTAAAAAATGTAAAAAATCGAATGTTAAGAAAAATGGAAATTTGTTGCCGGGCGATTTTCGATCATCTCTGTGTGATGAACAGCAAATCTCTTCTTCTTCCAGTATCTCATTTGGTATAAATTTAGAGTCGCAACAAATTTCAGATGAAGTAGCTCAAAAAATTATTATTTTCAAATGAAAATAGAATAACACCATATTCCATTTGAATTGACAACTTCCGATGTGACAGGGAGTGCCTCGATCGTAAAAATATTTTCCATAAATTTTTTACCTTATAAATATTTTATATTGACATGGAACTCGTTGTAAAAGAAGTAATTGTAAACTTTTAAATGAAGTGTATTTCCCTATATAACATTGAAACATGAAGTTTTTTCATTAATAATACAATAAAGTGACCCCCGGTAGTCCGGCCTCTGCTAATCATGCATACGATGACTCCAAAGTTCATACAATCGGTTCGGTAAATCTTCGCATGCATGATTACACAGGTTATAACTTGTGTACGCACTACCACAATTGTGTTTCATTATTCATAGTACACACTTCCTTTTTTTGCGCATTCGTTTGCAATTAATTACATATGCATGGGCTTACGGCATTAATCGTTAGTTATTATTTTTATTAATTTCTATTGCATTATCGATATTCACCCTATGGTGTTTCGCACTCCTTCTGAGAGGAACATTCACTCAGATATCTTCGGTATCAAAATGATTCAGCTCTGATGTGACCCTTTCCAGGTTAGCAGGTCATGGTGGCGTAGTACGGTGTTGACGCGTTGTTGTGTTTCTCATATACTTCCCGACAGTTCTAGCTGTCGCCAAAAGTACCGCTTTCTGCATGGGTTTGTACATATGTTCGTTCAGTTCCAGTTTATTGATGTTCGTTTGTAAGTTCTTCGGTGTAGTTCCAGTTGTGGACATTATCATTGGAACTGTTTGAACGGACTCTATTCTCCACTGTTTTTTATGCTTTCTTCCAGATCCCGATACTTCGCAATTTTCTCGGCATGTTTCAGCTCCAAATTTTTGTTGTTGGGAAAGTCCACGTCTATTAAGGTTGCCGCCCTAGAAAAACTATCTTACATCCTCCTGTTATGTGTTGTAT
The DNA here is from genome assembly GCA_013387265.2 of Cryptolaemus montrouzieri. Classification (NCBI taxonomy): domain Eukaryota; kingdom Metazoa; phylum Arthropoda; class Insecta; order Coleoptera; family Coccinellidae; genus Cryptolaemus; species Cryptolaemus montrouzieri. The sequence goes on from JABFTP020000185.1 coordinate 58,486,085, forward strand.
CATCTTCGAAGTCTGGCATCCGCATTTGCATATGTTTGTCGCTACTGATGCGTCTTTGGCGATAAATTTCAGATAGTTTCTAGTTGGAATAATTTGATCGCCAAAAGAAAGTCTTCCGTCTTAGAGAAAATCTGTTCAGAGGTCAGTCAGTAGTTCGACGCAAATCTGTTGACATGTGCCTTGCCGGCCTCGTTGGGATCTCTCCCGTGAAGCGGCTTTTCCTTCCACATCTGTAGTTTTTCATCGTTGGCCTTATGACGAGTCCTATGTTCGTGTTCGTTTAGACGTAAAGGAGTTGAGTCGTCTATTTCGCAGATAATTCT